>VXBW01000180.1:250123-340971 GCA_013400375.1 Thinocorus orbignyianus
CCCGGCGCTGGCCCGGCCCGCCCGCGGCGGCGGAGCGCTGACAAAGGGACGGCGGCGGCTGGGGCCCGCCCCGCAATGATGGCCGCTGGAATAACGTCACTGTCCGGCGACCGTGCGGAACGTCACTTCCGGCGCGCCCCCGGCGGAGGCGGGCAAGGGGGACGCCATTGGGGAGGGAAGGCGGCTTCCAGGTTCTGAAGGGGGTCCGGGAGAGCTGGGGAGGGCTCTTGGTGAGGGAGAAGAAATTCTTTGCTGTGAGGGTGGTGAGACCCTGGAACAGGTTGCCCAGAGGAGCTGTGGCTGCCCCATCCCTGGAGGGGTTCAAGGCCAGGCTGGATGGCGCTTGGAGCAACCTGCTCTGGTGGGAGGTGTCCCTGCCCAGGGCAGAGGGGTTGGAGCTGGATGATCTCGAAGGTCCCTCCCAACTCTGACCATTCTGTGATTCATCACCTATAAATGTTTAAAGGGTGGGTGTCAGGAGGATGGGGCCAGGCTTTTCTCAGTGGTGCTCAGTGACAGGACAAGAGGGAACGGGCACAAGCTGGAACAGAAGAAGTTCCATCTAAACATGAGGAGGAACTTCTTCCCTGTGAGGGTGGCAGAGCCCTGGCAGAGGCTGCCCAGAGAGGTGGAGGAATCTCCATCTCTGGAGACATTCAAACCCCACCTGGTCATGTTCCTGTGCAACTGCTCTAGGAGGACCTGCTCTGGCAGGGGGGTGGAGGAGATGATCTCCAGAGGTCCCTTCCAACCCCAGAGCACTCTGTGATTCTGTGGTCATCACTCTGTGATTCCAATTCAGTCCCTTCTGTGAAATAACTCTGACCTTCTGATGCTCCACAGACATTTCTGACTTCACTCCTTGGCACAGGGCTTCCCTGCAGAGCCCCATGTTTCCTGGAGGCAGTGGCAGGCTGGCAGTCAGTGAGGAAGGCAGGTGCCACCACAGCAGCAGCTCAGGCTGGCTGAAACCATCCTGCCTGGCCTTGTTTGTCAAACCCTGTCCAAAACATTAACTTTGTTCTCAGAGATTTTGGAGTTTATCAGCTTGGCCTGTCCCTCTGTGACCAACATGGGACTGCCATCGTTGCCCCCAGCACTTGCTTGCCCACCTGGGGCCACCATTCTGAGCTTAGGGCCGAGACAGGCTGTGTGTTCCCAGGCCTGCTGCCATGCACAGCCCTGCTGCTGGTGGACACGGAGCCCCACCACCTCTGACAGCCACAGCAGGTACCACAGAGGGCGGAGCCAGACACCAAAGGTGTCTCTTGTGCAAGGACAAGGGCAAACCATGTTTTGTGACAGTGACGAGATCCCAAAGCTGGCTAAAACCCTGCCTGCCGCCATGAGAAAGAGCAGGGAAAGATTTTGGGCCGGAGGGGCGGGATGCTGCACTCCGTGTCATTTCTCCTCTGTGACAGAGAACACATTTTGTTCTCTTTCTCAATGTATGCAGCAGTGCAGGCAGCCACATCAGCACCTGTGGGACAGGAGGGGAAGGACTGAGGGGAGGGAAGGCAGAAGACAAGGAGCTGCAGCGTGAGTCAGGCCAGGACAGTGTGGGCAGGAAGGGGAGGAAAGCCAGTGCTGGTTCCCTTGGGAAAATGCAGGTGCACAGGGAGTTTGGGAAGCCATCCCTCAGAAGCCTCTGTGCGTACAGCCCTTTATGCACCACTCTGAATGGAGCCAGGGTTTGACTCATTATGAGTAATAGGAATGTTTTAAACAGAGAGAAGAATACTAATTCCTTCAAAGACACAAATAGGTCTACATTTGGCTCAACAGTACAAGGCCAGTAATTTTCCACAGTGTTCTGCCAAGTAACTGAGTGTGACATTCAAGTAGCTCGTGTGTAGGTGTCCCTCGGGAGAAAACACAGCTCTAACAGGAACCATTTTCCAAAAGGGAGGACTAAAGGTTGGGTACCCAAATGAGGCTTTACGGAATCTGAGTAAACAGCTAGATTTTCCAGAAATGCCAAGCCTCCCCTGGGGCTCCACAGGTGGTGCTGACAGCCAGCACTTCTGAACATCTAGCTGCTTATTTGCAGCCGAAAGCGCTTTGAGGAGCACGTGGTTCATGGAGCTGGTAACAAAGGTGACACCGTTGGATTAAAAGCCGTCTCTGACTAATGAGAGGTTGCAGCATTCCCAGGCGACAGGAGACACTGCATGGGTTAGAAAGGCTTTGCTTGGAAAAGTTTCTGCTTGACTGTTGGTAGAACAACACGGGGTTTGGAAGCTGTCATTTATGCAGTAACCCCCCATGGCGCACTGATCAGCTTCAAGGCCACGGGGGGAACCAGAGCCAGAGACTGGAACTGGGACTTGGCAGCTCCTGGTCACAGCCTGACGGAGCTGCATCATGTACAGTGTATGTGCTGCTGATTTTTAATTAATAGCAAAGATCAGGGAAGAGTTAGGTTTGCGAAGTCACCTCAGCATCCGTACAGGTGACTGTTTTTCTGTCCTTTTCAGTACCACCTCTTGTTCATCATCACAAGCATCCTCACAAACAACAGTGCTTCCTGAAAGGGGCGGGTTTCTCTCCACTGTCCTTTCTGTCAGTATCGCAAGTGTTGATAGGAAATTCCAGCTGTGAGGGGAATTTTATCTGTAATAACGTTGTTTGGGGAGAAAAGCAGGGCTGAACGCTCAGGTGGCTGTAGTGACAGGGTGTTTTGTGCAGAGGTGTCTCGCGGCCAGGACTGCTGCCCTGGGGAAGCTCCTGGGACCGTCTCACCCTGCCTCGGCTGCCGCGATGGCACGGGGAGGGCAGAGAACACCTCACCTTCCACCTGTGCTACAGTCCCCCAGGGAAAGGTGTTAGAGATTTAAGGGGTGTGTTTGTACATAGCTGACTTTGCACAGCCATACCAGGAGCTAATGGTTAAGTGAGGGGTCTGCAGTTCCCAGCAGGGTAGCTCTGGGGCTGCTGTCCCCGTGCCACAGCGTGTGCCTTCCTCCTGGGTGATGTCTGTGCTAATGAAGGTGACACGATGGCGTGTCCCTGTGAAGGAGCACGACGCGCATGAACTGCCACGCACAGGCGTTAGAATAAACCCACGAAGGTTCATGCAAATACCACGCTCCCAGAAGTACGTGGGCCCCAGAAAACAGTTGCAAGCAGGGCAGAACTTTTGCTGCCCAGCAGGTTCGCCCTGTCCTCCTGCCCCAGAACAAACCCTCCCGAGCAGACAGCGCGCACGGCAACCCCGGGCAGCTGTTTGGAGGTGATTGCCGTGGAAACCTGGAACCCCTGTGTACTTCACTAACTCTGCCTCTCCCCAGAGCAGCTGAAATTTCAAGTGAGAGCACTTTGCAGAGCTCTGTGAGGGTAGGAGCAGCTCACACACTCCAAAGATGACATAGAGGAGATCTTTGGAAGAGGAAGGAGTTGGTGGACGGGGCCTGGCTGCCCGGACAGGCTCGGGGGGATGGCTCCAGGTCCACATGGAGCCCCACAGCAAGGCCCAGTCAGCACAAAACCCCACAAGGCAACACGACTATTCCTTCTAAAACACACGGTAAAAGGTGTTTTTGTTCCAGCACATGAAACAAGGCACTGCATGAAAACGCCTCCCTAATAATTACTTGGAGAATTGCTAAGGTTTTGAACTCTCAGCGTTATTAAAACCAGCCCATAAAACTTCTCTTTGTGTGCAGGAGGTGAGCTGCGGTGCAGAAATAATAATCCCAGTGACCTTCCAAGCTGCTGCTTGTCGTGAAGCATTTTCTTTTGCCTGGGGGAAATTTCTAAATATACACACACACACACACAGGCAGATCAGCAAACCTTTCAGCGCAGCCAGGGTTGCATCACTGCCCCTTCCCAGGTGGACAGCACCGCGTCGCTCCGAGTGCAGCGGCTGAGAAAACCCCGGGAAGCACCCGGGTCTGGGATGAAAGAGCTTGGCTTAATATTTAGCCGTGATGAATTTGACTGAGGGTGCGTGTATTTCATCAGGCGTCTGTGAGTCAGGCCGTGAGTCACCAAAGGAGCCGCGCCGGGGCTGCAGACAGCCGGCCAGGCCTGTCCTGACAGCTCTGCTGCCTGCACAGCTCCCATTAACTGCTCCGAGGAGGCTTAATTAGTGCGAGGACGGGGCTGAGGCCGTGGGTGCTGTCCCAGCTGCGCCGGGACGGGCCGGACCCCAGCACCTCCTCTGATCCTCCTCATTTGGGCTCCTTCCCGTCCTCCGTCCCGTGGGCTGCGGTGGCAGCGGGGAGCCAGGTGCGACTCACAATGAGGAGAACCCCACTCCTAGCAATTAACAATAACATATAATTGCTACTAATTCAGTTTTACACAAATTACGCCGTATTATTAAATTAAGCAGACCGTGTTCTTGCGTCTGAGCATCAGCAGCATAACTCATTTTCATTCCACTTTTTAAAATAGCGCTTGTAATTAGTGCTCGTTGCTCTCCAAGCCGATCACATGCAACACTCTGTTTTTACCCAAACACCCACCAAAAAGCGCTCGAGCTCTCTAATTGCAAGGGCTGGCTTCGCACGGCTCTGCAGCTTCTTTCTGCTCCGGGTGTTATTTGGGAACAGCCAACTGGAGTTTATTGAAATCATGGCAAAAAATGAAAGGATGACAATTGCTGCCCAGCTGGGTGGGAGGCCTCGCCTGCCAAGTTTCAGCCCCATGAGAACTCTCACACGGAGTCACGGGGCACGTGGGAGCCGGGGCTGGAAAAGCCGGCGGAGCTCTTTAGCATTCCAGACACCCAGACCGACACGGCGAGCCCTTCCCCGTGGCCGCTGGCTCGCCTCTGCCCACTGACCTGCTCGGCAGCTCCTCCGAGCCGCTCACCGTCCCCTTGCTCCCACCCAGGGCTGCAGTGCCAGGCTGTCCCCCTGCCCGCCCTGGGGGTCCCAGCTGGCCCCGTGCCCCCATGGCCCCTTCTCTTCCTGCTTGGCTGGGGACGGTGCTTTTTTTGGCTCCCGCCTCTGTCATCTGGCATTTAAATGTAACAAGATCTCTCGTTGCTAACATTTATAGCAGCAAAATATTTGAGTTCCAGGGCTTGTCGCACATGTTATTGGTGTCCCGTTGCCAAGCCCAGCTGAAGGCTCCCCGAACCCTTCTCTGCTCTGGCTTAAGGTCCGTGCCAGCTAATGGAGGTCGTGCCTGGCTGATGGGGTGACTGGTGACACCAGCACACCCTAAGACCAGTGACCACTGCTGGCACCAGCGCACCCCACAACCAGTGAACCCTACCAGTACCAGCACACCCTGAGACTGGTGAGCACTCCAGTACCAGCACACCTCGAGACTGGTGAGCAGCACCAGTACCAGCTCACCCTAAGACCAGTGAGCACTCCAGTACCAACACACTCTGAGACCAGCGAGCCTCCCCTTGGGCTGAGGAATCCCTCACATGTCTCATGGCCAGCACCACCCCGTGACTGAACTCACGCTTCTGCTTGGAGGTGGTGGCCAGGCTCCGTGCTGGAAAACCATCCCGAGTGTTTCAGAGCAGCTCTTGCCACGTGCTCTTCTGTTCAAAGAGCAGACACAGGAGGGAGAAGTGGACTGCAGCCACCAAATCCATACCCAGGAGTGAGAGCAGGTGTTGGGTGTGAGGTCTTGGCCAAGCAGAGCCCACGATTCAAATGCCTCCGAAGCACAGGGCATGAGGCCTGAGCAGCAAGAGACAGGTCCTCAGCAGCTCCTCTGAAGCGGTGGGCAGAAGGGGTGCCAGCCTCAGCGTGAGGATCGTTCTCATAAATCAGTTCTCATAAAGCCAGGCTCTGTCTTTATTTCCCTCTCCAGCCGCTGATTAAGTAGCTGGTGAAGGGGAGACGTGTAATTCATCGTCTGACTCCGGACGAGGAACCGAAGTCTCCTGGCTGTGATACTTCTGAGCAGCTGGAAAGGGAAAGAGGGAGAACGTCTGTTAACACTGGACATGACAGAAATAACCCCGTGCTATAGCCGAGGGCAGATGGCCCAACACAGTCCAGGGCAGCGTGTGCTGTGAGATACCATTATATTTTAAATAAAGCCCTGTGTAAATTCCGAGATTTCCTCAGATCTTCTGCGACTGGCATGGAATGAGGCCACAGCCCGGCTGATGTCCCGCTCTCCTGGACAAGCTCACAGCGACCCAGCAGGATGCTCATCGCGGGGTCCTTCCTGGTCCTTCCTTGCTGGTCCCACAGCAGAGCAGCACTGCCCAGCTCAGGCCCCACCAGCACTGGGGAGAGCCTGGCGGAGGGGACAGGGCAGCTACAAACAGCCGGAGGACATCTCTGCTCCCAGCAGACAGGAGGGACAGTGTGAGATAACCAACAGAGCCCGGCCATCGCTGTTGAGAGGGTGCTTCACTCTGCTGGCCCTCCCGCCACTGACTTGTTGTAGGCTTGCTTTCTGCAGAGCAATAAGGAAACTTTATAGATTTGGAGGTAATCTGACTCAAAGGAGTTAAAAATGCAAACTGCATCTTTGCCTCTGGCAGCGGCTCCGTGCTGCTGTGCCTGGTCTAGTAAAGAGCTGGCCGCTTTCCACTGATAACTCAGGAGTTTATCAAAGACCTGAGCTGAACGAAAAAAAAAGAAAGAAAGAAAACCAGATTCTTTTTCTGTGCCGGCTGCAGGAAGAGGCATTTCCACACAAGGTGGCACCTGTCTCCTTCCCTTCCAGCCTCACTCCACAGAGGCTGAAAAAGGCACTTGAAACCAGCCTCTGAGAATTAACTCCTAGCAAACAGGATGCAGAATCCGTCATAACTCGCTCATGAGCGATCCTGTCTTTCCAGGGCACTAACAATCAGGAGCAGAAGGCTGTTTTGACGCCATCAGCACTGGTGTTCAGTGGTGAGGAGCAGCAGGACGGATGGTGCCGACCAGCAGACTCTCCCTTCAGCCTCCCCGAGCTGGGGGGACCCTGCCCAGCCACCCCCAGGTGCCCGGGCCCCTCTGGGAACACCCCCAGTCTGGGGGGGCTCAGTACTCCACCTACAGATGGGCAAAGAAGTTTATGTTCTCCCAGCAGATCTGCCCTGCGCTTCGTCTGATGGAGCTTAATGTTTTGTGCCTGTAATTTTAAATCACAATTAAGGTATTTTAGGGTATTTTTTCCCAGACAGAGCGGACCCGTCAGCTCTGCTGGTGTATGACACGCTGGCACATTCAGAGGAAGGATGCTGAAGAGCTCTGCCTGCCCCTGCAGCCTCTTTGTTTTGATCCTGACCTTTCCACACAAACAAAATGCAAAATATGATTAGATATTAGCAACGCAGCTTGGCTGGAAACAGCCTCCTGGGGCAGACACCACTGTGGCCCGGCCAAGGTGCCCGGGCTGCGATGGGCAAGGTGTTCACTGCCTGGGCCAGCAGGATGGCACAGCTCACAGAACCACAGAATGCTCTGGGGTCGGAAGGGACCTCTGGAGATCATCTCCTCCAACCCCCTGCCAGAGCAGGGCCACCCAGAGCAGGTCCCACAGGAGTGTGTCCAGGTGGGTTTGAATGNCGGCTCCTGCAGTCCAACAGCCCCATGTGCCCACACTCAGCCCCGGGTCCATCCCAGAGCCGTGCTCCAGCTGGTCCTGTGGCTGCTGAACTCAGGGGGTCCATTTCCTGCAGGATCTGTCTCGGTCAGCAAGCTGCAGAGCACCACAGAGTTAGGAAGGAATTCCAGAGACGGCGCCTCTGTCGTGTTTTTGGTAAGAAAGCAAGGATCCTGGGCTGTGCGCCCGCAACGCGGGAACAACCTAACATTCCAGTATTTCTCCTAAAATCAGAGCCGGCTCGGGGTAGGGATTGACATTGTGGTGTATCCGAGCACTGTGCTCCATTTCAACTGCTTTGAAATGGCCTTTTCTAGTGTAAAAGGAAGCATATTCCAAAGCAATGAACGTCAGGGCTGGTTCTGGGGCTGGGAAGTAATTTATCTGAAGTCCTGCCTCAGGAAATGTCGCTAATGTCAAATGTCCCATTTCAAACTCATCAGAAACGTCTCACCAACACTTACCAAACGCTGCTGCCGCTGCCGCAGAGTGAGTGTTCAGGCTCTGTAGTTGCAGGAAACAGAATTCTTGCATTGCAGAGGGGTTTGAATGCAGCGTGAAGACATTCCCAAGAGAGTGCTCCTTCTGCAGCTAAAACTGTCTTTTTTCCTGACACATGGCAGCCTGTGGAGGCAGGAGGGTTCTGGGGTGGCTTGCGCAGATATAACACCTGTATTCTGCAGAACAGCTGGACTGATGGCATTAAACTGATTTATGAAATATTTGAACACAGGAGTACTTACATGGTCTCGTTTGTCCCAGACCCCAGGTGGGGGGGTCCCTTCCAGCCTGCCCCTCCGACAGCTCGGGGGTCCCTGGGACCAGCTCTGCCCAGCTCCACGGGATGCTCCTGCACAGAGGTCCTCTGAGCATCAGCCACCACGGCACTGCGGGGAAGTGACCACATCGACCTCCCCACACTGTCCTTGGAGACACCAACACCTCCTGTCCTGCAGCCGGTAGCCACATGGGCTCACAGAGGGTCTGCTGGCTGGGGACTGTCCTCTCCTGTGCTGCTCCTGGCGTGGCACAAGGGGCTCTGGTCCCCGTTGTCACCAGCTGTCACTGCAGCTGCATTCGGTCCTGCAGCTCCACAGCGCTGGGTGCCACATTGACCCCTTCAGAGGGCTTCATGTCTGGCTTTTTTCTTGCTTTCTTCTAACCCCTGTCTCACCCACCCTGGCACACCACGTGCAGGCTGAGGAAGAGTCAAAGTCACAGAGCTCTCAGCTCTGCAGTTATGAAAATGCATGGCCTTCTGGTTCCCTGAGCTGTGCAGGGCACATTGTCAACCCACTGCTCTCCACCCTGCCTTGTTTTCTAATGAATTTCTAGTTTGAATGGCCAAGTACCTCATTATTCAAAATGCTCAATTTTATAAAAATAGACTGTTTCAAGCACTTCTAGTCCCCTCTGCTTAGTACAGCAACAAAGGAACACAGAGGTCTCCATAGCTTAGGCTAGAAAACAAAAAAAATATCGGGAGGTCAATTTTGTGGATGACTTTTCAGCATGATGAACCCACCGGGCTCCTCCCACCCTGCTGAACATCAGAGGAACACCAGCACAGGGGCGGTAACGTGGCTGCTCCGTCAGACACACTTAGCAAATCTGGGACGGTTTTAAGATAAACTGTGTTTCTTCTGGGATACTTATCTGCTTCATTGTACACTTCTTATCTGCATCCAGTAAGAGCTTGGGACAAACACTTAAAAATGGGACGTGCCAGAAGTGTACTTTCAGAGGGGTAATGCAGATTTTGAATGACTAAACCACCTGCCCTTTAGTCCCACATGTCCCACAGCACCAGAGGTGCCCTCATTCCAGAAATCCCTGTCTTAGTGAGCACAAGGCATGAGTGGTGCCTCCCCTCCGCAGACACTGGAGCTGGATAAGGAGGGGACCTGAGGGGTCTCCCAGCCCATTTACTTCCATCTGCAGGTGACCTGGGGTCATGCAGGAGTGTCACGCTGATGGGAAGCCTTCCTGAGCCTTGCTGGCAGAGTAGGAAGGGCTGTGCTCCAGCACCTTGTCACCCTCAGCACTGTGCCACCCTCCCCGCACAGAGCCCCCAGGGCACCCCATGGCACCACCGTGGCAGCCAGGTCCCAGCACAGACAGTCCCCAGGCAGCAGTGCCAGCAGCCCAGCTCCCACCCAGCCCTCCTCCAGGACATGCTGTAGGGCACAGGACCTCCACAGCACCCTCGGGTTCCCCAAACTGGGCTCACACGGCTGTGGGCACCCTTACAGCCCCATGACCGACTTATTTCTGGCCCCTTCCAGCCTCCAGGCTGAGACTGTGGCTTTCCAAATCCCTGCCTTCATGGGCGGTGGGATCTCAGCTGCAGCTTTGCAGTGTTCGATGGTTTTAAACCTTAAAAACCTTGGTGAAGCTGTGAAGCTGCAAGATCACTTACTTGCGTTAAGGTCCTTGGTCCTCAGAGCTGCAGAGAGGTGAGGACAGGTCCAAAGGCTGTGAGAAAGCAGTTTGAGTTCCATGTTATTATTTCTAACCCCTCCCAAGCTTCTCTCCCTCATCTCCAGCCCCACGGCAGGAGAAACCCTCCTTCTCCAGCCTCTGTGGAGGAGAAGAGGAAAGGCCATGGGGACACATGGCCAAGGATGAGAAAGGAGATGTGTAAACAGAGAGACAAGATGATAAATACAAGGAAGAGGAAAGGAAGTGTCTGAAAAAGAAAATAATATGTTTGAAGCCGTCTCGGCTGGATTGGGTGAGGGGAAGAGGGAGGGAGGGCAGGGATGGTTTCGCGATGCTCCTGCCTGTGCATCCAGGAGGCACTGGAACACAGAGCCAGCACCGGCACAACCAGGACACCTCCTCCCAAAGCAGTATTTGTTACCTCTGTGTGTTTCCATCTCAATAAACTTGGATAAGGAGAGGTCTGGACACCTCATTTTAAAATGATGGAGCCGGAGTGAGTTTGTTGTTTCCTGGAAGCTCCTCATCCTCAGCAGGGTAGGAAGCTGCCAGAGCTGCTGCACAAAGAGAAAACTCAGACACGAACAAATTCAGCTTGTGGAGGGACACAGTGGCCACCAGCAAGCCCGGCCACGCTGCCCTGGCTGGGACCAGCTCATGCCCTCTGCTCCAGGACCCACCGGTGTGACCACCCCATCCGCGTGGGGCAGGAGCAGCAGCTTTGGAGGTGACAGGGCTGGTGCACAGTTCACCAAACCCCCAGTTGTCGCCCAAAGAGAAATTGTTCCTGGTCCTGTGTTGAGCGGTAATTGGGCTCAGCAAGCAGCGGCTCTATGAACCCTGCCTCGTTGGCCTCATTGTGGTCACAACCCCCTCCCAGCCCCTCCTCCTCCTGCCTGCACCCACGGGCACCGAATCTGCAGCCTGCACCCACAGGCTGGAGAGGGAAAGACCGAAGGATAAAAATACTCATGTTAAAATAAAAATTTTTTTTAAAAAAAAGGAAAAGAAAATACCAAGCAGGCACCATCTGGATTCAGAGCCTGGGGAGCAGGAAATCATCGGGCAGGGGGGCAGTGAGCAGAGGAGCTCGTTTGCTGTTTGGAGAGCCAGGGAGCACCCCCAGCCCCAGGAGGCTCCCACCGCAGAGCTGGGGTGAGAGGGATGCTCACTGCCCCGGCACATGCCAAACCCCTCCGTGATCGCTGGTGGCAAAGCCCCCCACCCACGGCCCCTTCCTTGCGTTTCCCCAGCCAGACTGTCCCCACGGGGAGCGGGGGCTGTTCCCACACAGCCGTACGGGGGGCTCTCCATCAGCCACAGCCCCGGCTCTCTCACACCCTGTGCCAAGGCCACGCAGCGTGGAGCTGCCACCGGCACGGTGCCAGCCAGGACAGGAGCCGCATTGCCACACAGGGGGACAGGGCAGGTGGTGGGGACAACAGGGTGGCCAGATCCAGGCACCCTGTACCCGTCAGCCTGAGACTCCAGCTACAGGATGGAGACAGGTCCCCATGAGAGTTCCATCAGCCACCGTACAGCGTGACAGCACCGCCACGCTTACAAAGCACTTGAGAAAATTGCCTTCTCGGAAGGATAACGCCTCAGGCGATGAAGCATTCTTCCCCGTGCCCCCGGTGGAGGCAGGGCGAGGGTCACACAGCCCGCAGGGCGATGGCCGGGCTCTGGATGGAGCCGGGGGTTATTTCGGGACAGGGGGAGAGGCAGCCAGCGGGCAGGGCAGAGCCCGTGCACCTCCCTCCATCCCATCCCCACGGACCACAGCGTCCGTCCCCAAACACGGGCTGACCACGGCTTCCCCATGCCGTGTGGGGACCAGCCACCCTGCCCTCACCCTGCACGTCCCACGGCTGCA
Organism: Thinocorus orbignyianus; assembly: GCA_013400375.1. Lineage (NCBI taxonomy): Eukaryota > Metazoa > Chordata > Aves > Ciconiiformes > Thinocoridae > Thinocorus > Thinocorus orbignyianus. The sequence continues at coordinate 261,963 of VXBW01000180.1, forward strand.
GCCAGCAGCACAAAAAGCAGCTTCAAGGGAGAACCCCAGCCCTGCCTGCACAGCCCCTCTGCTGATCCTGCCCCGATCCCCACCCTGCATGGGGACACGAGAGGAACGGGGCGCTTGGGGACGGGACGGGCCAAGAGCAGGGTTTGCTGGTGCTCTGTCCCGTCCTGGGAAGGGGGCTGAGCTGGAGGGGCACGGGCAGGCACCGCAACCCCAGGGTGAGGAGGGTGACAGGCACTGGAGGGAAGTGACACCAGGGCCAGGACAGTGCCCCACGCCCCCACAGCAAAGCCACCGCTGGCTCCAGTCAGGAACCAGTGGGTTTAAAACCCACCCCGAGCATCCCCCCCAGCGTGTGCAGCTGCCTACAGGTGGGGTGCTCGGGGGGATTTGGGCAGAACGCTGCCTGCAGAACGGGCAGGGGTTAGTCAGCCCGGGGAGGGAGCCAGCACCCCGTGCCCCGGGCTACAGAGCGGGCACCGAGGGAGAAGCGACTCAACCTGCTCCACAGCTCTGAGGAAACATCCCTGTGACAACACAGCCGTGCTCAGCCCCTCCGGCACAGCAAACCGGGACCTGGCTCCAGCACAGGGAGGGGGGGATGGGAGCCCCTCCAGTGGCCTCGCACACCAGGCAGCTGATTTCTGCCCAAAATAAATGGGTTTCTGACAACGTTTCACCTCGGGGGAGAACACGTCCTGACAAGCTGCAGTTACTCGTGCGCCGGAGGATTTGCGGAGCCTGCTTTCTTCAGAGAGCATTTTCCTGACTTCTCCCAAAACCAGAAGCAGATTTATACCAATAATAAACAAGGAAAGAAAAAAAATAAGACCCAGAGCAAACAGTTGATAAAAATCTACCTTTCCCCCCCTTGTCTGCTGCTGGGCTCTGCAGCAGGAGGAGGGAAGGGGCCGGGCAGGGGCGGGGGAGAGATCTGCATGTTGGCACCCAGCCCTGGCTCTGCCAGGTGGAAGCTCTCCCAGCACTTTTCCTGCTCTTTCGCTCGGATTGCCAGGAATCGCGGCTGGAGGAACGCACCAGACATCTCTCAGGCTGCGAATTTTCACAAGCTCTCCTGCTAACGAACCAGAGCTGCTAATTTAGAAGCTGACACCAGCGCCCTGGCTCGCCCCCTGTGCCAGCGCTGGAGACCCTGCTCCCGCCAGGAGCACAATCTGTGCCCTCCTGCCCAGCCCGGTTCCCAGGATCTCTCCAAACCCCGGGAATACCGCCTCTATCAGCAGCCCCAGGGAGCAGTGCATCCCGCAGGAGACATCAGAGGAGCTGGCTGGAGCAGAAGCTGGTGGGGCTGGTTGGGAGCAGAGGCTGCAGCAGGCTGTGCCCTGCGAGGGCGGGGGGTGGCTGTCTGCTTTAAAATAGCTTTCGGCGTGAGTAGGGGTGTTGGATGGGTGCAGGAGCGCTGGCTCTCCCAGGCTCTTCTCTTGCTGGGAGCCTGTCTAGGTTACCATATGCTGTTCTGCCGAACGCTTCATCCTGCTTTATTTGTCATCCTGCAGCACATATGCTCACAGCCCCGCCGCCTGGCGCCCGCAACGCCTGAATTTAGCTCCCCATCACTCACAAACAAACACTCCCCACGATCTCTGCGCCTCACCATCCTCCCGTCCCGACCCTGCCTGCTAGGAGAAGGGAACAGGCAGTTGGAATATGGGATCAGCAGGGGTCCCTCTCAAATGAAAATCTATTATATTTTAAATTCCACCCCATTCCTGCAGCCTGGCAGGCAGTGTGCCATGGAGCAGGAGGGAAACTGTGCCTGCACCTACAGTCAGTGAGGGAGGAGCGGCGCGTTTCAGACAGGGGCATCATTTAGAGCCATCCCAAAGGAGAAAAACCACAGGAAGAATAACCACCAAGGGGGAAACTGAACAGCAGGGGGTTGGAACTCCATGATCTTTAAGGTCCCTTCCAGCTCTGACCGTTCTGTGATTCTATGATTCTAAACACGAGGGACTTTTCCCAGGGACCAGGCAGCGAACGGAGCTGCACAGGGGCAGACACCCAGACCCCTGCAGCTGCCAGCCCTGCCCCTCGATGGCAGTTCTGGGAAGCCCAAAGCACAGGGCACTGGTTTCCCCAGGTGCAATCGTGTTTACTTAAAAAGAACAGGCTTGTTCCTTTTACCTTGAGTGCAGGGGGACAAACACGGCCAGAACATTGCTTACTCACGGTTTCCCAGCTGACCTGTGCCAGATCCCCAGGATTCCTGTCTCTGCTGACTCAGCAGGGCCACTCCCAAAACCTGCCCCACGCCAGGGGGTCTTGCCCCGGGGCCGGGCTGTGGCCGGCCAGGGACAGGCTTTCACTGGCCACCGGGCAGGGACGTCAGGGATGGCAGCTGGATATTATTTTTAGTTCATAAGTAAATATTTAACTTCAGAAGCTCCGAGAAATTATTTTACCAGGAGAGAGTTTATAACCGCACAGATGCAGACCTTGCCAGGAGTGTCCAAGAATGCTCCAGCAGGAAACGCGGAGCAGGGGACACGGGAGCGCTGCCCGAGACAGACCAAGACAGGGACCCCTGCGGGAGCACGCTGGCTGGGGACGGACACACTGCCACCTTGCCACAGTGTCACTTACATGACAACAACCTGTCTGTCCATACATCTGTCCATCTGTCTGCCCACCAACCATTCCACCAGCTCCTGCCCTGCCCTCCAGCTCTGCTGGCTGCTCACTCCCAGCGGAGTCCCTGCCCTGTGGTGGGCTCAGCCCCCATCCTGGCTGGACTCCACTGTGCCAGGGGGACACCAAGGTCCCTCCTCCCTGAACCCCCTTGGGGACATGAACTGCAAGGCAGCGTTGAAACCACAGAAAGCAATGGTGAGGGACAGGGGCTTTCCTTCCCCCTCAGCTGCACTCCCTTCTCCAGCAGGTGATTTTTGTGCCCACTCATCCCACGGGCTCATCTGGGCTCCGTGCACAAGCTGTTCCCTCTCCATCGTGCATCACCAACGGCAATACAGGCCCTGCGTGCCAAATCAGCCTCTTAATGATGGCTGGGGAGCTGCCCCAGCATCAGCCCCCCCGACTCCTGGCTCCCCCTGAGGCAGGGAGGGATGCTGCTGGCATTGGGCAGAGGAGCCCCTTCCCCTCTGCCCAACAGTCTCCTTCCAGGGGTCCGGGCGGCAGGAGCCCCTTCCCCTCTGCCCAGCCATGCCATGCCAGGGCTCCAGACAAAGCCGTGGGAAGCCCAACGCAGGACCTCACCTCCCAGAGTGTTCCCAGCTGCCCTTTGCCACTGACAAACCTCCCTACTGAATTCCGCAAATCAAGTGCTGCTAATTAGACAAACTGTAAAGGTCTGTGTGACAGTCACTGCATTAACCACAAATTGCCAGAAACGCCGAGTTTTGTGCTGAGAAGTGCAGCGATTGCACCAAGTGACCGGGACAGGTGAAGGCTGCCGGGCAGGATGTGTGATCCCTGAGTAAAGTTTTTCCCCGGCGCCTCATGGAGCAATCTGGTGCGCTCTGAGAGGAGCAAGAGGCTCCAGATTCTTATTCTTCAGGAGAGCTGCGGAGCGTCAGCAGTAAGTCATCTCTGGCAGACATATGTTAGCAGCATCCGGGGAGGGGAGAGCCTTGTCAGAGCAGGGAAACCATCCCAGCCTGACTTGGTACCACTCCAGCAAGTCGGAAATATCCGTAAGGGCTCTGCTCCCACCCTCCCCGCATCCATCCTGACCCTGTCTTGGGCGAGGTACCCAAATTACCCTTCTCTGAACCACTGGCTCGTAACGCTTGTTTGGTTTTACACAGTGTTCTGCAGTTTTAAGGGCTTGGATGTGTACTTTCCCAGCAAAGGCTGCCGGGGTTACAGCGATTACCGTCCCCACCCGTCAGAGAGGCAGCCCCTGGCTAGGCGGGAGCTGTGCCGCCACGCACAGCGTGTCCTTAACTGGGGCTGCAGCTCTGCAGGGGGCAGCCGGGCTGCCATTTAATTTCATTTATTTTAACACTTATGAACCAGCTGAACGGGAAGGAAGAGAACCCCACGCACAGAGTCAAGGCGTCTGGGTGGGGGGGCCTCGCAACCCCCTTTGGGGGAAGCTGAATCGTTCAATACCAGCACACAGGGTGGGGGAGGCAGCGGGAGGGAGGTGGGCAGGAGCAGGGTGCCCAGCCCAGCAGCCCGTCACCTGGCCTCGGGACACGGGAGACCTGATGGCCGTAGCCGAGCTGAGATTTTGGGCTGATCTGGGCTCACTCTGCCGGTTGCCACAAGCCCGTCACTCAGCCCAGGACCCCGGAGATGCGGGAACGGCCAGTGCCCAGGCGGTGGAGGGATGGAGGGACCAGCTGCCGCACCGGGGAGATGGGGGGCGTCAGCTCCCCTCCTCCGGGGGGAGGCAGCCAGACCCCTTGGCCGGGACACCGGGGGTGGTCAGGCTGGGATTCCTGGGCGCAGGAGCCCACCAGCACCCCAGAGTGCCTGTTCCCCCACCCCAGATCTGAAGGGTTCACTCTGCAAAACACCCATCCCTGCCACGCTCACACGGCTCCGTGCCCAGGGCTGTCAAAGCTCAGAAAGGAAATGCCAGAAGCCAGGGTTGCCCAGGGGCCAGGGGGGCTCGGTGGGTGCCCGGGCCCTCGCCGCAGCTCCCCGCCAGGACCAGTGCTTGCCACAGCGACCACACAGATCACACAGACCCCAGGCTGCATCAGATCAAAAGCATCAACTGACAAAATATGCACTGAAATCACACCCATTTATTGGTTCTGTTCACCATGGTGATTAATTACCCAGCACTCACCTGATTAACCAGAGCTTTCATCTACGGCTCCCAGAGGTGGATGGCGAGTGCCAGGCTCTGCCCCTCCAGCCGCTGCCGCACACCTCCTCCTGGGCAGCATCGCCCAGCCCCTCGGCACAGGCAGCAGCACCCACACCCCCCGTCTGCCCCCTCCTGCCCCTCTGTCTGTTGAAGGCAAGAGGAACCGAGGGACACCACGGGGGACACCGAGCCCCCACAGACACTGCCCCATGGTCTGAGCCCCAGGCAGGGGCCGTGGGGGCTCCCCCAAAAACACCCCACAGCCTGCCACAGGTCACCTCCTTGTGTCAAGAGCCATGAGGGTGAGGTTGGGCACTGGTGGGGACGGGCACATCCACCGGCTGCCACTTACCTTCGGAGCGTTTTCCACCTTGATTTTCTGGGCCACCAGAAGGGCCTGTGATGGGTCAGGGTGTAAAAGGCATCCTGGCTGCTGGCCACCGCGGGCTCAGCTCGGCTGGCCAGGGCTGGGGACCCACGTGTGCCCAGCCCCAGCCCCACACCACGACCTGCACCCCAGGGAGCCTGTCCCCCCAGCACCCCATGCCTGTTTTGGTCCCCAGAGCCCGGGGGGTGCAGCCCCAGGGAGGACCATGGTGGCCACCCTGGCCAAACCCTTGGCACGAAGCTGTGTGTGTGTCCGGGCCGGGCAGCAGCCGGCACGTGTGCCTGCCACGCGCCCCGGGCACCCCGCTGGCCAGGGGGCTGGCGGGTCAGTGTCCCGGCGGAGGTGACACACCTGCAAAAACAGCCAATCTGGGACAGAGCTGGGGAGCCCTGGCACCCCTGGGGCAAAGGGGAGCGGGCGGAGGGGACCGGCCACTGTTGATCTTGGGAGGCACACAGAGCCAGAGGGTATTTAACCCCCCGCAGAGCCCCAAAACCTCTTTCCAGCCCCAAAACCCCGCAGCTGAGGCAACAGCCGGCTGTTTCCTTTGCCTTTCCCGCAGAGTATCGCTTTCAGCTGACTCTGGTAGAGCCGAGATGACTGAAACAACAGGTTACCCCGGGTGAGTAACACGGGAGGGCTTGAATTTGTTTTAATAAGACAAGGAAAGCATTCTCTGGGTTTTGTTTAAGCCTTATTTATCAGGCTGACCTGTGTTGTTACTCAGATGCTTTCCATCCACTAAAGCACAGGCAGAGGAAGGCAAACGGGCCCCGCTGTCTGCAGAGTCTGAACTGAATTTGTACTTGTGCTGCCAGGCAGCTATTTGGGACAATATAAACATAAAACCCCAATTTGCTACGAGCCCAGTAAGCTGTCCCATACAAACCAGCACAGCGCGCCGCTCACTAGGTATTTCCAGCAGAATTATATGAAAGAAAGAGCAAAGGTCCCCATTGACAAGACTGATGGTAAATATGGAGAAACATTTTTTGGCAAATACGCCAACGTAAAGAGAGGGGGGTCAAAGGGGTGACTGACAGCGAGGGACGTGAGGACACTGGTGTGACAGCAGGGCTCACCCCACACAGCTGGCTCATCCCAGCCCTGCCCCAGCACCGGGGCCACCCGTGGGGCTCCCCGGCCACCCCACCCCCGTCCTGCCCTGTCCCCGTCCCCAACCCATCCTCACCCTCGCGTCTCCCGCAGCAGTGGGGTCGTCCACGTCAAAAACCCGCACCTGGAGGCGATGGATGAGGACATTCTGTACCACCTGGACCTGGGAACAAAGACACACAACCTGCCAGAGATGTTTGGGGACATCAAGGTACACAGCAAAAGGCCAGGTCGGGGTCAGGGACCAGCTGCTGGGCAAAGGGGCTCAGTGACCTGGGGCAGGGACGTCATCCATCCTCGCTTGTTCCAGGCAGAAACCCCAACAGAAACTTATCCTTTCGGAAGCCCATGGTTCTGTAGAACCTGGTTCCATGCAACCCCCAAGTAGGAGGACAGATGGAGGAAGCATTTGTCCAGAGCATCTGATCATCATCTACTGGAGACAAGGGAAAGAGAATGTTCTATTTTTGGCAGAGCTCTGCTGCCAAGCCCAGCCCGTCACCACGGCACCCTCTCCCCTGCGCCGGGGCAGAGCCACGGTGCCCGGGTCGGGGGCTGGAGCCTGGCACAGCCCTGGCACACACCGGCTCCCCCTCCCCTGCCAGCAGCGCTGCCCCCTCCCACGCTCAGGGAGCTTTTTCCCTTCAATATGTAAAATTTGTCCTTTTTCCTCCCTGGCTTTATGGCCTCTGTGTCACGAGCAGCGCTCGCTAATTGCAACCGGCACTGCTGATGGAATAAATTAAACGGCGAGCTGCTCCAGCAGCTGGCTTGGCTTTGCTGCCGGCAGGAGCACCAACAGCCCCAATGTGCTGAATGTTCTGCAGAGGAATTATTTTAGATTTTCTTGGCCTGGGACTGATGCCCGAGTGCGTGCAGCTGTGTGGCTGCCTGGACCGAGCACAGACACAGCCCTAAAAGGAGTCACGGCTTGGTTTTCACACCAGCTCCCCATTCTGAGACCCTCAGTCGTTCTGACATCCCTCTGCCTGTGAGGAAGCAGCATCCCCCACCCTGCCACGCCAAGGCTGGGAAGGTGCCTGTTTTGGCTGGGAAGCACCAACCCTCTTGTGTTCCACCCACAGTTTGTCTGCGTGGGCGGCAGCCCCAACAGGATGAGGGCCTTTGCCCAGTTCCTGCGCCAGGAGCTGGGGCTGGCGGGCGACGGGGAGGAGCTGGCAGACATCTGTGCGGGGACCGACCGCTACGCCATGTACCGCGCCGGGCCTGTGCTCTCCGTCAGCGTGAGTACCGCACCGCGATACACCGCGCCACGATGCACCACACCATGATACACCGCATCACACCACACCGCATCACACCGTGATGCACCACACCATGATGCCACCACATCACACCACACCGCACCACATCACACTGTGATGCACCACACCATGATGCACCATGTCACATAATACCGCACCGTGATGCACCGCATCACACCACACCACACCACATCACAGCATGATACACCACATCACACCACACCGCACGGCATCACACCACGATGCGTGACACCACACCACACACCGTTTCCACCCCAGGCACTCGCGGTGGCCCCAGGGTCTGCTGCTGCCAGCCTGGTCCCACCGCAGGGACCCCGTCCCCAGCGCTCCCTCCCCACAACACCCACCAGCAGGTTGTTTCCCCCATTTCGGCTGCCAGCAGCCGCCAGCAGCACAGCCTTTCAGCCCTGGTAAAGCTCCCGTCGGAGCGATCGTCCTGGGCACCCTGCAGGGTCAGCTCAAAAAGCACCACATTAAAAATGAAGATGAACAGCGCCACTCACCCAGAGCTCACGTTTGGACCCTGGGACAAAACCAAACCAAAGCTGACCGATGGAAAAGCCTGAGGGAGCCAATCTGATGGGATCCAGGGAGAGAAAGCCCATGAGTTTGGCTACTCCCCTGTCCGGCAGCAGCTGGGACACAGCTGGAAGAGAGGCCACCGCTGAGCTCTGGGGTTTGGGCCAGCGCAGAAGCCACAGACCCCCAGGCTGGTCCCGGCCAGGGGACACAGAGCAGAGCCCCCACCAGCCTCCCCGAGCAGCTGCCAGCATCGCGTTCCTGCGAGTTGCCTGGAAACACAGATGAACTCAGACAGACCGGAGGCAGGAACACGGCTTCCTGCTTTGAATATTTACAATGAGAATAAATTTTTTAGGCATTGGCAAATAAGTCAGGCTGATGTTCCAGAATAACAACACACAAAATGTTTTCATATTTAAAACCTGATACAAGCCTGACAGGCCATCAGTCTCACAGCCAAACGAGGACAGGCAGAGCAACGGGCAGACGGGCTGCGTGTGTTCAGTCAGCGCCGTCCTCCACAGGCACCTCCGTCAGGGTTTTGGACACGACAGCAGAAACAAAAAAGCATGAGGTCTTTTTCATGGGGGAAAAACAAGCCCCACACCACCAAACACCTTTTGCTTTTAAAGGTGAAGCTGAGAAAAGCAGATGATGTGAGGTGGGACGCAGGATGGGGGGTCTGCGAGGTGGTGACTGCCTGACCCTGACCCCGGTCCTCACCCAGGGCCAGGAACCCCCCTGTGCCCTCTGTGCCCAGTGCCGTGGGCAGGGATGCTCCGACGGGGGCAAGGGCAGGGTGGGAGTGCCCAGGGAAGTGGGGGCTGGGGCTGTCCTCACTTGCAGCCAAGAGGACAAGTGGGACAGGACGAGAGTGGAAGCCAGCACGTGGCCCAAGGACGGGACAACACCAGGGGAAGGTCTTGGAGCATTTGGCTGTCAGGATGCATTTGTGGAGAAACCTCTCTTGAAGGAGACACACCATCTGCACGAAATCCCGGGAAGGTCAGCTCCATGGACAAGAGCCTTAAAAACAGCAATGGGTGGAGAAGAGGTTGAAGAGGGTTAGACACTTTACCTGACGGGCTGCAAAGACCCTGACGTGTCTCTCCCTCCTCAAAAAGTCACTGTTGGCCTCATCAGGGGAAAGACGCCGCAGCGTAACCCCGAGCCTGTGGCAGTCAGGTAGCTGTCAGCTGCCGCAGCACCGCGGGGAGTGACGTTTCTCTGTTCTCCCAACAGCACGGGATGGGGATCCCGTCCATTTCCATCATGCTTCACGAGCTGATCAAGCTGCTGCACCACGCAAAGTGCCGAGACGTTACCATCATACGCATCGGGACCTCTGGAGGTTTAGGTAAGCGACCCATGATCTGTCTTCTCAGCAAAAAAGCTGTTAATAGAAAAAGTTCTCAGCAATAGGTCACGTAATAACGAGCCTCAGCATCGTGTCAGGCCCTCAAGTATCAAACACCGTGATGTTTTGGGTTGGGTTCAAACCCAGCAAACTTCTAGTGATGGGCTTAGCAGAGTCACATTTTCATAAGGAACAAAGGCCTTGGATTCACAGGAGCTGGGAATGCCATCAGACAGAACACATCGACTGGCAGCCACTCACGCTTTGGGATCTTCCCAGCTCTCCCAGTGCCCGCAGTCCTCCCCAGTCCTCTGTGGCCAGGGTAGTGGTGCTGTCACACATGCTGGTGGTAGGACACCTACAAGCCAGGAGCAATCAAAACGCCGCTGCTCAGCACGTTCTCACCGTCACTCATCTCCTGCTGATTCTGCACATTTCACTTGTGCCCCTGTGCCACTGCATGGATGTCAGTTATTCTCTCACATCTGTTTCACTCACTGGGAAGAGCCACCTCACAGCCACACGCATCTAGAGAGACCTTCCTGTGGTGCTGAAGTTCTGCAGTGGGTCACAAGTGTCACGAGCTCTGGCTTAGTCTCAGCCTTTGTTTCCCCAGGGGTTGAGACCGGCTCTGTTGTGATCACGGACACGGCCCTGGACTCCTCCTTCAAGCCACGGTTTGAGCAGGTTGTGCTGGGTGAGGTGGTGGTGCGGAGCACCGAGCTGGACAAGGACCTGGCAGAGGAGCTGCTCGCCTGCAGCAAGGAGATCCCCGACTTCCCCACACTCATTGGCCACACCATGTGCACCTACGACTTCTATGAAGGTAAACCCATCTTTGATGGCCCTTCCTTCCCTGAACATAATGCCAAGTCTCTGGATTCTTCCACAGACAAAACTATCTCTGCCACCAAGGCCTGAGAAGGGCTGCAGGAGCAGACCCGCCTGACCCATTAGAGCTTGTTCTGAGGTCAGAGCAGGGTTTGCTTCATGATGTGCAACACCAGTGCCAGGGTGAGACCGACTGGTCTCTTGTGCATCTGACAGTTAAATTTGGTCACGTCACCTGTGAGGCCAGCGCTGCTGCAGCTGGAGTGGGTCTGAAGATCCATCCAGCAGGAGGTGGCCCCTGGGGACTTCTGCTGCCCCCACTGTTCCCCGGGATCCAGGCATGGTCCCAGTCCCTGTGAAGGTGGGAGGTCGGTGTCAGCTCTCAGAAGGCAAACACCCCTGGCCCCCAGCCCCACACCCAGCCCAGCAGCCGGGTTACCCTGAGCTGCTTCCTACAAGACCGTAACTTCAGAACTGCTAAACAGGGGGAAAGCGTCAGGAAGCCTGTGGCATTTATACAAACAAACTTTGGTTACTCTGGAACCGTTTCCTTTGCAAAATTAAATGCTGATTGCAGAGTAGATGAAATGTAATAAATGAAGAATTAATAATCTGAGGACTATATATAAACCTTCGGATCTGCTTGCAAATGCGACCATCTGTGTGCTGCCCAGGGCCATGTTTTATTTAAACAAAAAGCCATTTGAGAGGATTAGCAGTAGGAAGAGCAATAAAAGGGAGCACGCTGCACGGGCCGGCACGGCCACAGGTGTCCTCTGCCTGCACAGAGCCCCACATCGCACGGGAGGAGTCCTCCCGGGGACGCGGGGCAGCTGCAGGACGCCAAAGCCACCCGTGGGATGGCCAAAGCCCCCCGTGGTGTCAGGGGAGAGGCTGGGGAGGGGTGCCTATGCCCAGACGCACAGAGCAGGGCCTCGGCGATGCCCAGGGCTGCAGGGAGCGGTGGCAGCGGTGGCATCGGTGGCAGCGACCTGGGACACAGCTCTCTCCGGTGCCACCCAGAGCAGTTCCAGCCGCCTGCCACCCGCACCAGCCCCGTCAGGGAAATTACACCTGAATAACAGGGGTTTTCCTCTCCCCCACTCGGCACAGCTCGCTTTCCTGCCTCTCCACAGAAATTGGGCACTTTTTGGGTTTAACCTGTCAAACATTTTACACGCCGTGGGCCTCAGAGGAGCTGCAGCAATGTGCCCCTGAGGAGCCCAGCACCCCCTGCCCTCCCACCTCAGACCTGCTCCTCCTTCGCACCAGTTACACCCCATTTCTTCCCTGGACAGAGCCCCAGCAGGGCTGGTGCGAGCTGAGTGACCGTGGAAAGGAGAAGGTGGTGGGCTTCAGGGAGCACAGGGCTGCTGGGGTCCCTGTCAGAGCCCACACCTGGGTGGCGGTGACAGCAGACCCCGCGGGGCCAGCACTGACTCCTCTCTGCTTCCTTTCCAGGCCAGGGGAGGTTGGACGGGGCGCTCTGCTCTTTTTCCAGTGAAAAAAAGTTAGAGTACCTGAGGAGAGCTTACGAGGCCGGCGTGAGGAACATCGAGATGGAGTCCACGGCCTTCGCTGCCCTGTGTGGGCTGTGCGGGCTGAGAGGTGAGTCCTGGCACCTCCCATCCACCCACCCCGGGGGCCTCCTTGGGTGCCAACCCACCCGCCCCAAGGGCCAAAAACGCATTTTCACCAGAAAAGTATGCTGCAACGAGCTTTGTGGCTGAATGAAACCAGGTTTGTTTCCGAAATCCCGGGCACACGCTGGGCAGACCAAACCCCAGCCCTCCGGCAGCAGCAGGATGGGGCAGGGGCGCTGCCGCTTCAGCCCCCACCACCCTGGGGGGGCTCTGGGGGCATGGACCCCCTCTCCGCCCGCGGGGCAGCATTTTGGGGGGTGGGAAGGTCACACAGGAGGTGACACATCCTCTGACCATCCTGCAGCTGCCGTGGTCTGCGTGACCCTGCTGGACCGGCTGGAGGGGGACCAGATCCGCGCCCCCCGCGCCGTGCTGGGGGAGCTCCAGCAGCGGCCCCAGCGCCTGGTGGCTGCCTTCATCCGAAAGCGGCTGGGGCTGCAGGGACACACGCTGCCCCCCACACCCTGAGGGGCAGCGGGGGCCGGGGGGCACACGGCGGGTCCGTGCCCCCATGCCAGGAAGGGCTCTGCACGACCTGCCCACGCCAGCAGCCCCCAGGAAGGGCAAAGGCAGGTGGGCCACCACGCACTCCCATGGGCCAGTGACCAAGAGAGCTCCAGCCAAGATTTGCACAGAAATCAAGACGGTGCTACCAAACAGCACCCTCCTGCCCCTCATCCTCACTGGTGCCAAAGGACTGTCCCTTCGGGTGGCTCCTCTCCACAGGTGTCTTTGAGAGGCGAAGGAGGAGGAGATCCCTTTGCGTTTGCCATGAAGCCAAACCTCAGTAAATGACGTGCAAAACTAACCTGCGTCTGTGGCCGCTGCTGTCACTCACAGCCCTTACGAAGGCCGGTCAGTTTCTTTCACACCACATCCAAAGACTTGCCAAAACCCGAGGTGCACCCGTGCGTGAACACAAGGGGCGGGTGTGCAGGACTCCACCTCGCACAGACTTGTGTCCCTTGGCCCCAGGGACCCCCGAGAGGGCAGGGGTGGGAGCCCCCCCTCCTGGGAAAGCCCTGACCAGACTTCAGGTAACCCCCGGGACGGCACCTTTCCCGCTCAGCTGCTGACCAGCACCCACCACCCAGGAAATCTCCTCAGGTGTCTCCATGAGGTGCGAGAGACTGACCTGCACCCGGGCTGAGCGAGGGCTTTTCCAGGGGGTCACCCACAGGCCAAAGAATTTCCCAACAAAATAACTTCCAGTTCTCAAGGTTCACTAACAAGCTTGCTTCTAAGTGAACCGTGACACCTTTGGAACAAGAACTTACAGGATTTAAGAGTTCTGGCAAACAAAATTTAACGTATCAGAAAACATGGTCAAGGATGTTAAGATATCAACAATATTAAGAGCATGAAACGTGTAAGTCTAAAGACCCCCAGAGATGCTGAGGGGCCACCTATTCTTATCTTATGTGCACGTAATTTCATCCACCTTTGTACAAAAATAACTTGCAAAGTTTCACTATTTTTAAAAAAGCCTAGAAAGCCTTCACCATGAGAACACATGTCCTTACAAGCATCCCTGTGTCCTGGATGGTTCTGACCATCTCCCCCAGGCAGTGCTGAGGTGGGGATGAGGAAACAGGGTGAAACACCAGCTGCTTCCCAGGGAACAGCAAGGGGCAGGGGCCGAGGCTGTCTGGGAGCAGCCTCTGCCCGTGCCCAGCAGAGTACCCAGCACCAGTCTCACTCACCTGCCCGTTTCCCATGCTCCGGAGTTACAGGAATGTCCCTCTAAAAGCCCTCACCCGGCCTCATCCCGTCAGACCCAGCGGCTGCTCCCGGCTGCAGGGAGCCCACGGGCAGAGGGGGTCTGCTCCCTGTTCCCTGAGGAACAACAGCGACGAGCCACTGCCTGAAATCAGGGCCCTTTGTTTCACAGCCAACCGCTTCCTTTAGACTTTCTTTTTGTCATAAACATCCTGGCATTCAGAAAAGATGACAAGACAACTCGAATCTGAAAAGATTTTGCACCGCTGAGATTATCTTGTGGATCTGCTTTTGAAGGCAAGGGATGAAAACCAAACCCAGCTGCCTTAATTTCGGGATGCTGGTGTGTGGCAGCAGCCTCGCAGCCGGTCGGGTCTCTGCGAGGGGAGAAAAGCATCGCAGGGCTCCCCTGCAGGGTCAGCCGAGGAGCTGTGAAGCTGCCCAAGAGCGATTTTAAAAATACTGAGCTACCCCAAATGGGACACCAAAATAACACACACAAACATACACAGAATTGTAATTTTAGCACAAACACGCCCAGCTAAATCCAGCAGAGGCAGCTCCCACGGCCTTTGGGCAGCCTCTGTAGCCCTCCCCCATTAAGATACCTTCTCTTCAGCGCCCAGATGATGTTGCTCCTGGTCCTGGAGCAGGCCGCCCTCAGGAGCCCTTGTCCCAGCATCTCCCCTGCCTCCCTGGCACCCTTCACAACATCCCTGTCACTGCTGGTGGCACCTGATGGCTCCAGCCACGGCAAACCTGCTCCCACTGCCCAGGGACTGCTGCCCAGGGGGGATCACACTGCAGGGTTCTGCTGGTTTGGGGAGAGAAAACAGCGTTGGCTGCCTCCGAGGGCAAACCACCCGGTGCAGGCGGTGAGCATGTCCCAAGCAGAGTGCCCACTGTCAGTGCCAGGGAGGGGGCACAGCCACCCGCAGCAAAGCCCCCCTCGGTGTTTGCTGGGGCAGCCAGAGCCCTCCTCACCCCCGTCCTCGGTTTCTCCTTGGGACAGCGAGGAACTCCCCTGTTTCACAGGCGCTGGCGCTGTGGCCCCCATTAGGGCAGAGTTACACTAACCGAGTTCCTGTCATCACCAACACACACTGCCAGGGATGTTCAGATCTGCCTAATATTCATCATCCTTAGAAATTTTGGGCTAAACAGCTAATTGTAACTTGTTTACATGCATTTTACACTCATCTTACGTAAGGCTTGGGAACATCATCAGTTACAACATGAAATGACATCAATTTCCCTTTCATTTAATAGAATCATATTCAGTAGTTTGGGCTCCAAAATAAAAATCCCAGATCTGAAATGTTCTTTATAATTCATAGTGACAGACTAATCTGCAGTACGAGACTGCATGACTGGATTGCCGTGAATCTGATGCAGCAAACTGGTTTCTAAATATAGACAGAGGTTAAGTTTCTTCTTATAGTAATCAAGGAATAATAGAAACATTTGTGATAACTAAGATTTTTTAACTAAAAGAATCAAATTCTCAAGCAGCCTGTGGTGAAAGCCGTGGGCTGTGTCCGTGTACCAGAACCCAACCTGGAGAGGCTGTTCCCAGAGCTCTTTGGGATTCTGGCTGCTGACTGAAGCAGAGCTCCCTCCTGCCCCAGCCAGGCTGCGGTGTGTGGGACTCACACAGCGTGTCCTGGCTCCCAGCACACCAGGACACGGGAATTCCACTGCAGTACCCTCCGCCCACCCATCCAGCCTCCAGCACCCTCCCCCAGGCGGAGCGGCAGGGCAGGAGGAAGGCAGGGTGCTGCTCCCAACTGCACACACCCGGAGTGAGCCCTGTGACAGCCTCAGGGACATTTATTGGAAGTTTTCCTGTTACAGACAACACCCGCGAGGTCCTTTCCACTGAGACGAGGGGTGCTCTACAATCTGAAAGCTGTAGATTCCATATCTCTTCTTGGGAGCTTCAGCGGAGGAATTTTTGGTAAAATCTCTTTTGCATAATGTGATTTGTGAAGTCCAGCCTCTCGAAGAGCTAGCTCAACACGGAGTCTAGGGTCAGAAATGATCTGGGAAAATAAACCACAGCAATGGTAAATAGAAAGAAGATGATACTTTCCTCATACACACGGTGTATCTTACAGGTGCTCTCTGGGTGTATGTATTTTGTAAGCTTTGAAAGATGGTCAGAAAATTACGGTCATAAAACAAAGCCTTCAAAAGCAGACAAAGCCTCTGGTGAATAAGCCTTATCTCCCTGCACGTGTCTTGAGGTTGCCCTTTTTAACATTAACGATCACAAACTGTTTCAGCAAAGACCCTGGTTGTGGTTCCTCAGCAGATCCCAAGGGGAGGGTGAGACGGGGGGCCAGCTGAGCTCCCCTGCCCCCTGGGAGCTGCTGCCTTCCCTCCCTCGCCCAGGAACACAGCCCCTCCTCCAGCAGGACCTTCAACCCCCTCCTGTTTGTTTCTCTGGAATCCTGGTGCCTCAAATGCCTGTATGATTTTCTCACAGCTGCACAGCCCGGCAGCACCACTTCCACTTGACATCCCAGCAAGGAGTGCCCGGGGAAATTACTTCCAGAATTTGGCCAAAGGTTGTTTGAACACCACTTGTAAGCTGCTTTCACATCCTTTTTCCAAGGGCCACAGCAGGGAGTACAAGAGAGCATCATGTTGCCCTCAGCTCTGCCATCCCCACCGCAGTGCCCAGAAATGTGGGGCAGACTCACACTGGGGAACACTGTGTGTAAAACCACAGCAGGTCTGGGCCATGCACTTGGCTGGAGCTGAAATGGGAAGAATATTCTGTGAATTCAGGCATGAGCCCCAAAGCTAAGGCTTCTCAGAACCTTATATAGCAGTCAGATTTGGGTAAATTTTTACAGCCAAACAAAAACTGTATCTCTTGTACCACGTCTCCTTTACCAAACTGAGATGCTTTAAAATGTCTTAACATAGGAAGTGCTGGACAATCTTAGTTACAGACACTGCTGGATTTCAGCTTATTCACTGCTAAAAGAAAGCCTTTATGCCATAGAACTACATCATGGCACTTCTCTTTCTGTAAACGTCATTTTCAAATGCCAGAGTGGGAATAATTTCAAATGCATAGACCGAGCAGACAGAGAACAGTAATGGAATCAAAAAATCCTCCCATGTTGCTTAATTCTGTTTGAAATTGAGCTTCACTGTTCCTCAGCCACCCCAGTGACCTGCGAGCAGTGGAGTTACTCCAGATTCCTCCATTCACACCTCACCAGCTTCCTCCCCTCTAGCCCTTCCACCCCACACAGCCACATCACCTCCAGCAACAGCGCAAAGATAGCCAAGATACCAACTTTCAGCTTAGGAAGTGATTTGTCCTCTGCACAATATTCCAAGAAGAAAGAATAGTCCATAGTTAAGTCACCTGTGAGATGGCACTTTGGGGCATGGTCAGAACATTTACCACTTCAAACACTTAGCACAACACTAACTGGAGCAGGTGAAAAGGAGGCACTCTTATAAATAAACTCATAAAAATATAAAAGGGGTGAGCTTTGAAATGAAGAGACAGCCAACAGGTCCCCACTTAGCACACGTGGGGACTGCCCAAGGGCCCACTGGTCCCAGGATCCTCTCTCCAGCGGTGGGCACAGGAGCTGCTGCTGGGGGAGAGCCCAGGGGGGGCGAAGGGACCTTTGTGCTGCTCCAGCACCTTCGCTGGGCAGGGGTTACCCCACCTGTCACTCCTAAGGCTGGTATTTTTACCCACACACATTATATTCCATATTGTGCTGTCGATGTTGCTCTTTAAGCTCTCCTATCACTGCAACTGCCACACGCGGCTGCCGAGGTGCCCGTGCACACAGGGCACTGCACCCGGGGAGGGTGGCACCTACCTGCTGCTCACTGTAGGTGTGCAGTGGGAACAGTGGCTTCTGCAGACCAAAGTCCTCCTTGGTGCCAATGCCCATCCGAGCTTTCCATGCCACCGTATCGGCCACCACTCTGGCTGGGTCTGGTTTTGCCACAACGGCCACCTGAAATACACGACATGGAAATAACACTCCTTTCTGTGCTGACCTAAGGGGAGAAAAGGTTGTCAGCAATAAACCCCATCCTTTCAGTTTCAAAAGTTGTCCCAAAGCACCTTGTGTACACATCGAAAAGTTGTAAAGCTTAAAACTTTTATTTTTCTTTTTTTCTTGCCTTTGTACACCCAAACGGCAGGGTGACAGCACTGCTAAGGCCACAAAGAGCCCAGGAGGGACTCGGGAAGGGTTTCCCTGGCACGTACATGGTGCTGGGATGAAGGCAACAGAAGTGCTGAAGTGAGGCCAAGGCTGCCTCCAACATCAGGTTTTTAAGCACAGGTGGGCCCGGGGAGATGCCTGCTGCACTAGTGCTGCTTAAGTTTCCCAAAATCAGAAGGGTCTGAAGAGCACCTTCTCTCCCTCTCTCATTTTCCTTTGGCTGCACGTTGAGGCAGCAGTTCCTGGGTGTAAAGAATGTGAAATCCAGATTTTTCCTTTTAATCTTTAGACAAAAAATCAAGGAGATTAGAAATAAAAATGCAAATGAAGGTAAAATGACTTCTTCAAAAGTCAGCATCTTCTGGGATGTCCTTTTTAAAATCATGTGCAGAAGTTTAACAAAGAGTTAAATCTCTCTCTGAAGAAAATTCATATAAGGTCTGTAAGTTTTTAGAATTCAGAAAGTTAAACTACTCATAAATCTTGCCTAAGACTCAAGGCAGACCTCAGATTATTAAAAAAAAGAAGAAAATCAAGGAAAAAGAGAAATCACATCCATCCCAGAAAAAATAGTATCTATTTTCAGATATCACCAGCTCCTTCAGCACAATTTAACATCATAATGTTCCTGTTGTCAGAGTTACAAAGCACGCAGGATTTATAACATGATGGAAACGCTGTTAGAGTCAGAGCAGAAGTGCATTTTAAGGTTGTCAGTTATTTGCTGTTGACAGATTGTTCTTTTTATCTCTCACATAACACGACAGTGTGTGTGCACCATTGCTGGGTATGAGCACCCTGCCTGCAGAGCAACAACCCCCACCTGCTGCCGCAGCGCTTCCAGGCACTTCTCCCTCTGCTCCTCCTCACATGCTTCCCGAAGGGCCAGCTCCTTCCTCTCCAGCAGCCGCTTGGCCAGCAGCTCCTGCCTGAGCTTCACCCTGCGGGGAGCACACACACACACAGATGAGACATCAGGCAGTGCAATTCTGTCTTCCTGTTACACTATTTCACTGCAAAACCAGCCCCATGTTTGTGATATCCACCTAATAATAATACAGTGGGTCATCAAAATGCTTGAAAACTGAAGGAAAAAAAAAAAAGCTTTTTCATTTGAATGGATTCTTTTTGTTGGACTTCTTTGGTTTGGGGTTTTTGGGGTAGAGTGGTTTTAGAGTTGTGGTTTTTACCTGGTTTGGGGTTTTGGTTTGGTCTTTTTAAACAACTTGGCTAACCTTTCAGATTTCATTTCTAGGACACAGATTTTCTCTGGCATGCTTTAAATAGCCCCACTACTCCTTTTTTCCCTATTTTCTTTGCCAAGAAGAAATGTTCTCTGACATCTGTGTGCGGCAGAACTCTTTCCTATAACCCTTCCCATCAAAAGGAACACATCGCTTCCCATCCTGTCACTGGAAGAAGCAAGAAAACTTGACAGTTATATCCTTCTTCAAGAAAAAAACACCAGAGATTAGCACAAATAATCCTGAGTTTACCTACGGCATTATTTTGGCTGGTCAGCTCTCAGCAGGAGGTGTTCACAGCCCAGCAGTGCCGCCGTGACCGTGCCACCCTCCCGACAGCCCCCTCCCACAGCCTGGCTGGCACTGGGGGGCACACACAGTGCTCACGTAGGAGTTGCCGTGGCTGTGCTTCATATTCACAGAATTATCCTGCTTTTGCCCTTCAAAGTTTAACTTCCCTTCAGAGAAACGGAGCAGAAAGAGCTGCTTCAACTACAGCAAAGCATGGATTTTTCTTTTCTTACTCTCAAAATTCTAGCAAGCTCAAAGGAGTACACAACTTGTGCTATAAACTGCAGAAATCAGAACTAAACATACAGTTATGTTGGTAAATTATCAGGACAGACAAATCTGTCCCAAGAGAGTGGCCCAGAGCTGCCCGAGGATGCCCCAGAGAGGTTTCGGTTTCTTCTGCAGCCTCTGAGCTTCAGGCAGATGAGTGCTGCCAGGAGGAGCCTTCAGAGGTAATTCTGGCAGGGCCACCAAGATGCTCAGAGGCTGGAGCAGCTCTGCTGTGAGGACAGGCTGAGAGAGCTGGGGCTGGTCAGCCTGGAGAAGAGAAGGCTCCGGGGAGACCTTGGAGCAGCCTTCCAGGATCTGAAGGGAGCTCCAGGAGAGCTGGAGAGGGACTCTTGGTCAGGGAGTGGAGGGACAGAACAAGGGGGAAGGGTTTTAAACTGGAAGAGGGGAGATTTGGATTAGGTGTTAGGAAGATCTTCTTTGGTGTGAGGGTGGTGAGAGCCTGGCCCGGGTTGCCCAGAGAAGCTGTGGCTGCCCCATCCCTGGAGGGGTTGAAGGCCAGGCTGGATGGGGCTTGGAGCAACCTGCTCTAGGGAGAGGTGTCCCTGCCCAGGGGATGGCAGGGGGTTGGAACTGGATGATCTTGAAGGTCCCTCCCAACTCTGACCATCCTATGACTCCTGCAGCAGTTCTCATGCACAGGGGCTGCCGGGCCCTGCTAACTGGGCAGGGTTGGTGGCATTGCCCCCGCGGTGTGAAGGGGGGTGAGTGGCTGCAGGTGACCAGCAGAGCCACTGATGGGCAGAGCGAGGACTGCGCCTGCTCCTGGGAAGGAGGTTCATGTTTTCATGACTTATCCCAAGGAGATCATCATCAGCTCAGGCTGGAGGGACCGAGGCCAGTATTAACAAAGACTAGGTTTCTCTGTCAGGGGGCAATGGCATTGCTGTGACACCTACAGCCAGGGAAGGCAGAGAACCCTGCAGATACACGTTCCTCTGTACATTGCATTCCTCCTCTGGAACATTCTTCCCATTCTTCTTATACTCGGCTTTAAATGTTTACTTGAGCTTTGATTTTACAGTGTCCTCATCCAAATAAACTTGTTCATTCTCTTTCATTCTATTATTCTCAGTAATATTTTAGCTACTATTTCTTCAAAGTAAAGTTAATTTTATAGAAAAGCTTAAAACTAAAATGCCTTAATAACTCAATTTTGACTTTAAGTACCATGGTAAGTAATAATTTTAATAAATCACCAGCTGAAAAATGAGCTTAGCTGATTAGTTTCAGTAAAGCCACCTTTCCGAAGCATTGTGGGTACGCACTTATGTAATTTTTGATAAGCATAATTTCATTAAAACTCTGCTTTCAGTCACTGTCTCATAAATATTCAATAGGAAAAAAAAGCACTACTGTTTTTATTACGAAAGCTTTAACAAAACTTTGAAAAATTGGGTTATAACGTCGAGAAGTTTTTTCCCACAACTTGCCCTGCTGACTCCCACCAGCTGAACGCACGGCGGCAGCGGCTGGGATCTGCTCGCCTTCCCACCCGTGACAGGCTGAGCCAGTGCCCAGCACCGGGGTGCCAGGCAGGTGGGAGCACAGGTGTTTCACACGCTAATTTGTCAGACAAAGTTCCTGCAGAGATCAAGCCTTCCCTGGCTTTCCCCTGCCCCTGCCCTGCGCCCAGGGCCCAGACCCAGGGCAGTGGCACCCCGGCAGTGCTGACTGCACCCACCAGAGAACCTGCTCCAGATCAACGGGGTTAGGTCCTGCTGGAGGCCAGCGAGGAGAACCTGCACCACTGCTCTGGTACCTGCTGTGTTTCTGGAGCAGTTCTCTCTGGAGCTGCCACCTACTAAACCTTCTGCTGTTTTAAACAAAAGGATGGGAACTCTCCACCTTCCTTTTCAAACGGGGCCAGCCCAGGCCTTTTATGATACGCACCAGTGACCAGAGTTCATCCAGACAGTTTTGGCCTCAGACTCCTGCCTAGGAGGAATCCAAACCTGCATTTTCCGCATTATCATCAACCAGCACAACCAGGGATAATATGCAACAGCCTAGGAAAGGGCACCTCCAGCCCTGGTTTAGCAGCCAAACAGCTGTCTGCAAACAATACAAAACCAATGGGAGTAGAAGAAAGTAGAAGGGAGTGTGATTTTCACCTATTTGTTGGGGCATTTGACAGGATCTGGGCAGACCCAGGTTCCTGCCCCAGCCCCCGCAATTTTTTTAAATGCTGTTTTACAAATTTTGCATGAAAAGGCGGTTGGGTAAAAAAAATTAATATAAATATTGTGCTTTGAGCAGAAACCACAGCACAATCCTCTTCCCCTCTCCCACGTTTCTGGATGCAGGCAGCATTGCTTTTCAGGATTTTGTGTGGAAGCCTGCTCTGGCAGCACCTGTGGAACACACACAGCTGGAGCCCACGGGCGCCGGGGCGAGCGCAGGGTCCCGGCTGTGCTGACAGCAGCAGCTCCAAGACACACACCCAACACAAAGCTGCAGCTGCCCAGGAACTTACAGGGCAGGGAATTAAAATGTCCAGTCAGTTCCATGTCCCCACTGTCAGACAGGCACTCTCAGAGCAGTTGCAGAAGGCAAGTTTGGAACCAGTCACTTGAAATTCTGCACCCATTCTCAGGTGCCATTAACCCTTTGGCCTGGCCATAGCTCTGCCTGGTCAGCACCTCCCGATGGCAAAGTGAGACCTGAGTAAAGAGAGCAGCACCGTGACTCTGTGATAACAACTTTCTTTTTTATAAACCTGATTACTTAACTTTAGATTAATTTTAAAAGGAATTCGGGGCAGCAGCAGAGCATTTTTGGGTATCAAATTGCACCTACTAGAAACTATATGCACTATACCCAGGCCGTGTCCTGTACTTGGAATTGTCAGCCAGCTCACGGTTTAAGAATCTTTTCCCCCCAAGAAAGAGCCTGCAAACTGCCTCAGTGAGAGCTGTGGTGCTGGCCTGTGCCACCTCTCACGAGCAGTTCTGCCAGGACTCCAAGCCAGTTTCTGTGGTGCAGCAGGTGAAGCTCGTGAGAGTGCCGGCAGCCCCGGCAGGACAATGCTTGCAAATGCCTTCTGCTGGGCCTGTAGCACCACAGCCTCTGACAGCAGTGACACCCCTCTGCCCTGCCCTGGCTAACACTTCTGAAGCCTCTGAAGATGAAAAGCATTAAGTAATTGCAAAGAATTATTAATCTCCACAAACAGAAAGCGTTTCTCTTTAAACTGATTTTGTACAGCATACCAGTTCTGGGAAACGTAACGCTAAGCATGTACCGATTTTTGATTCATACTAGCCCGAAGGAGTGATTATTTCCTTCTTGCATTCCTCAAGGAACTGTGCCATTTCCTTATATTTTATCCTGCAATGTCTATTAGCACAAGAACAAGCACATTGCCCATCTGCATGGCACAGCGCGGCACAGCTACAGGGAGAAGCCATTCTGGCCTGATCGCTTCTGCTGAAAGCTCAGCAAGTCGAGTACATGTGTTTCTTTTGCTATGAGCTAAAGCCATTGCAGTGTTTTTAAGGAAAGGATTAGGTGTATTTGTAGCATGAGGACAGGCATTTAAATTTAGCTGTCAGCAAGGTATTGTAACAAAGTGAGATTGCTTCCCACAGAATGCTTAAGATGGAGTTTAACATCCTAACACCAGTGGTACTTTAACCCTATTTTTATGTCATTTGTGGTCTGTGCAACTTAGTTGTTCCCTCTGTGCAAAAAGAAAAGTAAGCCTGTGATTTGAGAGCAGTTATGAGCAGATTGCATACATTTTTATGCTCCTCTATGAAATCAGTCTTGCTTCAGCAGGTCACATTCTGCAACAAAGACTGGGCAAGAATTCACAAGTTTCCAGGCTCAAGTCCTAAATTCCATCAAAGAGGTGAGGAGCACCCACCACTCAGTTCAGTTTCAGACCCTCTAAAAGAATAATAAATACCTTTGAGGCTGTTGAGTGCCTGCTGTGCTCCTCTTGCCTCTCAAACAAAACCTGCTTGTCAGTAATTTTGCAAGGTGGGAACGTAGGCGGTCTCATAACCCAGCTGCAACCGACAAACCAGAGGGGGAGCTGGCTTTAACGTGCAGACCCAGCTTAGCGCTTGCAAAGGTCTAAAACTCTGGTGGATAGGAATGAGTTCAAACTAACAAATAAGTTGCATCCGAGAGAGGATCCTGATGCTGCCTTGGGACACGGACTGGGGCAGCTGCCAAACAGGAAGAAGGACGAAAGTTCCTTACCTCAGTTTATTCTAACTCAGAAAGGTGGGAGATCAAAGCAGATTAGATTAGAGGTTGCTATTGATACTACAGACATTCACATTTCATTGTTTTACCTTTCTCTGTCTTTAACTGCTTGTTCAGCCATTAATTTTCTTAATTCCTCCAGACGCTGCAGATCTCTCTCTTCCTGTTCTTGCCACTTCAGCTGTTTCTCAGCCCAGTACTTTTTCAACTAGAGTTTGAACACAGTAAACAGAATGACAACCATTCAGAATCCAAGGCAGTGAGAACAAATAAAGTAAGAAAAGCATTAAGTTAAAGAAAATCCAATTTTGATCTTTTTAGAATAAAATTTCTATTATAGAACAGTACCTGCCAACAAAAGATTTACCAGGAGAATGAGAGGGTGTGGAGCCCCCCAGCAGAAACAGTAAAATCAGAGTGTGGACACTTTAATTTGAATATCATTTTCAGCTCTGCAAACAGAAGACTGCCACTTCCACTGGCCCTTGCTGTGCTCCTCAGCCACCAAAGCCTCCAGCTGTGCTGCTCAGGGCAGTGACTCCTCCTGCAGTGACAGTGCCCCAGGCCAGCTCCAGCAGCTGGATCCACACCAGCCCGCTGAGGAAGAGGCAGAGGCAGCAGTGGTCCTCAGGTGAGGATGAAGCTTTCCCAGAGCGGAGTGAGAAAGAAAGGCCGGAGGCCAGACAGCGGGACCTGAGCAGGGAAGCTTGTCTGGGAAGCTGAGGGGGTTTGGATGCAAAATGAGGAGCTGGGATTTAAAGTACGTATTGCTGAAGTGAAACTCCTTCTTAATCTGAAAAGTTTCCACAGGATTCCAGTCCTAAAACTAGGGTGGTTCGTCAAAGAACTGGTGGAATTTGCATCAAGCCTCTAAAACCCCCCTTCCCCAACCTCACAGCCCAGACTGGCGCTAAGCTGACCTGCCTGGTCCAGCTAACACCCAACACAGCTCATGCCATGGCATCTCCAGCAATGTCACATATTCTGTCTTCTGAGCTGTCACACGCCCTCGACGGCACTGCCCCAACAAGGGTGAGGATGGCACAGGAGCCCTGCAATGGCCAGTGTCCTCACTGTTTCTCTTTGCTCTACTTCTCACTCCTTCATTTCTATGTCTTCTCTCCACCCCACGTGCAGGCTCCAGAAGAGAAAGGCAAGCTGGGACACAGCAATAACGCCATGCCCTGGTGTGCCTCCAGCTCAGAGCCCCAGCGAACAGCCAGCGAGCGGCGTGGGGCCTCGCACCCCAGGGCTGAGGGACAAACCCCCCGATTCCTTGGGCCTAACAGACTGCTTGGCAACTGAGACCACAGAGAGAAAGAAAAAAGCTACAAAATTCAATAAAACTTATTGCTTCCAGCAAAACAAAGGAAATGTTTACCTTGAAAAGCAAGACTGAGTTTTTGAGAAGACTGTTTAGAATGGCAGAAGCGTATGACGGTGCTGCCACTTGGAACTCACCGACAGAACAGCACTGTTTCTAAAATTTAAAATACAGCTGCAATAATAGATAATAGAAGCTTTAGAAAAAGATGCCAAAATCTAAGATGATCTTAAGAACTTTAATAATCTAAGAAAATGTTAATTAGAAAATTAATTCAGGTAGCAATTAAAACCATACCTCAATAATCAGTTCACTTTACAATTAAATGCATAAAGTTCCTGTGAAGGTCCTACTTCCCAAAATACAGGTCATTTCTTACAATGAAAATCATCTCACATAGGAAAAGCTTCATAAAATGGCAATAAAAATAACTCCTGTATCATCCTCTGAACTATACTGAATTTAAGCTCCTTCTGGAGATTTCAGTGGAAATGGCAGTCAGAATACCATCCTCTTTATATGACTGACTTTGTGCAGAAAAACCTCTAACTGTCATGATTCAAAATAAAACAAGTCTTGCAAACAGTGCTTATACTTCAGAATTCCCGACCTGTAAGCCAATCGTTTCTTTATAGAGGTTATTTTTTTTTACACACCAAGGGCATAAGCACAAGGACAACTATAACCATATTTGCTACAACACTTTCATTTAATATTGTTTGTAATACTTACGAAATAAACCTCTCTTTTGCAGTTATTCCACTTTTGTACCCACAGTGCCTGAAAGCTTTCTCATAAACTCTAACTAGGGGCCAGTGGATATTTCTGAAATTAGTTCTGCCTTAGTTTGTCATTTTAGACCCTTAAAGCCCAAATGCAAGAACAGTAACAGCGTGTCAACCAAGGACAAACACCAGAAAACCTGTGTCAGTGTGATAAAAATAATGTTCACACAGACACAGGCCGTGTGCGTGTGCTGGCAAAACATGCACTTCCAGAGAGATCCTGCTCAGTTTAAATCCGTATTGGCTTCCCTATAATTGCCTTGTTGTAGATGCTGTCGGTGAGACTTGGAGATACAAACCTCTCTGAAAAGACACGGGACTTTTTCAAGATTATGGCTCTCTCAGCTACTGAGCCTGAAGGGACAGTCCTGAATGTTAGAGATTAATTTAAGGATAAATAAAACAAGTTAAAATACAGACAACCATGAGTTACCTGGCTGGACCCTATAACTGACCCAGCTTTCAGCAGGAGATGGAGATCTCCTGAGGTCCCTTTCCAACCTGGAGTTTTCTGATCCCTATGAAATTCTGTGCGTTTTGAAGGAAAGAGAAACATCTCTTGAAACTGACTTTCAGACAATCAGTTGCAATTTTCCTAACTATACGATTTAGCACAGTTTAACAGGAAGATCGTGCCCTGCCAAGATTGTATGTTTCATCTCTAAGAAAAATTGCAGAAAAAGAATAACATTGGGTGACCAGCGTCAGCAGAGACCTCTCCGGGAGAGGAGAAGCAGAAGATCTGCAGCGTGCAAATGCAGCCCTGACCGAGAGCAATGAACTCACAAAGAAAATGAAATCAATTTGAAATGAGGCAGCTTTTCCAGCGTGGGCTCTGGGGACCGGCAGCACCAAGGAATGACGAGGAGATCCCAGTCTCTGCCTGGAGACCAGGCTTCACCAGCTCCAGCTGCTTTTCCTGGGAGCGCTTCCAGTCAAGTGCTCCGTTGCAGAGTTGCTGGTGCCACCACCCTCAACACCTACACAAACTACCACCAGGAACACCCTGAGCCACGAGGGCTGCTGATCTTGACCTGCTTGGTATGGCATGAAGATGTGTTTCTTTGGAGAAGGGAAGGAAAACATGTTTCAGTCCTATAAAAATAGACTTGAAAATTCCAAATAGCACAGGACTTTCTTGCCATTCTTCTGCTCCGGCAGGCAGATTCTGCGCCTGCAAGTCATCCCTTTTGCTCTGCTAGAATTTCCTTTCTGCTTTTGGTAAGTGTTGTAAATTGTTTTCACAACAACTTAACCAAGACGCTGTAAGCAGGGATAGCTTTGTGTTGGTCTCTTCCCCTGCAACAGACACATTTACCGACACGAGAATCCGTCCAGCTCAGGGTGCCTGACTGATCGCACACAAGTGCCACCAGTAAACATCTGCTCCCAGTAAGAGGTTACACAGAAACGTGGCAGGTAGATAAAGGCAAGAAGGCAAAATCTATAGAGAAAACATGGTCACACATGTATAGATTTTGTTTTCCTTCTTTTGTTCGAGCTCTCTGTGGTGACACACACTGGTGGCAATAAAGCCTTCAACAGCCATCACAAACCCACTCTGTCTGGAACAGTTCAGCTGTGTTTTCCTGACTCTGCTTCTCACTGGCCTCTGGTTCTGTCGCGGTTCGGGCTGGGCTCTGAATGAACAGCAGATGCTCTTTCACCTCTCCCCCCTACAGGAGCACAGCTTGTTGTGACCTTTCCGGCAAACACCTCAGCACGAGCTGTCCCAGCAGAGCAAGAGAGACTATTTGCTTACTTTTCCCAGAAATAATTATGCAGTCTTAACAAACACCACAGGTGAGTTGGACTCTAAGCAAGCCAGATTTCAGTGTAAAAAAATAATTAGAAAAAGAGGTAAAATTTTAACACAACAGCCTCCTGGTCTTTTGTCATACCACTGAAATAAAAAGGTGAACACGGATATGTGTGTGACACAGCTTGGGTTTCCATAAGCATTGCATTGACTGTAGGGAATTTCTGATTTTCTATCCAGCTGAAGCACAGCCTGACAGCACACACGTGCTCAGCACAGGGCAGCCCAGCCTCCCACGAGCTGAGAGCTAAGGCTGCCCCTGTGCTTCAGCCCGCTCTGGGGGCCCTGGCTGCCAAGAGCAATGCTCGATCCGCAGGCAATATTCCGTGAGGCTCGTTTGCTGCATTGCAGCAACTGCAGCACTGAAGCTCTCAGAGCCTGCACGCTGCTCAAGAGCAGAGATCTCTACAAGTTACAACTCCAGCAGAGCAGCCTGTGCGACACAGACAGACAATTATTTGTCTCTGCCTTTTCTTTCTTTCAGAAACGTAATGAAGGAACATAAGTGCTGTGTAAGAGCAGGCAGCTTCACAGCTGAAAGGGGCAGTAGCAAGACTCATCTGCACATGTCTCCAATAATCCTTCACAAGAATACAGGGCAGGAGACCAGTTGAAGGTTGTAAAGCAATTGCACCCATTAACATAGATAAAACCTAAGAAAGTTCCTCATACTTTCTCCTTGTCCCGCGCTCTGCGAATCCGCTCCTGCTCCCTCTGCAGCCTGTCCTCCTCCTCCCTCTGTTCTTTCTGTCTGGCAGCTACAGCCGCTTCCAGTCGAGCAGCCTCTTCTTGCTGGGCTTTCCACTGGAGAACCTGGGGGAAGGGATGAGAAGTCAGTCCCGTGGCAGTGCCAGTGACACCACCATCCTGCCAGGCTGGGACTGGGATGGAATCCCACCTAATCCATTTACAAATGGAGACTTTTATCAGCAACAGCTAATGGCACAGAAAGCTCCACTTTCTGCATGTTAATGTGCAGCTCACAGCTGCCTGGCACAACATGCAATAAAATCCCAGATGAAAAGGTCATAGGTAAAACTGCCAAGTTTTTTCAGTGGTGCCCAGGGACAGGACAAGAGGGAATGGGCACAAGCATCAAATTCTTTTTAACCTCTTTTCCTCCATTTTTTTAATTAGTTCTCAGTGCAGGCCTGTTCAGAACTGTTTCACCTTCTGCAATCTTCCTTCTCTCCTTTCTAGAAAGGACAAGAAGTGCAGCAGCAGCAGGTAGGAAACAGCCATTCACTAATTAAGTGTTTTACAGGAAAAGAGCAAAGGCCCAACTCAAAAACTCTCCTGGAGACTAGGGAAGCGTAGGCAGTCAGGAGAAGGAAGGCACAAGGTCCTGAAACCCTGAACCTACTTCCCTCTCTCTCCACCTAATTAGGACAATGCTACTAATTATTTTAGGGGGCACTGGGGTAGAAACAGAGAGGAGTTTGCCTGTGCCAGTAGGTATAACAGTCCTGAACAAATGTCAGCAAGTGTAGTGGGCTGGGCTGCAAGGAGGGAGCGCAAAGGTGTGGGCAGGGCAGCTGGGCAGGGATGCTGCGGGATGGAGCAGGATGTACACCTGCACACTGCACTTGGCCATCGGTGCGGGAGTGTGCGAGGGCAGACAGCACAGAACCAGCTCTTTTAGCTGTTGTTACACAATTATTTCAAACTGGAATTCAGCTTGTACCATGCAGAAAGACAAAACCAGTTACCACCGTGTCAGCACACGTACTAGTACTCGTGTACCATCTTAGTGCTCAGGACTTTGAAAACACTCCCTTAATAGGATATTAATATATGATTATAATAAAATTGTTAACGAAAGACACATTTGGTAGAGCTTCTTTAAGCAGCAGTAAAACTATCCCTTCATCTCTAAAAAGACCAAAGCACAATTCCCACCCCCCAGTCCTTTCCCTGCCAGTCCCAAGTACATGGAGTTTGTCAGAACTGGGGAGCCCAGGGAGCACCTGTGGGACACACAGAACACTGTTCTCCCCTGCCCCGGTTTTCCATTAATTAGAAGTGACATATTAACATAAATAACCCTTAGACACAAGTACTCTAGTATAAATAGCTCAAAGCATCTGCATTAGATCGTTTCCTTTTGCAGAAAAGAGAACTAGACATGGCTGGTCCCACCTGCACACACACTGCATACGCATCATTCACCTTCAGTGCCTCAAAACAGGTTATTAGAACTGGGCAAAAATGTTTGCCAGGTAGTGTGCTTCCCCCTCCAGTAACAGCATGCTTTCCATCACCCCAAATACATTCATGAATTCAAGCAGAATGTTCCAAATTTTTATTTAAAGATGTGATTAATCAAGACTGCAGTACTGCAGCATAAATACCTTGAGCCCTTCTACCCAGGCTGGGGGACATCCACGCTCAGCCCCTGCTGTGTAAAACAGAACACGAGTCTGTGTTCATGGATAAAATGATTCCAGGTTGCAGAAAGCAGACTGGGAGCAGCTGGGGTTGGCAGGGACCTCTCGGAACTGCCCAGGCCAGCCCCAACTCAGGCAGGGGCAGGACCACATCGGATTTGGGTGTGAATATCTCCAAAGGGTGCAGGCTCCACCTCTCTGGCCAACACGTTCTAGCAGTCACCCACCCTTCTCCACAGAAGAGTGATAGATGGAATGGAATTTCCAGTGCTCCAGTGTGTGCCCGTCCTGTCACTGGGCACCTCTGCAAAGAATCCAGCTCTCTCCTCTCGGTGCCCTCCCTCAAGGTGCTTATAGACATCGGTGAGATCCTCAAAGTCTTCTCCTCTCCAGGCAGCGCAGCCCCAGCTCTCTCAGACCTTCCTCACAGCAGAGGTGCCCCAGACCATCATCTTAGCAGCACTGGACTCGCTCCAGTCAGAAAGAAATAACACAGCCCTTGTTGAGGCAGGGACCTGATCACAGCTGTCCCCAAAATTCCAGAGTGGCTTGAACCAGGGTCTCCTCCTTCCTTGAGATTCCTTCATTACCATAGCTGTTCCACTTGAAAATTGCCAAGAGCACGAAAAGTGTCCAGACATTCACTAGGAATGTCTTCTCCTTGTCCACTCTTCCCTCTAACACCTCAGAGTGACTCTGGAGCAGAGGGGAGCTCACGTGCTCAGCAGTTCTGTCCTCACCATTCTCCCACACTCAGCTCTGGGACCCAAGTCTTTCTCTCATGTCACCCGAGATCTTATTTCCTAAGTTTGTTCACCAGTGAAAACCATCAAGGCCACAAGCAGATGCTGTACGACCCAAGCAAGTTCTAAGTGTTTTTAGGCACAATGGAAATGCGTTTTCTTGAGGAATATGCCAAGCAAGGATCCCTGTGACGCAGCTGAGCCCAGGGGCACTACTGAAGAGCAGGATAGCAGCAGGTCAGAGGATCCAGCACGCTTCCTTGGGAGAGCTGCCTGAACTCCCCCACGTTGTGAGGAGAGCTCCTGAGGGTGAGGAACAGGAGCAAGGCGGCGTCAGACCTTTATTTCAGGGTGTTTATAGTTCCCATACGTACATTCAGCACTAGATGGGGTCTAAGCAGCTTGCTCAGCTTGGCAGGAGTGAAAAGGGGTAAGAGGTCTGTCCTCCAGCAGAGGTCTGTCAGCTGGATCCCACAGACACCAGCAGGCCTGGGCCTGGCTCACACAGACTGCCCGGTGTTTCTAAAGCTGCACAAGAGAACACCATCAACGGGCAAAGAAATCCATAGGAGCTCCACGCCGTAAGGCAAGTGATTCCATGGGAATTGTCAGCAGAAGAACACATATCACTCCTGGTGGGGACAGCCAGTCACAATCTCAAGCCATCCATCTAGACAGAAGCAGGATCAGCAGCAGGAACAGGAGGGTCACACCTGGTGACGCAGGAGCAGGTGAGACACCTCCAGAGGGCAGGGGTCAGCTTTCCTGAGGGCCTGTTTCCCGGAGCCCAGCGGTGAGACCCCAGTGAAAGCTCCCCCACGCCGTGTAATACAAGGTCTTTGGCTGAACAGGCATTTTTACTTAGCAACTTTGGAAGCAGCCTGCTCATGCATTTAGCAGCTTAAGAATCCAAAATGAAATGCTAAATAGCTTCAGTTACCCTCCACTTGCTACGCTAATAAACTTAAAATGGAACATTTTGAAAATGAATGTGGAATATGCTGCCCTTTCTACCTCGCTTCTGAAACAGACAAACAAAAACACCCACATGAAGCTTTAAAATCTAACAGTAAATAGAAAATGAATGGAAACTGCTAAAGGTCTGCTCAGACTGGTGCTAGAATAAACTGCAGAAGCATTTGAAGGCACTTGAAGCTTCTGTAATAACATCATTGAGATTTTGTGAACTGAAATGAGGTAACAAACTCTATAACAAAAACAGCTTTTTTTTTAAGCCTATTTTCCTGCGCCCTGCTTCACACTCCATTCAAACCCTCTGCAGTAATGAGATACGTGTCAGTGTAAGTGGGCTCATGGCATGATGCAGCTCCGGTTTCCCCCGAGAATCCCCTTGATCCTGCACTGGTCCTCACTGGATCCGATCGGACCTGCCAGCAGGGACATGTGCTGGTGGCTGGGCTGCAGCCGTGCCTTACCTTGTAGGTCTGGCACACCAGCCTCAGCAGGGGCTGCAGCCAGCTGAGACTGGGGGGAGCCACGGGCTGGGAGCAGAACCAGCCCAGCAGAGCTTTAAGAACACAGCAACCAGCAAAAAAGCGGTAAGCAGAGACCCTGACCCAGTCTGAACTCCTCTCAGGCCTCCTCATTCACCCATTCAATTAGCAGCTGTTTATGTGCATGTATTACACACCAATTTCATGAGAGGCCATAATCACTTTCCCCAGTCATTTGCACACAGCTCGGCCGTTAAACCTTTCCCTTCCAGGCAGAAATCAATGCCAGGGCACGATCTGGATTGTCAACAGGCTTCATGTAAACAAGTGAGCATAACTAAGCACCAAATATCCAACTTCATCCAGCCAAGGCAACACGCGATGGGGCTCTTCAGACAGAGCTGCCCTGCCCATAACTCAGTGTGTACCCCACTGCAGCACTGCCCCACGGCACTGCCCGCCACGGCCACCTCCACTGCCACCTCCTGCTGCTGCCAGATGCCCCAGCCCACGGCTGAGCCAGAAACACACAGTCGGAACCACAGGAGGAAGAAAAGTTCCATGGTGTTACACCTTCCCACAACACCCATGCAATGTTTTCTGTAAGCAGCACATGAACTTAGCTTATGCTATCACTGCCCCCCTCACGGAGCCCAGGCCTTTTATTAAGGCAAGAGAGGAGACGACTCCTTTAAAAAAAATATTAATAATTTGGGAAGAAAAAAAAAAGGAAAAAAATGGAGAAAAGCACTGTTTGGAAAGTATTTATGAAATACAAGTCAGTAGGTTGGCATCATGCCACATCTTCCCCACATGAAGATTCAAAGTCACACAGGATAAAACGTTTTTGACAGGGCTGAGCTAAATTAAAGTGGTTTATTATGCAAGAAATATAAAAAATTAGGAAATAGTAGTTGGTTCAAATGTCAAAATATTTCACTTTTTGAACACCTCTGGAAGATTAAAACATCCCTCTGCTGGAGGGTGGCTCAGTCCCCAGCCTGACCTTGTTTTGGGGACAGCCTGGCTACAAAGGGAACTCCTCAAGGGAGAACCCACAGAGAGGGCAGTGGCCAGAATGAAACATTCCCAAAGCCGTGCCCTGGCCACGCTGTCCCAGGTGGGAGCTCAGGAGCCGGGCTGTGGGAACTGATGAGAGCAGAGGGTGTCGGGGAGCACCTCCCACGGACACCCACCCAGCACCTGCGTGTCCCTCGGCCACCTCCTGCCCCCGCGCACCCTGGGGCTGCTCAAAGCACATCCCAGCAGCACGCAGGGAAACGCAGCCGCGCTGCCGAGGAGCCACCACGGCACCAGGAGCCACCACTGCACGAGCTTCCATGCTTTCATGTTCTGCTGCTTACAAGGGACTCCCTGGTGCTGGGTCTGCAGCGCTCCCACAATGAAAGGAAAGCCTCATGCTCAGGAGGTTTCCCCCAGACATGGTGCAGGGCAGCTCCGAAGAACCAAACCACTCCTGAGCAGTAACCCTGACAAAGGCAGTGATCCGGGAGCAGAGAATGCCCACAGAAAGTTAATGTGTTCTCGATTGCATTCTTCTGTTCCTGATTTCATACATGTGGAAGGGAAGAGTTTACTGTGTCAACAGCAAACGTTCTGTTTAAATATTTTAAAAACCCCTAGCAGTTAAACCAATATTGAAAAATCTGCTGAAAACTGGATCCCCTATTGCCTATTTCACAAAGAAGCTCACATCTTAGCAGTCCAAGCTCTGCCAACACGAAGTTCTAAAAGTTTTTAATTACAACCGGCATTTCAAGTACATTTCACAGTTCATGTATTATTAGAGGAGCTTTTGCCAAGTGAATTATTAAATTGCTGTGCTGAACAGAATGTGTACATGGCTATTTTCAGTTCATTATTTCAATATTGCATGTTACAATAACGCAAAGTACACTGCAAACTAATTAAAGTCATAAATTAGTTCTTTCACTCTAACATCTGAATAGTAATAATGCATTCCCCACGTACGTAATGCTACAGACACATCTCTCTTAATGACAACACAATTTTTCAGAGACTTTCCTTGGGAATTCCCGTCCCCTTAGCAGAGGGCAGCACAGCACCACGTGAGGTTCTCGCTGCAAGGAGCATGGCCTCACCTGTGAGCAGATGCTGGAGCTGCCCAGGGTGACACGAGGTGGCATCAGGCTGCTCCACAGGCAGCGGTGGGTAAATAGGAAGAGGGAAGTGGGGGGGACCGTGCAGAGGGGCTGCTCGGGAAGGTCACGTCGGAAGCAAAACCTGCCTTTGAGAACCAAGACAAGAATGCACGTGCCACCAACCCAAAGGACAGAATGTGACCAGGAAGAGCAGTGTCACTGCACAGAGCTCCGGACCAGAAGGAATCAAATATAAAAGAAACCATCGTGGGCACAAAGCAAGGACTCGGAATGCAGCTACGTACATCTGTCCCACAGTTCTCACTGGTTATTCTGCAGAGTGGGTGGGGAATCCCAACAAGTAACAGACACGCAGCGTTACCTCATGTTTCAGAGGGACAGCACCTGGGCTTAGTGCTACATGGCACGTGCCATCTGCGCCAAAAATCGGTGTGAGTAGCAATGAAATTCCCATTGTGTGGCTGAACTCCATGCTAGGCTACTGACGGTACCCTTGGAACAAGTTCAGCAGCTTGTTGCCCAGGTGCAGCCCAGACAGACATTCGGAGCCACAACCTCAGCTCCGTACGGGGTGAGTGCCAGAGTGCACAGGAACCCGCAGCCGCTCCTGTTCCATGGGGTCACTCAGCTGGATGTCTCCAGCCCACCCGGGGCGCTCCCACAGACCCTGCGCTGCCATCGCCTGCAGCTCAACAGACAGAGGAAGCCTGGGGCCAACAGAGTCCAAAAGCACAGCACGAGGTGTCCACAGCTCAGACAACCAGACCGACCGATTTCTATCGCCGGACCAGTTCCTCTCCTCTCCCACCCTCCTTCCCAACATCAGCGTGTCCTTGTGATCCTCTCCTGAACAGGGGGCTGAGAGTTACCACATTTATGGTAAGGTCAGTGAAACCTCTTCCAGATGGAAGCCACAAGGAACAGAGGGAAAAAAATGCCTCCTAATTGCAAGTTTGGGTTCAAGCCATATCAGCCTTGACATTTTCCCTTCACATTTCTAAGATAAGGACTGCAGCCTCAGAACAAGTTTGTGACCCAAGGAATTCTGTTTACAGAGAAAAGGCCACTTTTGAGCTGTGCATTTCTAGTGTGTCCTGAAAAACAGAATTAAGCAAAACAGATGTAAAGCATGATTAAGTGATAGAAAATTATGGACTAAAGGAATTACAGGATT
Source organism: Thinocorus orbignyianus (assembly GCA_013400375.1). Lineage (NCBI taxonomy): Eukaryota > Metazoa > Chordata > Aves > Ciconiiformes > Thinocoridae > Thinocorus > Thinocorus orbignyianus. Next base: position 297,702 of record VXBW01000180.1, read on the forward strand.
GCAACCCCAGATCTTCAGCAAGGATATTGCTCTCAGTTCAGTTCCTAATGGACACATCATCCAATCAATGAAAATTTTAAAATAAATTTGGCAAACGTCTTTTTTGCCCACACAAGAGAAGGTCATTACTTTTTCTCTCCTAGAGGACTGGCCAGAGAGCACAGTCAGACTGAGATCACTGGAAGATTAACATGGAAAACCCATCAGAAGGTGATTTTCATCACCAGCAGCAGAGCCTCTTCACCCTGCAATAGAGCTTAGTCCTTAACACCGCAGACAGAAGCAGTGCGTGCTGATCTGTGCCCCTCGCCTGAGCAACCTCCTTCCATTCTAACGTGGAAAAAGAGGAAAGATTTTTAAAAAGAGAGGAAAGGAAATGTAGAGGAAAATAAAAAATGAAAGGCCCAGTCTCCCACAGAAGAACAGGGATTCACCCAGGTAATTTCTGTGAAGGTCAATAGAAGTTAAGCACAGAAACTCCACTTGGGTGAATGGGACAATAAATGCCTTGGACTTAAATATTTTATAAATGGAACAGGACAACAGAAGTCTGTGTTACAAAATACAGGCATTTTTTAAGTCACTACTTATACAGAAATGTCTATTCAGTGACTACTGAAAGCAGTGAGTGTAACATAAACAGTGTTTTCAAGCTTATCCACTCACCCACCATTTCTCATTACAAACCCTGCCTCAGCCACTCACGCTGCCAGGTTTGTGCTGGGCACCGCCAAGGGGGGCACGAACGTGTGCTGTGAAACACCTGCAGCCCCAGGGCAGCACGGGCACAGCCTCTCCCGCTGAACACAGGACCCTCCGTGTCTGCATGGGGACCCTGCTGCTCCCCCACAGACGGTGCCCGGGTGCCCACCCCAGAGGTGGCTTGGGCACGCAGGACAAGTACAGAATTCAGGAAACACCGGACCTGCCCAGTGTGCAGCGCTCCAGCAGCACTCAGCCAGGCAGGACTGGCAGCACGGGCACTGTGGAGCAGAGCCACGCTGGCACAGTGGGCACTCACCCGTGTCCAGATCCCCAGTGAATGACTTGTTTGCCAAGACTTTGGAAGGCACAGACAAATTTTGCCCCAAGCAAGCTGACACGTCAAAGGACACCAGGACGTACAGAGATCTGCTACCGACGTGTAATTGTATCAACAGAGAATAAAAAAGTAAAATTCCACTAATGAAAGCCACTACACATTGACTATTAAAATATTAATAGCGTTGTTCTTGGAAAGAAAATAAGAATAGAAAGTGTATGCATATATTCCTAAATGGAAAGATAATGAGATGGGTGCCTCAGGGTGTGAATATCAGAGCTTAAAAAGGGGAAAAATTAAAATGTGTATTAAGGACAGATCCCTGGAGTCTGAAATACTACAGGGCAGAAAGGAGTTTGTCAAAACAATACGGAAAAGCCACCATTTTTTAAGCTCAGTAAATCCTAGAAAGTCCTTTTTGATAAGCACCAAACATACTGCCTTCCTTTCCTCGCGTGTCCTCAGCCTTACGAGCCGACAGGAACATTTAACACAGCAAACGTGTCAACTGCCAGCTCGCTGGGGAAGAAAGCTCAGATGTACAAGGGGGCTCCACGTTAAATGTCGTGGCTGAGTAGGAATATTTAGCAGGAATCATGGCTGTTCCTGCATTTTGGTTGGTATGCTGGTGGGCTGAGGAGCTCCTGTCTCCTGTCCCCACAGGCAAAGCAACAAGCTGTCCGTATGTCCCGCTGTCCGTACACTGCCGCAGCCCTCACCACCACCAACAGGCACAGGGTCTGGCACCACAAACCAGCCGATGGTCCCAGCACACAGCATCCTGCTGCTGACTTCTGCAAGACCCGAGAGGCAGCCAGCACTGGAGCATTAATTAAGAAATAACACACTCGCAAGTTTGCCTGTTAATCTCAGAAGCTGACCTCAAAGCCAGCCCAAGCTCACACCCCCAGCAGGTGTTTGACTGGCACTCTAGAGCAGCAAGAAATAAAGCAGCAAAGCAAGGCCCCTGCCCCCGGGATTCATTCTGTTACATAAAAATAAATAAAGAAATAAATAAAATCCATATCCACCTTGGGAAAAATTTTAAACTGAAAATCAGGAAGTAACTGGTTTGATCCTTAACAGAGCTGAAGACATTTTCTTTGGCTGTAAAAGTGTTTAAATCTGAAAAAGGGATGCAAGAGAAAAGCGTTTGAGCCCAACTCTCAGTCACAGGCTGAAGAGCAGAGAGATCCCTTGCTTCCACTGGGAAACAGTCCCGGGGCTGGGCTGGTACCAGTAAGGCTCCTGATCCCACACAGGAGGGGTTGTGGCTCCCTGGAGCTGAAGGCACCTCACAACACCCTTGCTCGAGACAGTGTGTGAACAGTTTGCTTTTCACAGCTTGTCCTTCTTGTGTTTCCCCTCCTGTCAGTCAGCATTACTGAGCGCATCCTCTGTTCCTGACACGGGGAGCATCACACATCTATTAACGTGGTTAAATACCGCGTAGGCTTAAATATTCACACACACACCACCTTAAGGCAGCCACACTCCTATTTACAACTACTTAGCTAAATTTGCTGTAGTTTCCTACACAGTACCACCTCCTCTAGATCCTTCTGCAGTGGGTGAAGGGCTCCTTTGATCCTTCACTACTTTTGCAAAATTTTAATGCAAACTATTTCGCTAGCCTGAGGTGCCACCTTTCCCAGCTGAAGAAAGAAGATAATCCTCCTAAGAAAATAAGGTTAGCACGAGCTGCCTGCCTGGCCAGCTCTCCATCCTCAAGTAATTTTGGGGATCACTGGACAATTTCAACTAAATTTGACAGATAAGCATGTGTCAAACACACTTAAATGCACGAGCTCTGGCAAACCTCACGAGCAGGAAAAGGAGCAGGAGGGGCCCGGGCTGAGGCCCCACGTGCTCCTCTGGCTGAAGGTTTGGGGTGCAATGGGTTAAGTGCATGACCTCAGAGTGGACAAGCCAATGCACAGCCTCCTCCCACACAGGGTGCCCGTACCAAAGCCCTGCAACTTATGCCCAGTTTACAGGATTAATTGTGCAGAAGAGTAACAGGAATGACACACAGTGGGGTTGCCCCAGTTGAACCGAGTGCCTCCTGTACCCTCCCCAGGTGCGTGGCTCCGCGTGTGCTCCCAGGCACTGCCAGTTAACAGAGAAAGAGTTTTCAAACATGTGTGCTGTCTCCTCCAGCAGAAATGCTCACTGCAGTGCCAGAGCAAACCACCAACCTGGTTTAAACTAAAGCACTTTCCTGGCAGCTGGCACGGGGCAGGGCCAGGGCTCGCTGGTAACTCAGCCCTCGGGTGAAGCCGCTGGCCCACGCTCACCATGCATCACCGGCACAGCCGTCACCCCCGGTGTGTGCTGGGCATCTAGGACACAACTGACCCACTGGAAATAGGAAGAACGTGTGGCCAGGAGTTACACTGCAAACACAGTTTATAAGACAGGCAATAGCTAAAACCTGAACTTCTATTTCTCTCCAATTAGTATTTACTAAACCCCTCTGAAATACGATGTAGGGATCCAGTTAACACAATGAGAATCTGGTTATTTATCTTTCTATGCTGCTAATTACTATTAATTACAAAAAAAAAGACAAATAGATTTTTGTTTGTAGCTTAAACATTGAGAATGCCTGCTCTTTACACACTTCATAAATGGGTTTATCAGCTACCAGTGCTGTGTGTGTGCTGGAGGAGAGTGACGTTAGAAGAACGAGCCCGTTCTCTTCTAGAGAGCTGCGGGCTGCACCAGGAGGTGAGGAACGAGTTGGGATGGGAACCCCTTAAATCTGCCCTGTCCTCACATTGTGTGGAGATTTCAGTCGAGGGCTCGATCCATTCAGAAATAACAACCCCGTGTGCCAGAGCACAGGAGACACAGGAGAACAGGGGGAAAAGCAGCAAGGAGAACTGACAGGGGCAGCCTCTGTGAGGGCTTCATCTCACTGTGTCTGAGCTCCCTCTGGCCCCACAGCCACGTCACTCACCTCCACGGTGCTGAGCCCCAGGTTTGTGAGCTCTGCACTAGAGACCTGCTGCTGAGTCAGAGAGGGCTCTTCCTCAGTCAGTTTTAAAATCTTAGATATTTGCCCACATCTACTCCAGATAAATACTGCAGCTTTCTACAGCTCTGAAGTTCACCACACGCTTCCTGAATGAGTGTCTGTATTTAAAATTCCAGTCTTTAGAACTTCCTTATATTTCTCACATCCAACAAATGAATTGGTCAGCTCAGTAGTGAATAGACAATGGTTCTGAAAAAGAACACTCTTATTTTAAATATTGCACTATTTAAATACTGATTTCTAACAGTTTCCTGCAAAAGGACTAGATTTCATACCCGAGACTTTTTTCTTTTCCATTCAGTTGTAACGTTTCCGTGTTGATCTCCCACAGCAGATAAATCATTCCCATCAGCAACTTGACTATACACCAAATAGGGAGATACAACTTTTTCCCCCGAGTTTCCTGGCACATCCTTTCTTCTCATTACACAGGAAGGGAGAAGGAGGGCAGCCTGCAACATGCTTCGTATGGCTGGCAACATCCCAGTTAATTCCACCTAACTCTTTTCTCTTTGAAATCCACTTATCTTAGTTTCTGCCAGGATAAGGAATGCAAGAGTTTCTCTCCAAAAATTGACAATGTGTTACAGAGACTTTAGCACTGGAAAGGGGATTAATCCTGGAAGACAAAAGAGAAGGGGAAAGGATTTGCAGGCAGGCAGCTCCATGCCAGGGCAGGGAAAGCCCACCCTGTGCCCGGCACACGGGAGGGTCACAGACCTTTTCTCTACTCATGTAGGTTTTCCTTGAGTGTCTTTTCAAATTTGTTTTATACAAAAACAGAAAGTCCTGGATTATAACTATTTTAAGATCAATTCAATAGAGAAGCAACACTCGGGATGCATGCGGGTACCCTGAATTCCTCATGTATCACAGCAAGCACTCCAGCCCTTCCAGCACCAGGTGTGACACAGCGCCCCACTGACCCTCTGAAAAGACCGCGCTCCCTCTTCAGTGCCCAGCTACCTTGTGGCACAGAAGAATTTGCTTGTGTTGCTCAGAAAGAGGAATTTTACATAGAGAAATATTTTTACACAGAATCTCCAGTACCCTAAAGCAGTGACAACCACCCCGTACAGAGCTCACCAAACCTGAGCGACTGCAGCACTCATTTAGTCACCCCCCGTGCCCTGGGCTTGCTTGTTTTCCCACAGCAGATGGGGCTGTTGAAGATACGGATCAGAAACGTTTCCTCTTGAAGAATGTGCAGTATATCCTTGGTAGTATTGCCCATTTCACACTTTATTTCATTCAGATTACCATGTGGCCCCCATGATTTATTTCACCTGAGCTCGGGTTGTTTCAAAATTCCTCCTCAGAGACTCTGATTTGTGTTAAGGACACACATTGATCTTCTGTGAGATGGCACATGGAATAAGAATTTCAAAGTCCTTTCCCCAAGTATGAACTGTTATAAAACATCCATTTAACTTCTCTGCTGCTTTATTGTTACCTGTTATCGCCTCTTGTCAGCCACAAGGCCTAGAGCGTCCCTGACGGCGTAGCTGCTTCTAGTGCATTTAAAACAGTTTTAAATAAATACATTCTTTAGCCTGTTTGCTTTGCCTCTGGTTTGTTGTTGACAGATGAAAAGAACTACCCGGCCCCAATCTCTTATTTCCAGCTCTGCACTCATTCACTTGGAGACAGGCTCAGGTCTCACCCCACCTCCCGGCTCCTGGTGAGGATGGTGTTGTCGGTGTAGATCACTCACCAGGCTGCTGCTTGCCCGCCAGCTGCCAACAGCCACTGCCACAGCACGGCAGCCTGTTGCTGCACACTGCACACGTGCAGACAGAGAAGACTAATGTTAACTAAAACTGGGAAAAGTAGGAGTTCAAGTGCACGTGCCCATCAAATCCAAACCAAACTCATGGACAGGCTCAGAGCAGCTTCTCTGAAAAGCAGGAGCTCCGTGCTCAGTCTCGACTTCCGTCCTCCAGCCGTGGAGCTGATCAAAACAAAGTCACTGTCACAGCCTTCTTTAATGAAAAGAGCGTACCTTTCATTCCTCTTTTCTGGGAAATGGGTGAATTGTTATTGATCAAACGCTCAACATTCTAACAAAGTCACCTTTGAAAGCAGCCCTGGGAAAGTGAAGATCTAATAAGTTTAAGTATCAAACAGCTCCAGGTTCCTGCAAACAGGAGGTCAGAATCCAAAGAGCTTCCAGCCGACGTTCAGTGCAGCAGTGAGAATCTCAAGCTACATGAAGACAACAAGCTCTTCAACACTCCTCGTTATTTTTTCAGGTGGGGAACAAAAAAAATAAATGCCCAGTTCTGGAATAAATGAGCCTTCCACCTCTAATTGTGCAGATGAGACACACACAGCAGTTCCAGAAAGGGAAGCCTGGGGGGAAAAAGCCACCAAAGAAACCCAAACCCTGCTCCAACTCCACAGAACAGCTCTTCCCCCACTGGGCTGCAGGGAACCCTGCCACAGGACTCTGAAAGGAGCACTCCCCGCCACAGCAAGCCCCGGCAGTTTCCAGCCCTGAAGTGTTTAGATTCAAAATTTCCTGTGGCAGAGAGCTCTAGGAGCAGGAGTATTATTTTGTGTATTGTTATCGTAGTGAAAAAACAGCATCAAAAATGTGAAATCACAGCGCAGGTTCTACTCTGCCTTTCTGCTTGTAGAAAACTGAAATGAAGTGTCTAGTATTTTGCTGAAAAGTAAGGGTTCAGCAGAAACAACGTTGGTAGAGAACACCACACCATGTCTGCTTTCAGATGTGCATTTCTGTGCAAGTGAGGAACCAGAGAGCAGTCTGAACAAACCAGAACATGCCCTGCCTGCCCAGAAATGTGACTCACCTTACACATGCCTTGGGCGCCAACACCATCACACTCTCCCTCTCGTGTCCAGGCTCCTCCCATTTTAGTCTATTCTCTTACAAAAAAAACCCAGGTATTTTTATCTTTTGTCACCTCTTAACACAGTAAATCACCTTTCAGAGCATTGTGAAACCTCCATAACAAGGGCAAACAAGTCCATTTTTTCATGTCTTAGAAAGCATTCTTAAAAATAAACAGAACAGAATCATAGAATAACGTAACAATTTGGGGGAGAAGGGGCCTTAAAGCCCCCCCAGTGCCAACCCCTGCCCTGGGCAGGGACACCTCCCACCACACCAGGTGGCTCCAAGCCCCATCCAGCCTGGCCTTGAACCCCTCCAGGGAGGGGGCAGCCACAGCTTCTCTGGGCAATTCTTTCTCTGAAAGCATTAATCTAAAAAACTGGTGGTGGTGATGATGAATGGAACATTTTGCTTCTACTTCTGAGGATTCTAATGTTAAAAGCAATTATAAAGTAAGCCTCAGACAACACAAATATCTTCTTTGCCACGAGGACAAGGATGGGAGAGTTGGGGGGGTTCAGCCTGGAGAAGAGAATGCTCCGGGGACACCTTGGAGCCCCTTCCAGTCCCTCAAGAGGTTCCAGGAAAGCTGGGGAGGGATCCTTGATGAGAGAGGGGAGCCACAGACAAGGGGGAAGGGTTTGACACTGAAAGAGGGGAGATGGAGATGAGATGTGGGGAAAAACTTCTCTGGTGGTGAGGCCCTGGCCCAGGTTGCCCAGAGAAGCTGTGGCTTTAATCTCCCTTCCCACCCAATCCATTCTGTGATATCAATCCCACTTTGTTGGGGAAGAAACAGAAATACACAAATATTTTGTAATCTGCCAAGGTTACAAAGGAACCCAAGGAACGCCATGCCAGACCTTTTAGTGTCGCTGACTGTGAGGTGCAGAACAAATCTTGTTCTTCCAATTCTTTGATGGTGTTAAAAATCCACCAAAACAAACACAACTGCAGTCTATGCAGAGACTGCACCCACAGTGTGAAATTCATAGTAAGGCTAAAGCGTGCTGGGTAACCAAATTCTTAATCAAACAGAGACAAACTAAGCTCAAGAACCGGTTGAAACACTAACAAGGATCCTTACTGGTAACAAAACAGAGCATCTTCAAAAGCATTTGCGAGGGAAGCTTCACAAACATGCTGACATCTGCCAACAGATTACAGTTTGCTCTTTGTCCCCCAACTGCTCAGAGCAGCTCCAGCAGGCCAGTAAGAACAGGATTATGACAACCAGCTTCAGTTAGTTTTTCTTCACTTCAACACGGTAAGTTCATTCTGCACTAACCAAGGAAAGCAGACCTGCATGTGTCAGACCCACAGCTGAACCTACCTTTGCTTTCAGCTCAGCACAAATCTCCTGTTGCTTTTGCCTGGCATCAGCCAGCACGGCTTCTGTCTCGTGAGCAGCAGAGGCTTCCGCAGCAGTCGTCACTGCCTTGAGTAAAAAGGCTTTCCTTGCCTGGGCCCAGTTTAACATCAAGACTCTGCGCTGATTCCTAATGAAATTGTAACGATCCCAAGCCTTCTCATGAATGACCTGAAGAAGTAAAGCACTTCAGAAAGGTTTAAAAACTATGCATTAGTAAAATAAAATAATTCTAGACATTTTTGCAAACCTGGAATATAATTAGTTTAGTTATATCACCAATATCCCCATGGAATCCACAGTTTGGGGCCCGGAAGTGCTCTCTCAGGTGCCAGGTGGGCAGCAGCCCCCCATGTGGGTGGGCAGTGCCACCACCCCAGACTGTCCCTGTTTGCCTCATGGCACTGCCATATCCTGGCGTCCCACTGCTCCATGTGAGCTATGCTTTTGCAATACAAACACATTGAATGCAATGGTTCCCTCCTGCCCCCAAGTACATAAAATGCAAGTATCTCTGAATCTCTCTCTTCAGAGATACTGAGTGCTTCCAGCAGATGGGCAGCCGATTGCAGCAAATTGTGATCTCTTCATTGACAGAGCACCAGTGCACAAACAGCACAGGTGAGAACTAGCTCCACTTTTTCTTTCCTATCTGGAAGTAAGTTTTCAGCTTGCCAAGCAGCATACTGCCACCACCAGTGTCACCTCCTAACAAAAACAGTGAGTGCTTAATCTTGAACACACACCTTCTCTGGCCTCACTCAGTGAGGTTTCTGAAGACGCTGAACCTCCAAGCCTTACAGCAGTGGTAAGAGGTAAGGCTGCACGGACCGCAGCAGGAGAGACTAGGACCTGTCTTACAGCCCCACAAATACAAGTTACAAGGATGAAGGGTATTCTGGAGACAGCTGGCTGCTCACAAGCATCAGGAGGACCACTCCTGATGCTAATTTCCAGGTTTTTGGCAGGGGACTACTGACTGATCTGGTGCCCAGCTCACAGATATTCCATGAGCTCATAGCATGGGGAAGATAAAGTGGTATCACCACCTCGGGGGTTTCTCCTTGGGGAAATGCACACAGGCCACCACCTCAGGAGTTCACACAGACATTGCTGGTGCCACAGCTGAGGTGAGCCTTGCTGGCTGGCACCTAAAGCTGGGAAACCCATAAGCAAGTTACAGGAGGGGAGTTTGCACTTCTGACAGCAGCCCTCTGCTGAGCTGTCACTGAGCCATCCCTCCTCGGGGGAAGAAGGCTCTCAGTTCAGTATTCCAGTGTAACACGAACGTTTTAAGATTAGATTCTTAGTACTGGTTTTACACTGCTGTATTTGTCACACTGATACACATGCTAAGACATACTAATCCAATGCAGAATGATGATTTTTTCATTGAAAATTTTAAAATCCTAAATTTCACCTTCAAAGAACGAGGGAGACCCATTAATAATGGCTGTGCTTAAATTATAACTATGTTGTAGGAAGCATGTAATTAGTTAGCCTAGTTCTCACAGGCAAAACTTCTGAAATTTTTGGTGAAAGTGCACTAATTATCAGTATCATTCACTGCCACTCCTTTGCAGCAGGCACTCCTCAAACACAGGGAAGTGGATGGCCTAAAAATACACGCAGAGATAAAAAAAGATTCCTACTTTACTTATGACATCCTGAAGTGTTCTGGCCTTGAAATGGGTTTCTCTATTAGCTGCTATGTGCTTATTCACTGTGGAGCGTAAGAGGAATCAGCAATCAATCTGAAAGGCATTATGCATATAAAAATAGCCTCTCCCTGAGAGCAGGAGATAACTTGCGGCTCTTCCTGCTATATACGAGCCACAGACCAATTATAATAACTATTCCTAGACAGTGTGGCAATGCTATCCATCCTCACAAAAACACCAACACCAAGAGAAGCAGAACGGCATGGCACAACTGTAAGAGTTCAGCAAAAGCCATGCTAACAAGGCAGTGCTGAGTCTGGCTGCAGGAGTGTGTGGGACCATCAAACCTCCCCAGGGCTTATCCTGGAGAAGTGACAGGCTTTCAGGTTCATACAGTTTGAAGACAGGGTCAGTCCTTCCTTGTGCAGAATAAAATCCATAATGAAGAAATTTTAATGTAAAAGACTCTGATAAACATTCTTTAATACAAATGCTCACCACATGATCTCTGTAAGAATTTCCATAATTGATCTAATATTTAGAACAACACTGACCAGGTCACGCCGGGACTTGTGAGGGAGGTATCTCTGCAGTGCATCCAGGTACAAAGCCCTCCTCCTCTGAAGATTGCTTGGATACTGACTGATAACGGTCTGAAAAACCCACTGGTCTTCTTCCTTCCAGTCAATATTCCTACAGAAATGCAAAACAATCAGCCCCAGTGCAATATAACATTTGAAAAGGGGGATTTTGGTTCTAGTTTGTTTTTAAATGCCTAACCTTTCCATGGGCTCCCAATCCTGAACCTGTACGCTGGGTGTTGATCAGAGCTGAGAAATTTAGATTCATTTTAGTGAAACACAGCAAACCTACACTGCTTTTCTAACGTGAGCAGTTAGTGTGCCATCACTCCAGTGAACTGTTCCTTTCCTAACCTGGCCTCTGCTGGGCAGTGATACCCTGTTTCTCAAATACATTCCCTGAATAGTCCCACCACATGGAAAACAATGTGAAACAGGAAGATGGTCAGTCTCAGCCACTGGGCACTAAATAAAATGATCAAAATGAAATGAAGTGATAATACCTGTCCGGAGCTCAATGAGGAGCTGGTTTAAAAACAAACTTCGGACAGCTGGAAATCCATCCGCCAGGCATAAGATTCCCAATTTTTGAAAACAGGAGGTGCAGCAGTCAGTATGCATTCATGCATTTCAGAAATTAGAGTAGCAAGAAGCAGCAGAAAACTAAACCAGAGTTCCCCAGGTCTGGATTTAGTAGATTAGATTTTACCCTTAGCCTGAACTCTTGGCCTTGAAGGGATTAACGCCAGGCTTTTATTGCCAGCATTACAGTAAGAGCAGCAACACTGAGTCAGACCAAAAGGCCTCTCTATCCCAGTGACCCGTTTTCAACGGTGACTACAAGCCCAGGGAAAATTCAAGGAAGACAATCCTGTGACTCTGCTCTCCCCCTCCAGGTTCCTGCAGTTCCCAAGGCTCTTGGGGCAGCAGCAGTGCTTGGTATTCAGGAGCACTGCGCCCACCGAGCTGCTAGAACAACTTGGTCCTGACACAGGCAGAAATAGCAGGTATTTAATAAAAAAAAAAAAAAAAGAATTTTTGTGAGGTGCTCACAGGTAATTAATATTAAACTAGATTTTTCAGTGCAATCCAACGTTATCTCTAAAGAGAGAGCAGTGAACACAAGCATTACTGTGTAATCCAGTTTAACACCATGTTTCTTTAAAAAGCATTGTACAGTAAAACCACAGTACATTGTCACCGTCCTACAAGGTTCCTGAAGGAGGAACGAGCCAAGATCCCCTTTAGCTGTAAGAAATGGAAAGCTTCACCTATGGACATCTCTCAAGGATGTGAAGACACAGCACTCCATTTCAGGGAGCAGTTTTCACAGCAATATGCTGCCAGGGAAGGGAACCCAGTCTCTTGATGATGTGCTTTTCATCTCTTCTCCTCTCTCCTGGCACTTTCTGCTGTTGCACATTTTGCTGTGGATTTGGCACAAATTTGGACAGAGTCCCACTTATCTCCACCGACCTAAAGACATTTATTTCACAGCTTTCTCCAGGTAGACTAATGGACTTTATTTTTACCCTTATGGTCTTAAGAGGGATTTAACCTTCACCCATCTTTCTGTAGATAGCCAGTGATCAGAGGTTCTTTCCTCCTCACTTCAATTCTTCACCCTTTGACTTTCACGAAACAAAAATGATTCTTAGCTTAATACAGCATTTTCAGCACAGTCGTTATTCCAGGATCAGAATGGTGGCAATTTAATGATAACCGCGTATGAGGAAACATCAAAATCACCGTTCCCTAGTAAAGACCTCCTTGTTTCTTGCACTCTGTGTATGCTTTCTCTTTCGAATAAATGTTAAAAGTTACTCGTCTTTTACGCAGCCAGCACCATGCTGAAGCTGGCCAGGTAAGGAGAAGTCCTGTCCTACCTCCTTCAACAAACTCCAGTGACATTATCATGGCCATTAGTGTTACAAACACATCAAAACAGAGTTTTGTGGTAATAATGTGATAATATTTGTACTGTGTCAGAGGGATTCCAGTCATGAAAGGCTTTTTAGCAGGAAAACACAAAGCAGCAGCTCTTAGCTGGCCCATGGTACTGCTTTTGAGCAGCTTATCTGCTTATCAATGGGGTAAAATGAAAGCGACACGTAGAAAATTAACTTTAAAAAAATCCTGAAGTGCCACCTCACGGGACAGGGAGCACACACTCACACCTCAGTCTTGGCTTTCCCACGCAAGAGAAGAGTTCACAATTCACGTTTGTGGGCAGCTCTAGAGTAACTCACAGCACATGGCCAATAAACACCAGAATGCACCAGCAACCGACGCCAAGGAGCCAGCTCACAGTCAGCACTGTCTGAGGTTGTGAGCGGGGCACAGAGAATCACGGAATGGTTTGGGTGGGAAGGGGCCTTAAAGTCCCCCAGTGCCACCCCTGCCCTGGGCAGGGACACCTCCCACCAGCCCAGGTTGCTCCAAGCCCTCTGAAGGGCTGGGGCAGCCACAGGTTCCCTGGGCACATCCAGCATCCCCAAGCCACACCTCACCCTGCAGCCCACCCCTGTCCCCACAGACATGGGACACCTGGAGCAGGTGCTGTTGGGGACACAGCTCAGCTGGAGCAGGTGCTGTTGGGGACACAGCTCAGTCCAGCAGCACAAGCCCCTGCAGCACAGCTCCCCCCCCGCTGGGGCACACACACATGTAGGACTGGGAGCAGTACAGGAATGGTCCTGACTTGGAAACTCATCAGTAGGCTAGAATGAAAGCAGCTATGGAATGAAATAGCTTTCCCTCTACAGTCGTAGGTAAGATAGATATCTACTACTCATACTTTCCATCCATTTTCCTTTCTCTCCTTACAAACTGTGTGAAATATCCAACAAACCATTTCCAGGACACAGCTGTTTGCTGTTAAATTCAGCCATCCTGAAAAGAAACAGAGGTAGGAGAGTTCTGTGGGAGAGAAAAAAAATCTAGCTCCTGTAAAAAGGTTATTTGTAGCGACTGACAACTATGAAGCAAATGTTGGAGACAACGTAAAAGTGAAATGATGTCAGCAAAACCAGAGTAACAGTGACAGCGTTTCCTCAAAGGTGGTTGCTTCAGTTTCCCCTGACAGACACCAAACACCGATGTCTGACCCAAGGATTTTCCACACCCTCACTCTAAAGAAGAAACCGCGCCCCGGAAAGTGAAATGGGGCTAAAACCCTTCCAGGAGGGAAAGGCTGCAGCGTCACCTTGTAACCCTCCAGCTGCAGGCCTGGGGCAGCAGGCACCGCTCTCCAAAGAGAGCCCCTGAGCTGTGACACAGGTGGGGTGGCCAGATGTGCCATTTCTGCAGCAGCCCCTGCCTCCAAGGAACACGTCCTGCAGCTGAGCCTCGGAGAGTCATGTTTTAGGCTCTTCCCTTTTCTCTGCAGGGAGCTTTTCTATGAAATCAGTTCATTTATTAATTTTGGAATCTGTGTCATAATTTGATATTCTAAGACATGGGCTTTCTGAAGAGTAACTTTAATGAACAAATTAATTATTCTTTGCCATGATTTAAATCTCTTTCACTGCTCCTGCTGATGCTCGGTGAGCACAGCAATATTTTTCTCAAGATAACACCTAGCATTCCTTCCAGCTCCAGTATTTTTTTTATTTGTTTACTAGAAGAACTATCATAAAACCCTGCTAGCCTTTACTCAGAGGGAGTATCAGCCATCCTAAGAGAGTGTTTACTAGTTTATGGGTTGGATTTTGAGCCACCTCTGATAACAAACAGCTCTCTCCCGTGAGCCCTGCTCTGCCTCAGTACGGTGCTGTCTGACCATGTTGTTTTAGTGACAGCAGCCAGAGAGTTCAAAGAGCTGAGATTCTCTTCTGCAACAGTCTCCCTGAGATGTTTCTGGCCGTACAGGTGAGAACAGACACAGGGCTTCTGTCTACCAGAAGAGGCAGAGTAAGATCCATCTGACACCCCAGGCTCGGGAGCAGGGAGAGCCCCAGACGGCACGGCCCAAAGCCATCCTGGTGATGTGCTCTGCCTCCGGCACGGGGGCGGATGTGCCCGTTTCTGCCTCCTGTCTCCCATCTCTCCTGAGGTTCCCTCTGGCTCAGATATTCCTCTCACAGCCAGCCAACAACCCATCTCTGCTCTACTCGTGAACAAGACAGAGGTTTGTGGAAGCTCCTCGGGGACAATCAGCTGTAGCGAGAGCCACAAGTAGTTTATTGTACAGGGACAAACTGCCTGCCAACGACTTGATTTTTTCACCTGTGCCAAAATTTGTCAGCTGGGCTGAGATTTTGTCAGCTGCTCATAGGCAAATAGCCAGAAAAAGGAAAAAGAAAATAAAGCCCTGCAGCACGATCGGGCCCAGTGTATCCATAGCCATTAAATGCATGGAGAGCGTCAAAATACCCTGCCTGACGGAATTCAAGATTCCATCTCACTTAAACTTTTGTAAAATTCCCAAAAGGAAGATCTCACCTAAAACAAGGTAGAAAAGTGCCAACACATTTTGCATTAATATTGAAGGTAGGACCAGGCTTCTTCAGTGTCAAGACACTGACAAACAGGGCTGAATGCATGACCCCGATTTCAAACGCAGCGCTTGCTTTCCTTGGGTACCATTCTGCTGGAAAACAGCACAATCTTTATTTTGTCTCAGAGCTGAAACACAGCAATTGTCTCATGTTCAACAACCCCGAGGCAGCTGCTTCCTTTGCAACAGATTTACCCAGCATTAATCCCTGGCTTTACTCACTCTAAAGAATACAAACAAGTCAGAAGGGAAGCCACCCTCCCCACCCCGTAATCCCACACAGCCCTTGCCGCAGCCCCGTCTTCATGCCCTGCTCCCTCCCGGAGCCTGCAGACAGACAGACAGACAATCACCACCGAGTGAGACAGTAACCTCCCCGACCATCAGTTATGTCAGTGCCAACTGTCCTACCAAAAACATCCTGTTAATGGGCCTGGAAAGAGGAACTTGGGAAATTAGTCCCAATACCCCGTTCATTTAGAGGGTTCAGCGCTGAACACACAACGCTCCGTTCATCCCCCCTTGTTTAAGTAGATCAGACATCCTCGGAAATTGTGGTAAAATAGAATAGTGCTTAGAGAATCATCAGCTGTAACACACACATCAATTCAAAGTCCACAATTTATGGGATAACTAGGGCTTGGGTACTTCCCAAACACAAACATTTGTGTTTTAGCAGCAGTAAGAGAAGTGGATTTAGGTTACTAAACATCATAATCCTATATTATGCTTGGAAAAAAAATCCAAATTCTTCTTCAGTTTCCAAAAGCAATAAACACTGTAACGTGCATTCTAGTAGGACTGAAAAGCACACAAAGAAAATAGACCAGGATATTCTCTTAATTCTGATTTTTTCTTCCTCGAAAATTCTATGTGCATTTTCCAAATCTTCAGTTCCAGGCACTCTGAGCCGTGGCACAGTGGGATGTGTGAGGGCAGAGGACAAGCACTAACCGGGGCTTTCCGTACCGCACGTTCAAGCACGTGATGAGAGGCAGAATTACAGAGAAATAATCCTCAGATGAAGGGACTGAGCTATCAGGTTATCACATAATCATACTGTTCTACTCAGCAACTTCTCCAGTTACAGAAGTGAGATAAAAGTGCATTGCGGGGGGATGGCTGGTACCTTTGGGTGCAGGGCAATGGCAGCAAGTGCAAAGGTCTCATTAAGGCTGTGTTAACCAGCAGAGCACAGCAGATACACACCAAGGTCACACATGTACATCAGTTTTTGACAGCATTACCTGTGTTAGCTGGATCATGGTTAGCTTGATGAGTTACAGAATACTTCAGTCACAAGGCTGTGTCTTTGAGACCTCAAAATATTTTCCTGCAAGTTAGCCAGCATCCATGTAAGAAGTGACACGTTCTTGTAAAAGACAAGTTGTGTCTTTCATAAACCCCAGATCCTGGAAGTAAGCAACTCTACAAAAGCAAATTCTTGCTCTTTTTATCACCAACACATTTTTAACACTGGATAAAATCCTAGAACCATAAATGAGCAACACATTAAAGATCTGGAGAGCAGAAGGCAAACCAAAAAAAGAAACCAAGATGTAGCTGATGTGCCTGAGATAATTGCTAATGGTGCCTTCATGCTCTCACAGGTTCCCAGCTAACAGCATGGCACAGGCTGCTCCAAACTGGGCAAACTGTGCTGTGCAGCCTGCCCTTCCCACCCACAGGTCACTGCCAGTGCCGCCACCAGCACTTCCTCAGCTACAGTCCTTGTTCCATCTGGGAATCACAGCTTCATTCCTTTCAACTCCCATTTCATGGCTTTGCACACCTACAACTGAATTGCTTTCCCTTATCTTTGCGTCTTGATGTCACTTAATCATCAATGCATAATTAGCCAGCTGGAGGCCGAAGCTGGCATGTGACCCATGGCAGTGCCATGGCAGATTTTTCACCCATTTTCACCTGTCCCACTGCCCGCACTGCTGTGTGTCTGTTACCCAGGAGCACACACGCTGTGTCAACCAAGGGGTTTAAAACTATGAATTTTCACCAAATTTGTGTTGATCATAAACTTTTACACAATTTTAATTCAAACCACTAGGAAGACTTTGTACCTATTTAATGATTTAGCGTTTGTCACAGATTTTCTCACAGAGGTTATTAAAACTTCTTCTGTAACAGCAACTGTGACAAAACACCAGACAGCAGCAAAGGAGCTGTTGTAAATTTGCCACTTGCTGCTTAATAAATGCTATAAATTTAAGAAAGATCAGAACAATTTTTAATAAGTATCACATTATAATAGCTAGGATATTATAGTAAAAAATACAGGTTTCAGAAGGACAACCTGCAGAATATCTGCGCAATTTATACAAAAGATAAGTCAATTATAACATCACTTTCTATGGGATCCAACATCTAAAGCCTGTTTCAGCACCCCCAAACTGTTTCAGCAGCAGTGGCAGAGGATTCAGTACCTAGAAAAAGAGGGAGGTGCAGAAGCAGTGTGTGATTGTTTTACTAAAGGAATTTTGGGACCTTTCTGGTTTCTTCTGTCCAGGCTTCAAGCAATTCCACTGACCCTCCTGTTCCCAGCCTTCTTAAAGCCTGATGAACACCTAAGGGGGCTCAGGAGATGGCAAAAAGAAGCCAAGGCTGGTCCAGAATCTGCAGCTCACTATCTCCTGCAGTTGAGTCAAGCTCAGCAGCAAAGCTAAGCCTCATGCTATTGGCATACACGTGTGCCACATTTCTAGATCATTACGAGTATTTATGTTCTTTCTAAAATTTTTCATTTACAGAAAAATCTCTCCTCCTTCCAGCTATTCTGAACCAAAGCTACACACATTTTTTTACATTTCTTTTTGATGAGAGATCCTGCAGCAATCCAAAATTTGTTCAAAGAGTGCACTTGTTTATCTGCTTTATAGATAAGTACATTCTAAATCTCTCTCGGAAAGACTGTACTTTCCTGACGTAAATTTGATAGCATAATTACCACACGGAGTAATTTCTCTTCATACTAAAGCACGTGAAGAGGACATCTGATGCACACCAGATTGTCGGTTCTTTAATAACCAAAATGTTTTGTGGATTATTTCAGAGGAGAGCATTTGAAAGGACTGTGCAGCCCCCTCCACGGCAGTTTAATCCCAGAGCGCTGGGCACTGCATCACCGTTCTCTGCCCTGCATAGACCAGAACAGGAGAGGCAACTACAGGGTCTGGAGACCACAAAATACAGTTCAGTTATTGATTTTATACCCAACAAAAGCAGCCCACAAACAGATGTCGTTACCTATATAGAACTTCTAACTGGTGATCAATCTCCTGCAGCTTAGACCAGTACCCACTTGCGAGTTTTCGGTATTCATCGATAACTAAGGTCTTCAAATCAGGATAGGGGCATTCCAGAGACAGCAGTGCTGCAGGAACTTCAAGGAAAAGTCCTTTTTTCTCTTCAAAAGAATGTGCTAATTCCTGTGATGAAAAAATGCTACTCAGACTACTCTGCGTTATGCTTTCTCTCTCAAAAAATTGCTAGTTAAACCTATGAAGAAAAGCTTACTTTTGTCCTATAGTCATCAAGCTCTCTTTCCAAAGCCAGGCTTTCAAGGGTAAGGAATTCCAGAACCGCCTTCTGGTGCTTCTTCACAAGTTTGATCTATTATATGAAATATGTTACTGTTATTTCTTTATCTTGCTGCAATGTGAAAGCCCTTCCCTAGAGCCAAAGAGCCTGATCCCCAGCCCCACACTGCGGTGCTCCTACAGCTTTCAGTGGTGCAGATCTGCGCTACAGCAGCACAGAGGTTACGGGACACTCTGAAGGTAAGTTATATTCTTCAAGTATTACATTAAAATAAATGAAAATGCTAAAAATACCACTATAATAAATTGTAAAAATAAAGTTAGAACACCAACCTGCTTTAACATCTCAACTGGATTGAACTTAGATTTCAGACAGGATTCTTCAGAGAGGAAGCACTGCATTTCAGACAGCATGACTTTCAAATTCTCCTTTAGCTCCCAGATAGGAACTACAGTATTTTTTTGGTGTGTATCCCGCTTCTTTGACAATTTATGCTCTAGATCCAAACGAAACAAAGCTTTCTCAAACACACAAAATATTACACAGCACTGTGCTTTCTCAATCTAAACCTCTTAAAACAGGGATTTAAAAACTCAAACAAATAATAAAGATAATTTTGACTATAATAAATAATCCATAAATTAATAAAACATCCTTACCCAAGTTCCTCATATCCAAAAAAAAGTTGTGCTTATAGCTTTCTTCATCAAGAAAAGTCTTTATTTCTGCTTCTGCTTTTTGCCTGGAAGATACAAATATGAGTTCTACAGAAGCTTTTCTTTCTAACTCATTAAATTCTCATGAACAAAAAACCTCAAGTACTCTAATAATGAAGCAGAAAGAGGGATTGTTTGCCCGGGAAGGTGTGAATTGCAGGATTTGGACATGGCTGCGGTAGGGAAGCCACCCTCCTCTGAGCAAAACACCCTCGTTGACCTGCTGTGTATACAACAGGGAAACTACAGCCAAGGGCAGCATGAATGTTCCCTCTTGTGAGTGGGAACTGAAAATGTGCAGCTAGACACAGACCCGAAGGAATTCAAAAGTTTCTGAAAACGTCTGACACTCCTACAAACACGTGCCCATCAGATGTTGATAGGTCAGCTCAACCACTACGAGACCATAACAGAGAGGACCATGCAGACCATCTTCTGCTCTGTGCTCCCCTCCCTTTACACGTTCTCTTCCCGGCTACAGACCCCTTACACGCCGCTCACACACTGCACAGGCCCTGCACAAAAGGTTACCCTCACTTCAGAGATTTTAATCTTCTTCTCTCAGTGCCTGGTGCACCAGAATCCCCCTCTGCTGAAGTAGTTCTTCAGCAATGGCTAATTTAGATTCCTCGGCTCTTACCTGTTCTCATACAGCCTCTTATGCTCTCGCCACCACACTCGCCGATGCTGTTTCAGCAGCATTTGCTCTTTGTTATTTTTTGAAAGTTGCTCTGTTTTTTTAATCTGCAGGGAAAATTAAAGCATTTTGAAGCTGTTCAATAGCTTTATCAAATACCTTCCTATGGAAACGTTTAACTACAGAATGGCAAACCTATGAACTTTTTTCAAAGTTGTTTTTCTGAAGAATAACGGGTTCAAATGTAACCAATTTTCATTAAAAAAAAAATTATTCCATTCCATAATTAAATGAGAAGAGAAAATGAAAAAAATGCAGTCCATTTTCTTCTTTCCCAGTCCTATTTCCCAGGAGGTGAAGAGGAAGGAAGACAAGCAGAAGAAAGAAACCTCTACTTCCTTACAGATGGGAAGATGAAAGAGTGAAAGTGTATCTTTCAAGGAAAAGAATTTCAAAAATTGATTACCAAAAAAATGTGTTTTTTCAAAATCTATCCAATTAAAGAGGCTCTGAACCTGTCCAAGAGCTTCACAAAAAACATACCTTCCAACTGAAATCGAAATCCATGCTTTTGAGATAGATGGAGTTACAGGTTACACTAGAGGAAAAGCCGCCAGGGAAGGCTGGTGAGGCAGCAGGAAGGTGACTTGGGTGAGCATCAGTGAAGGAGAAGGATCAGAAGGAGCAGCAGCTGCCAGAAGCCCCCAGACAAGTTGCTGTCTCTTGCCCTCCCACCACCAGCACTGCCTTCTGGCCTCTCGGTGGATACTCAGGACACAGCAGCACGTCAGCTCAGAACGGGCTCCTTTCCTGCCCCTTCTCCTTGCTGGTGAGCCACCACCTCCCTCCACAGCTCCAGAGCTCATCCTTGCCCCAGCCAGCTCCTTCTGGCTGCTAAACCCCACTCCAGTTCCAGAGGCTTCCACAATTCACACACACACACTCTTTTTTGCCTCCCCAGACGTCCCTTCACACAGGTACACTTTCTATGGCAGAATGGCAGCAAGGCAAGGAAAAAAAAANGGGTGCTCACACACAGGGAAGCGTGGGTCTCATCGCTTCTCCAGTCACAGCCTCTCACTCACCCACCCACAAAGCTAAAATCTTACTTTAAAACAAGACACCTACGGTTTTGAAACAGAAAACATTTCCACCCCTCAGATGAACAAGTTCCACGTATCTGGTTGAATGCAGCTGGTTTCTAGAGAGTCTCCTAGGAAGGAACCCCAAGTGGAACTGGCTAATGCACCCTGCTTGTGCAGCACAGCTGCTGCAGGGGTGCTCTCTGGGCACAGAGGTGCCAGGGGTGCTACAGGGGCATTCTGTGACTGAGAAACGGGGTGCTCACAGGGAGCAGCACACCCAACTGCAGCTAGAGTTTGAAAACAGCTCTTCCGTGCTTCCTGTCAGTCTGTTACAGTGCTTTTGAATCAACGATAAGTGTCTCCTTATTTTTATTGCTTACACATTTTCGTGTTTAAAAAGTTATTTACAGCTTCCACATGATTACCATCAGGTGCTTAAAACCAGACTTCAGCAAACAATACTGTATTTAAAGTAATTTGAAAATCCATAGATCTTCAAAACTAATGGGAAACGAAAGTTGAAGCAGTTCTGTATATAAAGTTTAATATGCTCTTGGAATTATTTCATAGCACCAGCAATGGCACTCATGTATGACTGTTGCAATATTACCCTTTTTCTGTACACGCTGTATTTTTCCTAACAGTCAACTGATTGACCACTCGCTCACCTGGCCCTGCCTCAGTGGAGACGTAACCCAGCCCTTCCAGATCTGGCCAGCCTCAGTCAGCAACAACAAAGTAGGAGCCAGGAACACGTTCTACTTTCTGTGGAGCTTTCAGCATATGTATTACTACCTGCTCAGTTCTGAACATTTGAAAAGGTGAAATACTAGAGGACAGATGATGAAGCATTAGTTTAAAGCCTGAACGAATTCAGTAGAATTTAGTATTGCAAATCCATGAAGAAATACCTGCCAGAGCTTGTGATATGTTACACTTCCATGCATTAAAGGAAGCAGTATTATAAAGAAGGTATGTATTTTTTCTCTCACTTGCTGTCATCCTTTTCTATTTTAAATACAAAGACAGGAGCTGCACGAGCAGGGCCTGCAGGACTGCAGTATAAACTACTAGACTGTGCTTGTTGGTGCTCTATATAGTCCATTTGCTAAGGTTTAAGAAATAGAATCAGAACCAAAAAAAAAGGATATGGTTCTGTTGCTAACCAATATATTTCATTTAATAACTTCTGTTCAAAGAACTGAGTACGTTTTAGACAGGAATTTAAATGAAATTTTGGGGGTTTTTAGAACTTTATCAGAATCCCATATTTCTTCAGTAAATCTCCCTTTGCATTCTGCCATCCTGTCTGAATGAAGACTCTGAACTGTATTTCAGACAGGCCGAAGACATCATCTGATGAAGTCCCTTCGACATCTGCACAGGAGAACTTTTGTCACTGCATTTTGCAGTTTCTGCACCCTTCACACAGCCGTGCATCCCAACAGCCATCCGCCAAACTGCAGTGCTCAGAGGAACAGCCAAAGGTTGGAGAGACACTAAATTGCCATGATTAAGCNTTGTGCTAGCTCATAACAGGAGAAATGAATCAGGATGTCGCTCCACATCTCGTTCAGGAAAGAAATGACATTCTGAGTCAAAAATTCTAGTTTTCCACTTGGCTCAGGTGGAAGCAATCTGTGTTACACACACTTACTCAGCCTTCTGCCCCGTGAAAGCTGGACACCACGCAGTGCCCCCTCCACCTTCACACACAAGAGCCTGGAGAGCAAACACCCCCNTTGCTTACACATTTTCGTGTTTAAAAAGTTATTTACAGCTTCCACATGATTACCATCAGGTGCTTAAAACCAGACTTCAGCAAACAATACTGTATTTAAAGTAATTTGAAAATCCATAGATCTTCAAAACTAATGGGAAACGAAAGTTGAAGCAGTTCTGTATATAAAGTTTAATATGCTCTTGGAATTATTTCATAGCACCAGCAATGGCACTCATGTATGACTGTTGCAATATTACCCTTTTTCTGTACACGCTGTATTTTTCCTAACAGTCAACTGATTGACCACTCGCTCACCTGGCCCTGCCTCAGTGGAGACGTAACCCAGCCCTTCCAGATCTGGCCAGCCTCAGTCAGCAACAACAAAGTAGGAGCCAGGAACACGTTCTACTTTCTGTGGAGCTTTCAGCATATGTATTACTACCTGCTCAGTTCTGAACATTTGAAAAGGTGAAATACTAGAGGACAGATGATGAAGCATTAGTTTAAAGCCTGAATGAATTCAGTAGAATTTAGTATTGCAAATCCATGAAGAAATACCTGCCAGAGCTTGTGATATATTACACTTCCATGCATTAAAGGAAGCAGTATTATAAAGAAGGTATGTATTTTTTCTCTCACTTGCTGTCATCCTTTTCTATTTTAAATACAAAGACAGGAGCTGCACGAGCAGGGCCTGCAGGACTGCAGTATAAACTACTAGACTGTGCTTGTTGGTGCTCTATATAGTCCATTTGCTAAGGTTTAAGAAATAGAATCAGAACCAAAAAAAAAGGATATGGTTCTGTTGCTAACCAATATATTTCATTTAATAACTTCTGTTCAAAGAACTGAGTACGTTTTAGACAGGAATTTAAATGAAATTTTGGGGGTTTTTAGAACTTTATCAGAATCCCATATTTCTTCAGTAAATCTCCCTTTGCATTCTGCCATCCTGTCTGAATGAAGACTCTGAACTGTATTTCAGACAGGCCGAAGACATCATCTGATGAAGTCCCTTCGACATCTGCACAGGAGAACTTTTGTCACTGCATTTTGCAGTTTCTGCACCCTTCACACAGCCGTGCATCCCAACAGCCATCCGCCAAACTGCAGTGCTCAGAGGAACAGCCAAAGGTTGGAGAGACACTAAACTGCCATGATTAAGCATATAAAACTCTGCCATCCTTACACTGGCTTCGCAGGTTTCTGCAAAAGCATTCAAATGGCATTACTGCTGAGGGGCCTGCTTCAAATTGATAATTCCTTTTTCCTCTTCTATTTTGTTTCTGAGCCTAAAGGAGCTATTTCAACTGAATGTGTATCAGTGTCAATTTCCTCAGAAACCACTTCTTTCTGTCAGTTTGATATTTATTTTCTTTTAAAGAGGAAATACTCATTAGTGAAACAGTTACTAAAGGCAGTTCCACTGCTACAAGGAGTTATTCCTCCATTTTACACTATTCCCACACAACTGAAAAGGAAACCAGAGAGGCTGGAGGCTTCTTGGACACCTGCATTTCTGGCAGTTTAGCATATACTGCAGGAAAACAAAAAGAAAGCACAATGTTTTCAAGGGAAGTTCTTGAAAATACAAATCCGAAGAATGTTTCTGGACAGGCACAGCTAAACCCCAGACTTGTTTGCTCCGAACCCCCGTCCCGCCCCAGCTCGCTGCAGCACACGCCTGCCTGGGCACAGCCCCGCGCGCGAGAACACCCACCTCCTGCCTGCCCCGTGGAGAGCAAGAACTGCAGCACTCCCAGCCCTGTTGTGGCTTAGCCACAGCATGATAAGCTGTCAGGAAAACAAACTCACAAATAGGTTTCAAAGAATTATTTTCTCAAGCCAACCATGGCGAGATTAAATATACTATCTTCTACCAGGGCAGTATCGTAAGCAAACTGCTCAGTGCACAGCTGGACGAGAGCAAACACGAGCTGCAGGCTCCTCCTGCACTCAGGTCTGCTGTTATTTCGAGTAGTTTTTGTCATGAGTCTAGATGAATTTCCTCAAAGCACTCAAGTACAAACTTTTCCTGTCTTTGTGAGAAGCAGAATCCACACACACTTTGCATCTCTGACCCCAGGAAATTCCACACTGACATTAATGTGTCCAAATCACAACAGCGGTGATAAACTCATCTTCTGCACCCTTTTGCTGGGCACCGTTACAGCAGTTTGGTATCCCTACTCATTCCCAGATTGCTCGAGGCAGTGAAAAGAAATATCATGATTGAATTTGAACACCAATCACATCACAAATAATATAAAAATCATACCTTTAACTGAATTTTTGCAGATGCCATTTTTTCTGCTGCAGCAAGTTCATACAGATGTTTGTAGTCAACAGGTTTGTACTTCCGGCTGCAAACACCTTTTCCCATAGGAATCACCTGATTTTCTAGTTATCACACAAAACACATACAGTCATTTCAAATTCTGGGGAAATATTTTAAGCATGAGGCATAAAATGAAAGCATTCCACATAGAAGTTACAAAAAAGATATTTCAAACATTAAAGGTTTTCACAACAAAGAGATTGTTAGTTGCAAAAGAGAACCTGAAACAAACAGAAGACAACAGAAATTCTGTAAGAAACATTAACCATTTGTCTGCTTACAAAGACTTTATTTGAAAAGTTTTTTTGTATGTGAACTTAAAGTGCATTTCACTTTAAACTGGGTTTACTGAAATTTCAGTAAGTTCTAATACAGGAATACCCAAGTTTCAACATCTGCATTCTCATTTCACAAATTGGAAAACTACCTCACTACTTATTGTAATCTATGGATCAGGCAACAGGAGTAATTTTCTTCTAACAGGTAATAGAAACTAGTAATTATATGTAAATAGAGTGAGTTGCAGTTACATTTCCCACTGTATCTCCAGCCTTAAGAAGAGCTTAATTCTCTGTTAAACTTCTGTAGGCCACTGGGGGAACAATGTACTCCTTTAAAAATGAGAAAGGCTCTAAATTGCGTGGAAAACATCATACTTGGTTTCTGCAGCATACAGGAGGGGTTATGTCTGCCATCCCAGCCTCAGGACTTGAAAGACTATGACAGTATTGAAAATCTGTTGTCCAAAATACCCCAGATGAAGTAGTGTTGCTGAAAAAGCATCTGAAGTCAATGAAGACTTAACCAAGCCAGTCTTTCAACACCCCATGAAGGTACCTTACAACGATCCCTTTAAGAAGTTTCATGGAGGTGTTGCCATACTCCCCAAACAACAGCTACCTCAACCTCATGGAGTCCTCCTTGGAGCTGACATTTACTTTCCTAAAATCCACTACCTCTATTCCTCTTCCCCCTCACCACCTTCTGCAGAACTTCCCCCATTTCATGGTCACTTTAACCCAGGCACATTGTGTACACACTTCAGTCTGGGTGAGCCAAGGGCTGAGAAGACCAGTAGCTACATCAGAACAAACCCAGAACACCACGGCTGCAAATCCTGGCTGAACAAGCTTTGCCAACAGGAGAGGAAAGCAGCACACTCAGGGTAACCTCAGATACACACCTGCCTAACATTAATTGTCAGGCTTCCCTGGGTCATTGACTCGCAGCAGACTCCCACCAAAACAGAACTGCAGCTTTCTTCCCTTCTAGTCACCATCTACAGTCCCACGGGCAATCCCACAGCAGTTCCCACTCTGAACTTGCGAGGATACACCACCTACACCGAGAAAGGCTTCCTCCTCTCCTCCTGATTGTCAATCCTGCTTTCTTCGCCAGTAATCTTCTCAACATGCAAATTAATTCCACTAAATCAGTGTTATGCTCACCAGGTTATAGCTTTGATTTTGTATTATGACTACTTTTTTATTCTCTATATACTTCACACAAAAAAGTTCAGTAGTTTGATCCCCTACTTTCTTCCATTTTATTCTTCCAATGAGCTTAGTATGAATAATCTCCTTTCTCTGAGATTTTAGGCTTTTAGGTAGCTTTGTTCATATGTGGGCTTTTATTCCCATCAATCCAAATTTAAAGTTCTCACCCTTAAGTTAGGAAATTTTAAGCAAAGATTTTTTTGTCTTTTTCTGAGATTACGTTGTCCAGCAGAGATCAGGGACCATCATCCCACACTGACAGTACAAGCTGTGTCACTGCTCATTCACTTCTCCCTGAGCTTTCGCCCTGCTGTTACCCCTCCCAAGGCCGGCAGTGGCCCCGGTCTGTGAGGAGTCACCACAGGCAGTCACACCAGTGCCCACAGGAGCAGTGGGGCATGCAGGAGCTCCAGGCGATGCTACAGCATCTCCCGCTCAGGCTCCCTGCAGGCAGTGCCTGGAGCAGCCAGGGACAAGCCAGGAGATGCATCCTGCCATGTTCATTATAAACGAAGCAGTCACTGCTGCTGGTACCAAGTGACAGTCCCTAACGCTGGCAGCCATGGAGTACAACGCCTCGGGACAGGGTGTGTGAATCCTGTGCTCTTTGGAAGGCATGGCAGCGTGATGTTCATCGTCAGAGACCCCCGTTAATTGCCGGGGAGCACACTGTGGTGCAGGGCAGGGGCAGAACAAAGGTGGGAAACTGTCACCTTCCAGAGGAGATGGAGACCTAAACCTGTCCCTGTGGGCCCTGCTGCCGAGACCTCTGTGAGAGCCAAGTGCCAGTGTCCTGGGCAGTGTCCTACGGGCATCCTTCCAGACCCTGCTCCCTCTGTGCCAGCCTTACTCCTCAACACAGTGCAGCAAGAGCCGTGATCAGAAAACAAATCCATGTCATATTTTCTGCAGCCTTTCTTTCTCACAATATCAAATGAGAAGAGGCAGTTGACAACAAAAAGCATGGAAAAACAGGATGAAAAATGTAAAAGTGTACACTAATGTACAGGAAGCAATAACAAATAGCACAGAAAACAACCAGGAAGGGAAAATGAACCACCCCATGGAATGAATAAAGAGAACAAGGAATGCTATAAACCAACAGGGAGAAACACTGTTTTTCTTCAGCTATGTTATCTTAAACTGTTCTAACCACAGGAAAAAAAAAAATGTATCAGAGAACAGTAAATAAGCAAAGAGGTTCCATTTATTTAAAGAGATTAATCTTGCTGGTTCCTAGAGAAAAAAAAAAAAAAGAAGCTGATACTGTGTTTGGTTTCTAAAAAGGCAAGCTTTGGGCAATGTTTGGAAGCCTTAGAGCTGTCGCTGAAGTTTAATTTAGCAGCATAATCTGATATTTTCTACATTCTTAAAGAAGTTTTATTTAAAACATATAGAACAGAACTACATACAGAGAAAGTAGATGCCTGAGGTACTTCCTCAGATAACTCATCTTCACCAACTATTTACCAGGGCCTGCAGTGACAGGACAAGGGAGAAGAGTTTTAAACTGAAAGACGCAACATCTACAACAGGCTGGTGAGAGCCTGGCCCAGGTTGCCCAGAGAAGCTGTGGCTGCCCCATCCCTGGAGGGGTTCAAGGCCAGGCTGGATGGGGCTTGGAGCAACCTGGGCTGGTGGAGGGGTCCCTGCCCAGGGCAGGGGGTGGCCCAGCTTTGAGGTCCCTGTAATCAAACCATGTTGTGATTATGTGATCAGAACGGCACAGCATCCATAGCCGCTTCCATGTGCGGCTATTAACTGCTCAGGGTGTTTTATAAGTAGTTTTATACTAGATTGGGATAAAACAGGTAAGTTTGAACATGATAGCATACGTACCTATATCAGTAGTCCTGTGAGTTGTAAAGAATGTTTGATGCTCTGGTTCACTCATTTTTGCTTTCTATACCTGTTGAGAAACAAACAGGTGTTTTGATGATTTGAACATAGTGCATGCAATCTAAACACACATTCAAAAAATCCCTATTATTTTCTGAGGAGAGAGGGCACATCTCACTACAAACATAACTAGACAGAAATTCCAAAAGTTCATCTTTCATTCTAAGAGAGATTTCACGTGCCTCATATTGTTTAGCAGCTAAGAAAATATGATTTCCTTGCTGTATCTGTAGCAGTGTCACACAGACAACCTAGTCTTTGCTTTGTGCTTTTCAAAATACAAAAATCCTGTTGACCCAAACACGAGGTATGTTTGTGAGCTGTTCTTTACTTTTTAGAAATCCATTTAGAGATCAAGTCTGAAAAGACGACCCTCTTCTCATATTTAAAGACTATGGTTTATGTACAGATCCCTCTGCATCCCCTTCAGGAGTCTCTGTATTAACACTTGTCAAGCCAGGTCAGCTGTTTCAGCAACTCTGGCTTCCTTCCTGCTGAGCAGCTGTGACAGACAGCATGTGTCAAGGATGCACATCATCTTGGGATAAACACGACAATAAGATATTGCAAAAAGATATACAGCATGGTAAAAACAAAACAAAACACCAACAAAAAAACCCCAACAAACACTTCGATATCTTAAAGCCTTACTTTCACCTTAATCAAGCACAGTCATGCACACAAAGAAAGCAATAGATCAAAACAAGGTGTTTCCGTTGAACTGAATCATGCCAGGAGGGGAAGGTCATGTTCAGCCACCCTGCCCCTCAAACCCAGCTCTCCCATACCAAGATCTCCTGCACACAACATCCCAGCCACCTGGCCACACCTTTGGCATTTGCCTGGTCCCACAACAGTGGCAAGACAGTCAACAGCAGACCAGCAACACCTGTGCACGTGTGTACCGTGGGTTATTTCTCTGCTGTGTGAGCGAGCTGAACCCCTTTATCCATACAGTCCATGCACGGCACAACCCAACAAGGCAGAGGGAAGGAAGAGCAGCAGAAGCAATGGAAGGGGAACTGCTCTAACAAAGAGCCACTCATTTCAGTCAAATAGAAGTGTGAGACTTCAACCAAAAACACACAGCATTTTACTTTCCTGTGAACTATGGTTCTTCATGACAACATTCTGCACTGCAGAATCATCAAAAACTGCTAAAGTGTAAAAATCCAACCTAGACGGACAGCAGTTTCATGAATGAGCTCCCACTGTTACTGCAAACAAGTTGTAAGTGCTGTTGAAATCACAGCCATAACAGTACACACGCACACAACACACACAGTAATGCTGTGGCTCAAAGTCAGCTTGGTGTTAATTCTCACAGGTTAACTATGCCAGTTCCAGGGCAAAGAAAATTCCCCCCACCAGGCTTTGTACAGGGAACATTCTGTGTTCCAACCAAGTAGAAAACAGTGACCACTCACTGATTCAGGTGTGATATTTCCCAGTGCTGCTTCATGCATATTCTTCAGTATTCTTTAACAGTGCTGTGAAACTGTCCCTTGCACTAAAACAAAAATATCAAAGCCTAAATGTCATCTGTCTTCACCCAAGAGTGACCATTCATTAACAATAAAGGGACCTTTTCAGATTTGTCTGAAAGGAATTGACTCTATCAGTGGGTGAGCAGCTACACTGAATGCCATCATCTGATCACAAAGACCAAAATCAAAGATATGAGAGTAAGAAAACAGGACAATACCTGAGGGAGTTCATTCCACTTTTGAAAGATTAATATGCATTTTACAATCTAATAGTCACCTGTAAATAAATCCACAGTTCTATCCCAAAGTCTACACGCTCCTCAAAAGTCAAGGGGAAAGGAAGAAAAAGGGTAGCATGTTCATACTGTTGGTGCAGGCTTTCTCTGCTTAAAGCTATTATTTGGTCTCAACTCGTAACCATGTAACGCTGCCAGATTCAGCCAGACAAACGAGGTAATTCTCCATGGCAGAGGGAACTTTGGCCCATTTGTCATGGTAATGTTTTATCTATACATCAACTTAGCTACACAGAATTTTCTAACTGCATAAATACCTCGGTTGTAATAGACTTTTTTAAAAATCAAATTAGTTATATATGTAAAGCCTTAAGGTAGGGATTTACATAACACAGTGAAGCACGGCATGTACCTCACTTATTTCTTCAAGATGCACAAAGACAGTTGTTGTTTCTTTTCCCCCTAAAGACAAAATATACTTTTGCTGTTTCTTAGAGTTCAACTATGCACAGGCTTGTCTTTCTCTGTCTCTGAGAGGAATCACTGGAAATGTAACTGAACAAGAAATGCTCAATCACCACCACACAATTTGTAAGCTCAAAGCTGATCAATTTTAAAAGGCATTTAAAGAAAATTCTTTTATTCCGACTGTTTACAAGTCTGTAATTAGGTTTAGTTTAGCAATCCTAGTGCCATAATTCCTTAGATTTTAGATATACAACTGTGGCTTGGTATTTCTGTAACCCTACTGATGTTCTCACTGATGTAAGAGTGAAGCACAACAGCACCAAATCTCCTCCAACACCACGGGATACAACCTATACCTACGTAAGGCCAAGAGCCACCCCAGGGGTTCTGAAGGAGTGTGACTGTTCCCAGTGGAGCCACTCAAGCCACACAGAGCAGCAGCGTGATTTTTAAACAACAGTGAGTTCTCTTGAGGGTGTTTGTGCACTGCTGTTAACACTGACACAGCAATGCTGATGCTCCTCAGCAGGGGTATCAGCCAGCTTACCACATCCTCAGATTCTGCAAACAGAAATAAACACACCTGCATTAGACTCGAAGTGGATTGTCCACGCAAGCTTTGTGGAACCATTTGGGCTTGTTAGATCTGTAACAGCCCAGGGACAGCAGCAGTTTTGACCAAGTTGCCAGAATTCCTCAAATTAAAAGCAGGAAAATACATCCACAAAGGAAAAGACAACACAGGATAGTCCTAACTAGAGAGTGAGGCATCAAAGTCCCTTGCAAAGCCAAAACGAGAGATTTGCAAGGATGAAAACAGGCTTTTCTTCACCTGCTCACACTTGCAATCCTTGGCACTCGGTCTCCCCATGCATAGGTCAGAGAGGGAATTCAGGGGTGTATTGAGCACAGTGGTACATAACAAGCAATCTACCGCAAAAGACTCTCTCAGTCTGCTCTTTTCACAAGGTTAGTCCTTAGAAAGGGCATCCAAGCCTTCCTCCTCAGTTGGCCATGGGTGTGCATTCGCCCCAGCAGAGGTGCTGTCTGTTGAGATGGACAAGCTCTGCCAGAGCCATCCTTGTGGCAGGGAGCTTGCAGGAGCCATCCCAGGACAGCCCGGCTCATCCTGGGATCCATGGGCCCAGCAGAAGAGCTGGGATCCAGCAGTTCAAAAGGGCATAACATCTACTTCTAGGTTTCATTCTTACAAACATAACCCATGGAAAATCATACGTAGTAGATTTTTTTCTACTTCCTCTTGCATTTTCACTCTAGTTCACAGAGAGTCATGCAAATATTTCAGGGGTATTTCGGTTTTTAACAAGAGCCACTGGATTTTGCATCTCCATGCATCTGGTAGTGCTTTTAAGTGCCTTCATCATTTTGCTCTTGAGAAGACCATTGGAATTTTTGCATTTTATAACCTCAAAAGAGCAATTTCCACTATGTCAATGCTCTCATTAAATCCTGAGATCCTGTATTTCTCCTAGTTGTGCACTCTGTATTAAAAGGGGAAAGGAAATCAATTTAGGGTGGGACTTGGTATACTCATATCATAACGACACTTTTACAAAGATAAAATTATTTGTAGGTTTAAAGATGACAAATTTAATTGATAGTGGTGGATTAATTCTGGGGGTGCTTGCTCAACCTCTGTTCTGCAAGCCCCGTCAGCTTCAATTGGAATTTTACACTGGATGAACACTACAGCTTACAACCCAGACTTTACATTTCATCATGAAAAATATTAATTTGTAAAGGTTTACAGCTGCTTGAACAGAGCTAATGAGCTACAGCTAATGATTTTTTTCATATAACTACCTATTTTTGAAGCTAAAATACTTAAAGAGTAGAAATATCAATTTCATTAAAAGTTCACTGCCTTAAAAATCTCTTCACCTTCACAGATTACAGAGTAACTTAAACTTGCATACTTCTCTTTTGAAGGCAGATTATTCAGTAATTGGTACTGATGGCCCCAACGCTTTGGAGACCCTTCAGAAAGGGCACTGGAAACCCAGGCTTTCCTCCTACGTGTCCCTTTATCCCCAGCCACTGGGGTACAGTGCTTTAAGGAAGGGAAACCCAGGCCCTTTTCTCCTGTGTGAACGGTACCCAAATGTCCTCGTGACTGTACTAAAGAGTATTTTAAAAGTTTAAATGCTAAAATCTCAACCTTTTTGAATCTTTTCTTAATATTTGTGGCCACAAATATTAACTGTATTGACCAAGATCCTGGATAGTGTCTTTGATTCAAGCTGCATTTACGGATTAATTAATTGCTAAACAAGCCCGCAGAAACAAACTGATTCCCAGTGAAAATACCCTAGGAGTACCAGAGCAAGAGAAGTGAAGTTACTCTAGTTCTAAGGAGGACTACTGCTCAAAGCACAACAGCAAGGGATTTAAAAATAAATTAAAAGAAAACCAGGTCAGGGTCAGGAACTTCAGCTGGAAATAAAGAGAAAGGGGATACCAGCTGACAGTTTCATTACTGCATCAAACCTTTAGTGAGGTTAAGATTTTATTAGGCTAAATAAAACAAATCAGACCAAAGAGACATTTCAAAATTATGAGTAATGAAAAGGCCGGACAAAACATCTGTGTTTAGAAAAATAACTGCACAAGGAGCTAACAATCTAGTCTCTCACAAGCTTGAGAGAAATTCTGTTTCTCTGCTAGACAGCCTTCCCCCGGCCTGCTTTTGTTGGTTTCTGACTACCCTACCACCACTTCTCCTGCTAAACTGGGGAAGACAGTATTACACCGTGACCCTCATCTAAGACTGCATGAAGGAAAAAATAATGTATTGATGAAAAATTGGGAGTACTTGAAAGCTTTAGGAAGACTGGATCCATTGCACTGACTTCTCTCATAAACCCCTTTTATTACGGTTCCCTGCCCAGCTGCTGCATTAGCGTCATTCTCCTGTATTACATGGTTTGGGAACCATCATCCTAATCTGGGTCCATCTGGCCAGCTTTAAACAACAAGCTTCTTCCAGCACAAGAAACGCTGTCCTTTTTCAAAAACAACTGCAGATACTGGTAAGATTAGCAGCAGCATAGCTACCCCTCTGGTTTAGTCATTTATTTATCCCTTTGGCAAATTGTTAATATCTTCTCTGCCCACTGACATGTTTCTGCTATTGTGTCAGCATTTTAACAGACCTTCACAGACTCACCGTAGCTACTTCTCCTTTGAACAGAAATAGGAGAGTACATCTGCAGGAACAGAACTGATGCAAAAAACAACTTACTGGCTGATTTCTGTAATTTTAGGGCTACTGTGTTTGATTAAATAAGGGCTTGTTCCCTTCCAGCTTTCCCACTTCTCTCTTCTGCAACAGTCCTACATTTGTATTTATCTCAGCCTCTTAATGGACATTATTTTCTGTTATCACAAATTCAATATTATGACTTCACTAAAATGCTGAAAATGAATGTTAAGATTATTTTGAAAAGGGCAAGATCCATTTAAACCTGTATTTTATCTTCAGTAACTAGAAAATGTACCAAATCAAAATGACAGAAGCACTGCAAGTTAAATTTTTTTCTGCTTTAATGCTGATATATCTGAAAACCTCTTGAATACGAGAAAAGTTCATCTAAGCCTCAATTCAGAGACCCTCTTCCTAGGCTTTGGTGAAACTTCAATATAGCCTCTAGGTTGGAAGTCTTGATGCATCTTAGAAAAAGTACAAAGGATGAAAGGACATGAAACAGAAGCCTTTAGTACACAGCAAACTGTTCCCCAAGAATGCTAAATCAGCTCTGTCTACTACCAGCCACAAGTAAATCTTTTAGCAATCATAAAAAGCACAAGGTTTACCAACCCTCTGTTTCTCCTATCAATAATTCGGTGTTTCACTGCAATTCAGAACTCTTTGCAGGCAATAGCAAGTATGACCTCTTGAAAGAGTATGCCTCCAATTCAACTGAACAATTCAGTGCTTTCTTGATGTAAACGTTTGCATGTGCCTGAGGTATATGACTAAGTATAATCTTAAACATGAGACTCCCAAATACTAAGGCAAAATCCTGCTCCCTTTCATTTCAATGGAAATGCAGCTGCAGCAGCATCCATCAGCACTTCTGGAGCAGTAGTTTCCTGCACCCTGCCATCCCACCCCGGCACGTTGGCCCTGACTCATGCCCAGCTACATCCCAGAGCCCCCAGCACCACCGTTCCCAAGGAGTGTAACCACTGCCTTGAGAGGAGCCTGGAGCTCACTGCTCGGCTCAACCAGCCATCTGCAGTCACAAAGCTTCACCCGTTCAGGCCATCAGTGTCATTTTTTTCCTCTCGGCTAAACTGCTGCTAATCAACAGACAGGCAAAATTACTGGGTGGAGAGGCACAGCATTTGATCATCTGGATGTGTAATTTAAAACAAAACTTTGTGTGCATGTTTTAAATCAGTCAAATTATTACAATGTAAAATCAATAATATGAAGCCATATCAGCTCTACACAAAATACGATTTAACAGCATAATCAATGACAGTTTAATAGCTACTCATATTTTGTGTGCATGAGGGTTGTTTAGTTTCACAGCAGCAGGTGTTACAATCCTGTCAGTGTCAAGTAAATTACTAGTGGGCACAGCTGAAAACCAGAAACAAACCACCGACTTCACAGAAAACTCTGAACACAACAGTGGGAACTTTGACCCTAGATTAGGACAGATGTTTCCTGAAACATCCAAACTTAGGCGAAAAAAACACAAAGTAGTTTCTTATTTTCAGTGCTCTCTTTTGAATATCTACAGATTTCTTAAATATTTTGTGGAAAGTTTTTCATAGATTTTAAAGTTCAAAGGAAACATTAATTGCTTAGCTACTGCATGTTTCCATTCAAAGAAGAGCAATAGTAAAACACAGTTGTTGGAACCCTCTGATCCTAATTACTGTTAGGAAAAATAGACAGAGAATCCCTCTTATTGTATGTCACTGAGTCAAAACAACAAACAAATAACCAATTTTATCCTTTAATCAGATCCATTCCCTCCTTCTAGTTGAACTAGCTATCTGAGAATGGCATCCATCCAGAACATTTTAATCTTGCCGCAGTCAATCCTTTCCCCTGGAAGAGAATACACAGTAAAATACTTTTATCATTCAGTGTCAAAACAGCCACTAGAGAAGCCTCATAGTTTGATTATCATTTAAATTTGCATTCCCTACAGAAAGAATTGTGGATCTGTTTGAAAAGAAATCAAGTATCAGAAATTGTACGTTCCCAAAAGAGACATAGTCCTTTCTGTCTATGATAATCTTATTACTTCCTCATTAAGTAAAACTTAATCCAAAGTAGGAAGATCAATCTGAGCAACACTTAAAACAATCAGCTTCACTGCATACTCTGTCGCTGCAAGGGGGGCAGGGAACAGCTTGTCTGCTCTCTGAGCATCTGCGCATTAGGAGAAAACCATTCCCCCTCTATCGCTTGGATACTCTAAGCAGCAAATCCAAGATAAAATAAGCTTTAAAAACAGTTAATATTGGGAGGGGGGCATAAAACAACACAATCCCAAACAAGCAAATAAAAAAAGGAAGTAAATTTTTGGAAACTTGACAAATTGACATCAAAGGGGTAGGAAATGAAGTCACCCATGTCCATGTAACCCTGACTCAGTGATGCTGCTTTGCTCTGAACAAACCCCTGCAATCCATTTGCAGGGACCAAATGCACCCTCTCAGGCCAGGCAGGTGCAGAGAGCACACCTGGGGGTTCAGAGCTTAACCCAGAGGATGAAATGACAGGAGGCTCAGATACTTTCAGCAGTCAGTGATGATAAAATGGTTTGGTTTAAAAGGACCTTAAAGCCCCCCCAGTGCCACCCCCTGCCCTGGGCAGGGACACCTCCCACCTCACCAGGTTGCTCCAAGCCCCATCCAGCCTGGCCTGGAATCCCTCCAGGGATGGGGCAGCCACAGCTTCCCTGGGCAATCCCTGGCATGTGGCTGGCCAACACCCTGCTTTGTTGAGCTAAAGGCAAAAATCCCGAGGCATCATTTACAGACTTCTGGATTTGATCACAAGAAATTTGCAGAGTTTTATTATTTACTTCTTCATTAATGTTCCTTCTAGCTTCCCGTTTATTCCCTCCATGTATAAGTAAGCTATAAATTAAACAATATGCTTCAACATATTCATTTAAAGATTTATTGGAAGATGTGAGTCTCAGTTACCCATTATAGACCCCTACAATTTTCTTCATTATTTAAGAAATAACAAATGTAAAGTTAAATCAACCTTTAGCTGTCTGACTCGTAAAGCATATTTGCTCATTCACCAGCCTATGTGGAAAGCAGGAGATTTGTAACAATGCAATCAGCAACTCACCACTCTGCTGCTCTGACATCCATCAGCCAACATGCTTAAACTTACATTACTCATTTAGCACAGGAGAGGTCAAGATGCCGCAATAGCAAAGTGTCATAGACCCAACCTTCCCTGCATTACAACAAAATATCTGGGCTTTGCCTTTACTCTTTTAACAATGCCAAAGCAGTAGCTTGAGTTTGCATAGAGGAATTGATAGTGGAACAAAATATTGCAACTTCATTACCTCGTAAGGTCTATCAGTTTCGGAACTTCAGTCACCCATATAAAACCAATATAGTCTTCATTCTTTTCAAACCAAAGAAAGATCTGATTCACATAAACAAGTATCAGCAGAAGTTCAGTGGAAGACAGCTAAGTTCAAAGTATGCAAAAGTCATTAAGTCACTCAAAACCCCCCCAAAATCTTACTGGAGACCAGACTTAAAAATTCTGTATGAAGTATTTGCATGACTGTTGTTGAATCACAGCCCCACTGCTCTTCAGATAAACCAACTGATGTGATTTTGTTTCCAGCACCACAAAATGAACAATTAGAAATACAGTTTTCAGAGTCATGAGCCTTTTATTTTCTTTAACTAGCTAAAGCCAAAATTTTCTCAAAGCAGGAAGGGAAACAGAGTCCAACTCTTTGTTTTGTGGAATGAAACAAGTGATTTAAGTTGTCCTCACTTTTGTACACACTCCTATCTTTGCTCCTCCCTTCTACATAGTATTTTAGATCAAAGCATGTCCACCTGCCCTAATTTCATGCTGGCTTTGTTACTCATGGGTTTTTTTCCTTTAAAAAGCCAAACCTGTGTGGACAAGCTCACTGACCTACTGCTGGAGGCCTCCTCCTCACAGCTCTGCTGGCAGACCAATTCCAGTAAGCACTTCTTAATGAACTCCAGGCAGAAGGCAGCTGGCTTCATTTACACTGCAGAGGGTACAGTTTCGCTTCATCAGTGCTTTAAGAACATCCTACTCCAAGTTAAGCCAAGATACCTTTCCCTGTTACATCCTACGAGAAGCCGCGGTTTTCTCAGTTGCAGTGATTTGCACAGTTATGGTTACACTCCAAAACAATTCCGCATCAGTCCCCTTGCAGTTTGACTTGTTTCACAAACAGAGCATAAGGTGGAGACACAAAGAGGGCTGATAGCTGTTGGGAGGGAGAGAGGAACTGGAGGAAGTAGGACCTTGCAAGTTAGTGCTGACCCCAAGGGCTCTGCGTCACCACACACCAGCCTGGCTGGTTTGTGTCTGACAGCAGCACAGCTGGAGCCAGACAAGAACATTTGTCTGCAGCCTACGAGGGAGCAAGCAAGGGGGATAGGGAATTCTGACGCTTGAGAAGCCAGTGCAGGTTATTTTTTCAGGAGCATCAGTATCATTTGGTACAGCTTTTGCCAGTTCTGCTAGGCCAGATTGGCAGTTATGTGCAGGGACGCATTTAGTGCACCTTCACTTTACATTAGTGCTCAATGTTGTCTGGTATCCCACTGCAAAAAACAAACCAACCCAAAGCCTCGCATTTACAACCCTTGGAAATGTACAGTACATAGATAAGAATCAATCTTCTCTTTGCATACACATTCTCCTTGTTGCTTCCTATTCATAAGGATCTCTAGAACTCAGTTGGAAATTCTGTGTCCCTAGTCTGGAAGGAAAGATTACATTTTTCCCAGGCTTCAAATGTGGCCTAGTAAGAATATGGGCAATACTTTGTTCAGTTTGACAACTGCAGTCAGTAGGAACTGCAAAGGGTTTCAGCAGGCCTTCACCTGCCCTTGAGCAGATGCAAGTACCTGCATTCTCCAGAGCTGGTGTGGGTTTGGGGCTTTTTTGCCTGTGAGGCTTAGGAAAGGTTGTTCTCTGTTTTGGGGTTTTTTTCCTTCGTGGTGGTGGGTTTTGTTTAAAGTTTGTTAGTTTCTACAAGAACTACTCACAAGCTTAGGGTCTGAAAGCCTGTAGAACAGAATGACTGCTCGTCACCTTTTCCTCCCATCCCTTCACCAAACCACCCACATGGTTGTTGCTGAGCTGCCCGGCTTTGTCAGCTGCACTAACATCCAGGAACAGCCCTGACTTACAGGTGCCCGTGTGTGACGACACCTGGTTTCACAATTACCTGCCTCCAGCAGCAAAGCTCATTTGAGGACTTCCCTTCACCAGGTGCTTCTTCCTCCCATCCCCCTGCACTACACCATCCCCCCAAAAAATACCAACAAACCCACCCCTGGTGCCACAGTATAGGCTGAATCAATATATTGGGACAGGATTCTCTTTTTTTTGCCAAGAAAAGGGTACTTTTCTTAAGCCTGAATCAACTCGGCAGCTGAGCTTATCTTGCGGTCCATCAAGCTGTTGCTCTCCTCAGAGCTCTGTTTTGCTGAGCCAGACACCCACGGCTGCCAGAGGAGGAGGTCCCCGCTCCCTCTGTGCACAGCCACCTGCAGATACCCCAGTGCAGGCACTAGAGGCAGGGACAGCCAGCTAGATCAAGGAATTGATCCATCTGAACAATAAGAGAGCGTGTTTTGGGAGGCTTTCTGGGGAAAGGGGATCAGTTTTGCAACCTAGCTCCCTGCACAGTTGCCCGATGACGTCTGCTGGCAGCAGAGTGGCACAGATACCGTGACAGGGCAGCATTGTCCCTTGCCATCGCAGCTGGGCTCCGGCCAGACCAAAGTGCCTGTGTCATCAGAAGCTCGGTCATCGTGCTGAGCACTGTGCAGGATCTAGAATCAAATATCCATACCTGATGCTTCAAAGCCACAGAAGAAAAAAAAAATCATGAAAACACAACCATGGCAGTATCCAAATAGTTTTCCTCAATATTCTGGTTTCCCACAGGAAGAGAGAAATCTATACCTGTGTCAGAGCAGAAATGTTGAATGCCACCATCCGAAACTGAAAATTTCTGTACAAAAGATCTCACTGTAACAGCAAAACGTCAGTCTGCTACTACTTCAGAAATACACCTTCTCTGAGCTGCCACACCTCCCCAGTTCAACAATTAAAAAAAAGGCAGGAGAGCATTTACTGCTTCTTAAACCAAATGAAATTACAGTCTCCAAATTACCCAACAACAATTGTATTGTGATTGACTGAGGTGCTGTGACATCAATACAATGGCTTGCAGGAACTTTTGAAATCAAATTGTAAGTTTTAATGAAGGGGGGAAAAAAAACCCCACACATCTAAATAATCTCCCCTGTGAATGCTAAACAGCAGCTCATTTGTTCAGTTGCCCTCTATGAACATCACTCTCTTCCTCCAGTTATTTTTTTAACAAACCTTTGTAATTTCAGTACCTGTAAGAGACTACAGATAAAACAGGTTGCACAAACGGTTTTGAGGGGAAAAAAAAAAAAAAAAAGAAAAACAAAGAGAGAAACAAAGGCAACACTAATTTTTTACTGATATTTATCTCCATAATCCTGCATTTCCAAGGACCAAGCATTCCGTACCAAAATTCCCACTGTCTAGCCACAATGCCTGTGTGCTTACATCAAATGAAGAAGCCCAGGTAAACTTGCAAATAGAGAATAATCACTAAAATTAAAGTTAGGCATACCAGAGTTCTGGAAAGAATGTGAACATTTGTGGAATATTAAAAAATAGATTCCAATTTTGATTAATTTCAGAATAGATTAAATGAAGCAGAAAAACATATTAATGACTTGAAATATGCAAGGAGCATAACAGC
Source organism: Thinocorus orbignyianus (assembly GCA_013400375.1). Classification (NCBI taxonomy): domain Eukaryota; kingdom Metazoa; phylum Chordata; class Aves; order Ciconiiformes; family Thinocoridae; genus Thinocorus; species Thinocorus orbignyianus. The sequence continues at coordinate 338,436 of VXBW01000180.1, forward strand.
AGCACAACAACTAGCAAATACCTGTTAAGTAAACTGCTCATCTAAAAAGCTGAAAAACGAGCACAATCATCTTAAGAAATCAGATTTAAAGCTCATAAGCAACCAAGAAGGTTCAGAAGGAAAACTTGCCACTAGCTTTTTGTAAGATTTGCAAACATAGTAGAATGAATTGGTGCTTTCCAAATGACACTGAGAATGAAAAAGAAAGCTCACCATGCTTTCAGGTCACCTCCTGAAGAAGGCAACTAAAAAGAATCAGTACTTGTTTGTTGCTGATCCTGCTGTTGATATAAGAGTTTAAACATGTATTTGACAAAGGCTACTACTCAGCTAATGGAATAAGAAATCAAAAGAATTGCAACACCATGCAGGTCTTTGTATTGGAAAGTGAAAACGGGGTGCCTTCCCATAACAGATTTTGTCCCCATGGGCTCAGTGCAGCGACAGACGGGTGGGAACTGATGGCCTGTGAGGTGCAGCACTCAAATGAGGTAATGCATTGGCTGCCCTGGGTGCCAAAACATATAAAAAAGCTATGGCTGTATGACTAATCCCAGATAGAACAAATTAGCTGTTCTTCACTGATAGTCATTCAACATATTTGCAAATCTGACAGCATCCCAAAATATTCTTAATTCTTTATGCTTCCATTGTGCCAAAACAAACTGGCTCAAGATCGCTTTCTCCTTCTCACGACTTTTTCTTACCCTTTTCCATCTTACCCCAGCAGCCAGCTCTAAAATACCGAGAGCCCTTGCAAGGCATGGCTCCACAGGGATACAGGGCTCTTGGAACAACCTGTTCCAAATACTGCTGGGGGTTACAGCCATCCACCCGGAACCACCCAGAATCTGGGAGGCCTGGAGATGGCATTATGCCACCTTGCATGTCCTGCCAGTAGACCGTGCCTTCCACAGTCACAACAGCAACATTCAGAGAAGGTCAATTTACCAGGAGAGGCAAGTAAGATGCTTTGTTTCCTCAAAGCTATTACCTGCAGAACCTAAACCAACATAACAATATCCAAACTACAGGTTAAAGCCAGCTGAGAACAATTTGGATTTAATTAATCCATTGCAGCTTCAGTAGAAGCAACTTTGCAACTAATGAAAGTCGGTGCTCTCACAGGTTCTGTGCCTTCTCCTCTCCCTTTACTATAGATCTGCTTATCCTGATTTCACACTTTATTTTCCCTTTTCTCTTGCTCTCCACTCTCATCAGACCCTTCCCCCTTCCCACGCTTATCTCATTTCAACCTTGTTACTCCCTGTTTTACTAAGTTTCTGCCATTGTTCCTCTGGACTCCTGCTTTCTGTTTCCTAGAAGGAGGCCACCCTTCTGGTTTGGTAACATTTTATATTCCCTGAACAGGCCACGAATCACGGGATTTTCAGGGCGGTGAGGAATCAGGACCCTTGCTTACGAAGTGTTTTCCATTCAGCATATGATCACACTGTAGCTGCATTAACCCATACAAATTGGAGAGGGACTCTTTGTCAGGAAGTGTAGTGATGGGACATGGGATAATGGTTTTAAATTGGAAGAGGGGAGATTTAGATTAGATATTAGGAAGAAGTTCTTTATTGTGAAGGTGGTGAGAGCCTGGCCCAGATTGCCCAGAGAAGCTGTGGCTGCCCCATCCCTGGAGGGGTTTAAGGCCAGGCTGGATGGGGCTTGGAGCAACCTGGTGTGGTGGGAGGTGTCCCTGCCCAGGGCAGGGGGGTTGGAACTTGATGATCTTTAGAGGTCCCTTCCAACTCTAACCATTCTATGATTCTATGAAATAGCAAAAAATGTTATGGAGATTAAAAACCATCCTAACAGCAAAAGCGCGGGTACCATTTCCATGTGTTATTTTTTACCAGGATCCCTGCACAGCCTGTGCCAGCGTGACAGGGGAAGGGGGTGAATAAGACAACGGCTTGCAGAGCAGGAGCTGCTGAGGACTGACACCCCAACACAAGCCCACAGGGGAGCACCCGGAGCCCTCCCAGCGCGTCGGGCAGCCGTGAGAGAGGGAGAAAAGGCTAAAGCGTAACAGGGTGAAATGAGAGCACACGCACTGCTGCGAAAACTCAAGCAACAACTCGGTCTACACTTCTATGAGCCGTGTCCCCAGATGGGTGGCTGTCCCACCGCGGCGGGCCCGGCACCGGCCAGACCCCGGGGATGAGCCGCCTCCGGGACGGTCCCAGCACCCAGGGGAGGCCAAGCCCCCAGCCGCAACCCCTCCGGCCATGCTGCGAGCGGAGGCCGGGGCTGTCGGACACCCGCCCCGCCGGCACCGAGGCCTCCTGTCGGCCCACCGCACCCCCGGAGCGCCCCAGCCGGAGGCAGTCTCAGGGCCGCTTCTGGGGCCACACCAGCCCCAGCAGCCCACCGGGGAGCGCCCGGCGAGGGGCTGAACGCCCCGGCAGCAGCAACGACCCACCGGACGCCATTTTGCAACCGGTTGCTCCATCCACCTGCGCCCCGCCCGCCCCCGCGCCGCGCACGGACACTCACCGCTGGGACAGAAGAAGGCTCCCCCCGACCC
>VXBW01000180.1:341292-433405 GCA_013400375.1 Thinocorus orbignyianus
CGGTGCCCGCAGCCCCGGGGTGCGGGGTGGGCGAGGGGCACGGCGGAAACTTTGGGGAGCGGTGCGGTGCGGGCTGGGCCCCGCAGGGGCGGTGGGCGGCCAGCGATCCCTGCACCGGTGTCTCCCCGGAGCTTGCGTGCCCCTCCGGTTGCGCGGGGGCCCCGCATCCCCGCCGTTGTGAGGCGGGCTGCTCTGGCGGCGTTTCCCCTAACGCGGGTTAAATGCGCGGCTTGATTTTAGGTTGTTTTTTAACCTTTGTGTGACCGCCAGACTCAGCCCCGCAGTGGGAGCAGCGCGGCGGGAGCGGGAAGTTTTTGCGGGGGTTCCCCGCAGCGGTGCGGGCGCGGCACACGTGGAGGGCAGCGGCGGGGCTGGGCGGTGCGGGGCTGACACCGGGCCAGGGCATCCCCGCAGACACGGCGCTGGATGCTGTGCGGGGCCGGGCCAGCTGGGAAATGCGGTCTGGGAAGCGTAGACACCGGCACCGGGTCCGGGCTGTCTCGGCAGAACATCGGGTTTGCGCGGTTGCGGTTTTTGCGGACGGTGGAAACGCGAAATGCCCCAGGAAAACATAGTTCAGGGGCTGAGCCCCCTCCGGTCCTGTCCTCCCCCCGGCCGGCGCTCCGGATGCATCACCGCTCGCCAGAGGAGCGCTCCGTGTTTCCAAAGCGCTTCTCTTTGGCCCGCAGACCTTTGTACTTTTTTTTTTTTCCCCCTCTTAACAACCTCCTCTGTGTTAATTTTACATTAGTCATTGCTTTGAGACTTGACTGTTTGAAGGAAGAGGTGTGGTTGGACTTGCAGCAGCAATCTTTCAGTAACGAGCTTTTCAGTTTTTTCAGCATTCTTGGCTTTTGATAACTTGGGAATTTAGAGATTAGGAGAAAGATGATAACGCTTCCCTCTTTAACTAGTAACTGTATTTTCGAGGTAGGTGCTGAATAATCACTAACATAAAGATATAGGGACCTACCAAACGTACTTGTTTAGTTGATGGAGATGCAGTCTGTCACATTTAAAATGAGAGGAGTGTGTTTGGGGGCAGAAGCTTATTGCTGGCGCTGCCGTGCTGTGGTGTCCTGGTTCAGCGTTACAGGCAAGTGAAAGGAACCTGCCTCTTAAAAACTAAACTGCAATGCTTTTCTCCTTTCCTTTAAATTGCTTGTAAAGTGCTACCTTGCTACTGAAGTAAGTTTCTACTAAGATTTTTAATTCCGGTAGAACAGCTGATGGGCCTTTTCCAGTAAAAACAGAAATCTGTCTTGTTAGATGTTAAGGATAAATAGCAGAAATAGTAATGGCAGTTCTGCTATGAAACACAGCTGGAGCAAGTTTTGTGAGAGAGTAGTGCTCTATAAGAGGGCAGAATTTGTTCTGATTTTGCTTAAAATGTCCATATAACACACCTTCTGGTGTTTGCTTTTTCAATAGTAATGCAGGATCCTTTTATAACGACCGGCTGAATTCAGTCACGGAATGTAAACAGTGGGATATGATACATTATTCTTTTACAGCAGCCTCATGTGCTAGTGAAATAGCATCTATAATACGTTTTGGGGTCTTTTTTTTATATTGAATGGTAGCATGTGCTACATCAAAATAATAGTAGTCCTAATTAGTAAACTGTGTCAGGTGTTCAGTATAGGAATCTGCATGCATTGTGAGAGGAGCCTCAGTGGAAGGAAGGCTCTGCATATTAATGAAACAGGAAACATAAATAAGAACTTCATGTGCTTCTTTCACTTTATGTAGATTATTTAAATGCAATCATAACAGATGAAAGGCTAGAGCAGTTGCAAAAGATGGGGATCTGTGAGTCTTGTCTTAATTTTGTTGGTTGGTGTTTTGGTTTTTTCCTTAGCTGTGATGCTGAAAAAGAGCAAGTTCTGCAAGCACTTGCCTGATTATTTATTTGGTGCAAGAGAGCACAGACTAGTTTGGGGATCTTGGTGAACTTAACAAAGTTGTTTTAAGTGTAATCAAGAATAATTGAGTTTATTACCAGAATGTAGTTACTCTAATATGATGTAGAAAAGACCTCTACAAAGCCAGCTGAACTCGTGATACTTGTCTGGGAAAAAAATACCTGTGGCCCTGCTGTCAGACATCTTTTGTTGTTCTCCTCATTTACTTCTGTAGCATTTTCAGTCACGCCGGTGGGTCTGGGCCAAGGTTGGGTCGCTGTGTTTGAGAGCCTGCACCCCGCTGGGGCTGTTTCCAGCCCGGCCGCCCCTATGAGAGGGGTTTCCAACCAGCAGCGAGGTGTTGGGTGGTGAGCAGGGGGGCAGTCCTGCTGGGGACTGGGGGCTGTTCTGGGGGGCAGGGCTCTGTGCCTGCCCTCCGCGGGGTCAGCAGTGAGGGGCACAAGTTTGGAACCGAACTTCATTTGTAGGGTTTGGTGGGGAGCGAGCGGTGAGAGCAGCTGCGGAAGGAAGGTGCTGTGCCATTTTGTGTAGAGTGTCTGCATCTCCTGAGCAGCTCCAATCGGTGCCATTGGAGATGCTGGAATGGGTGAGGACAGCTGAGCCCTGGGAACACCCCAGGAGCCTGCCCACAGAGCTGGGGGGACAGGGTGGCACAGGGGGGTCCCCTGGCCTCGGGAGGGGTGGTTGGCACAGAGGGGTCCTTGTTCCTCTGGCGGAACGGCCAGCACGGAGCGGGGTCTCCCTCTGCGGCTCCTCTGGTTCTCGGCTGCCATTCCTCAGGCCTTGGTGTGCCCTCATGCATCGGGGAACTTCATCTTCCCTTTATCCACAGGGAACACTCATTCTGCCTGGGGGAGCTTTGCAGAGGGAGGGAGGAGGTGGATGAGGATGGCCAAAAACCGCCTCCGGTGACCTTCCCAAAGCTTTTGCTTGCACGGAATTAAATCACAGCTTCTTGTCAGTTCAGATCTCTGCGGCTGGCACCAGCGTCCAGACCTTTGCTCCCTCCACCCGCTGCCCTGAGGACCTCCCTCGCCTTTCTCCCCAGCAGAGCAGGGGCGCCGTGCCTTTCGGGAAGAAGGAAGGGCTCCTCCAGCTTCACAGGGGATTCATGTATTTATTTTCAATAACGAAATCCCCGAGTCTGTCATTACAAGGAAAGGCCTAAGGAGAAAGCCCTGTGGCTGGTTCCCTGCAGAGGCTGGATTGCTCTCCCAGCCAGCACAGGCGGGAGGACGTGTCTTTCCAGTCAGGCTGTGCTCTGTGGTGGAGCGGGCATGTGGCGGGGAGGTGACCCTGGCACAGCTCTGTCCCACCGGGATGGGGAGCCAGCCCCCCAGGGGCTGCAGAGCACGGTGTCACCCCCCTGGGACACTCGGCAGCTGGCTCTGCCGCTCTTCCCGCTGGCCACAGCCAGTGCAGACCCGTGGGGAGGTCACCTGTGGGGAGGTCACCCGTGGGAAGCTTCTGTGGCCACCTTTACCTTTCCAGTCCTCATCACATCCTGCTCCCACAGGCAAAGTGAGGTGGTGCCACTTTGGGAAAAGCTGGGGAAATCCACTCCTAGTGTTTCACTGTTTTTAAACGTGACTCCTTCTTAACACAAGTTTTCTCAAAAGTTAGGCATACTTTTATTAGACTTGTATTTTCCTGCAATTATTGCAATTTTAGAATACTGTGATCACAAAAGTCAAAAGAAATGGCTATTTTTGTGCACACTGGCCATGTGTTGCACACCCTCACCCTGCTTTTTGAATTGCCACAGCGCTTTGCAGAGTTCTTACCTTGCTCTAGGAGCTGAAGAGCAGTCAACTTCCTCCTTAATGGCTTGTAAAAATCATTTTAACTGTGCCTTTATTTTCATGGAGAGAATAAAACTGCGAGTTGTTACTTTTGAGAGTGATTGATCCATTCTTCAAGGAATAATTAAAATTAAGACTTCTTCCCCCACCCCCACGTAGTGGGACCTTTTGCTTATAAAGGACTTGTGACCCACATGCTCTAACTGAAATGTAGTGGGGTTTGTGAACCTTGAATCAACATTATAGCTAATCTAATGTTCTGATTGGTATTGTGATTAATTCATTATTAAAGAGAAAAAAAGGAATCTATTGTAAATCCTTTGAAGGTCTACGAGCTGAAACTTGCTGTGTGCATCACGGCTCAATGGGGGGATTTTTAATGTATTTACTGTTTATGCAACCGTGGGGTGGTAATTGTGGGCAGTGAATAAAATTACCCTTTAGCTATTGGATCTGCCAAGCAGATGGTTCATAGATACCGGGTAGGCTGTATAATTAGCTAGCCTTTATTGTTCACTGAATTTGCAAACAGGAGTTGGGAGTGCCGGGTCCCCGTTCCCACAGGAGTGAGGTCCGTCTCGGGACATTCGGTGGGATTCTGCGTGGTGGGACTGGGCGCTGGGTCCCATTCCCGTGTGGGGTCTGGTGGGGCGCGCAGAGCACAGCGCAAGCGGCTCAGCACGAGGTCCCCTCGCCTGCAGTGTCCCCAGCCGAGCTGTCACCAGGACAGAGGGGCAGGAGGGAGGCTGTCCCAGGAGGAGGTGAAGAGGCTGAAGGCGTGGGCGGGTGCGCTGGTGCCAGGCAGGGATGTGGGAGCAGGCGAGGAGAGGAGAGGGAGGAGCTGGGTGCCTGGTGCCAGACGCTGCCTTCCCTCCCGTGAGGTTCAGCTGGAAGCGAGCAGGGAAGACGTGTCAGAAAAATCCTAGGTTTCTGTTTGCGTGGGTGCCAAAAACTTTTCCTCTCGTCACCCTCTTAACAAAACCTTGTTGTGGTACGTTTTTGGGGTGGAAAGCCTCGGGCTGTCATCTCTGCTCAACTTCTGACACTACTAGAAATGTACTCAAAAGCACTTGCATTATATGTATTCTAACAGAAAACTCATCATCTATGTCTTAATTTGCTTTAAATGATCTGACTTATGCCACCGCTGCCAGAAATATGGAGTGAACAGGAGACTTCCCAGTTTGTGGACCTCTGTCCTTCCTGCCCAGACAGGCGGTGGCAGGCAGCATGTCTTTAGTGCTCCTAAAGGAAGTCTTCACTTCCAAAAACGTGTTCTTCTTCGTCCTCTTGTACGGGCAGAATGTTCCGTTGCTGTTTCACACGTGAACTGAGTATTTGTGCGTTTGTCACCACAAAGGCAGCTGTGGCTGGCGAGAACCAGCAAACGTGCCTTGCTCCCACCGCCTGCTCCGTGGGCTGGGCTGTGCGGAGCCTTGTTCGTGGGCTGGGATGCAGCGCCTGCCCCTCTGCTGTCAGCTGCCCTCTGGAAGCCTTTGGTTGCTGCTGCAGGGTACAAATGTCCAGGTATTTTTCCCTGGATCAACCTGTGCACGCAATGCTGGAGCTGCTGTGTGTTACCTTACACGCTGTAACACAGTACGCTGTCTCCATGTGGAATTGGCTCTCTTGCTTCTTAGGGGCAAGTTTTGCAGTAATTCCAGTTCAAAGAGAATAAAAATTCACTGGTCTCTGAAACTCTTTCAGACAAATGATAACTCCTTGACGTCCTTCTCACGGTGACATGCTTCAAAGTGGAGTGTTTCGTATCTTTCACAAAAATAAAAGCAAGGAGGTTTATCTAGTGCAATTGATTTCAAGGGCTTCTGGACAAGTGGGGTGCTGGAGTGCTAATTGGAGACATCCTGTGCACAGATGTGTTTGTGTGACGCTTTCACTGATTGTCTTCTGCAGATTCCTACAAGCCTTGCATGGTATCTAGAGATAAACAGGGAGACAGGCCTTAGAAAGAGTTAATAGTTTCATTTGACTTTTATTTAAAAAAAAATGTCAGATTTTGTAATTAAGAAATACGGCAAAGGTATCAGAATGATAGTGTACCATGAGAGGAGATTGCATTTGCATTGTAAGAGTTGCTAAATTCCAAATTGATGTGCTTTCTGTGAAGCAGGGGGAGATCCCTGCACCGCAGAGCTCACAAACAGAACAGCAAAGCTGAAGCAAATGAAACAGGTGGAGGAGAAGATCTCAAGAACGTGACTTTTTGTAATCCAGGAATCATAGAACGGTTGGAGTGGGGAAGGACCTTAAATCCCCCCCGGTGCCACCCCCTGCCCTGGGCAGGGACACCTCCCACCAGCCCAGGGTGCTCCAAGCCCCATCCAGCCTGGCCTTGAACCCCTCCAGGGATGGGGCAGCCACAGCTTCTCTGGGCAACCCAGGCCAGGGTCTCACCACCCTCACACCAAAGAAGTTCTGCCTCACATCTCATCTCCATCTCCCCTCTTCCAGTGTCAAACCCTTCCCCCTCCTCCTTGGGCTCCCCTCCCTCATTAAGGTGCTCTTCCCAGTTTTCCTGGAGCCCCTTGAGGGTCTGGAAGGGGCTCTGAGGTCTCCCTGGAGCCTTCTCTTTGCCAAGCTGAACCCCCCAGCTCTCTCAGCCTGTCCTCCCAGCAGAGGGGCTCCAGCCCTCCCAGCATTTCTGTGGCCTCCTCTGACCCCGCTCCAACAGGTCCGTGGCCCCAGAACTGGAGGCACCACTGGGAGGGTTGTCCCCAGAGTGGAGCAAAGGGGCAGAATCCCCCCCTGACCCTGCTGGTCACGCTGCTGGGGATACGGATGGTTTTTGGGCTGCCAGTGCATGTTGCTGGGATGTGTTGAACTTCTGTTCCACCAGCAGCCCCAAGTCCTGCTGGAGGCTGCTCTCCCTGCGTTCTCCACCAGCCTGGGTCTGTGCGGAGCTGTTGGCCCGTGTTACCCGGTGCAGCCGTAGCTGAAGATGCACCAGCAGAACTGGCCATCTGTTGCGGCTCTGCATCCTGCCTATCGAGCCTTGTCCTCACAGCTAATGTGATGAAAATAACCAGTGCCATATTTCAGCTGAAATAGAAAATATTGGCAGGGGAGATGATTGTTACGGTATGTCGCTTGTTTCTGGGAGTGTTTATATTTCAAAGAAAAGTTGAAAAGGCATTGAACTCAGAAATTTCAGATGGACTCGTAGGTCTGTGGGATGTTTCTGTCTGCTCTATGCGATTCGGGCTATCCGATAAAGGAAGAAAATGACTAAGCTTTCTCAGTTTTGCTGTTTTTTTTCTTAGCGTAAATGACAGCAGCAGCGTACGCTGATACGTGTGAGATCTCACTGCAGTTTACTTCATGCTTTTCCAGCAGCGACTTTGTTTAGAATTCTTTACAGAGTAGAAAGACTGACACGAAACCTTGCTGCGGTTCAAAGGCTCGAGATTTTGCTAAGGAAGTTCTGGTAGAGAACACTGCCCATTGTGGGGAAGCTTTTTGTTCTGGCTGATGTCATCACTCTTCAATACCGAGACAGTTTTTAATATTGTTGTGGAACACAGGGGTTATTTTTAAGCAACACAAAAAATTCACCAAGTCATGTACTGACACTGCAAAAAAAAGGCAAAACCAAGAACAACAAAAACCCTCACCTAAACAACAAACCCCCCACCCCAAAGACACGCAGTAGCTTCAAATATGTTGAATTTGCTGAGTACAGGAGTTGGAGTTGTCTGATGACAGATTTTGGCCGGCCCTGAGGGCTTAGAAAGGAGCAGGAAGAGCACGGTCCTTCAGCCCGACCCTCCTGCGCCAGTACAGCCTGGAAACTTACTAGCATGGCGTGGGAAGATAGCACTGTTTATTAAACTCAGAATATTTATTGGTATTCACAATGACAGATTTGTTTTATACCTTTTTTTACCGTAGCAGGTGCAGAAGAAGATGCCTTGAATCGCAGCTGGCGAGCTCCAGGCTCGGTGCGGTGGGTGCAGAGAGCCGGAGCGGGTGCTGGTGCTGGTCTGGTGCTGGGTTCCTCCCTTGGCTGGCGTTGCTGCTGGGTGCATTTATTGTATGATCTAAATATTTATTAGTATATTTCAGAAAGGCTGAAATCAGAAGTAGAAAAGGAAGATTGTTTTTTTTGAGGTAGTGAAGAGAACACAAGTTACTGTGATTTTTCCAGAGTTTTCCATTATGTTCCCTTTATTTTAAAGCACCGCAGGCATCATAATACAATTGAACAGAAATACCTTGCTATGACAATAGTCCAGATAATTTTTGTTATAGGAAGTTGAAAATAATGCTTTCTGTGTAGCATTGCATAGTGCGTGGTGGTATTTTTCCAGTTTCAGTAGGGCCATCTGATCTGTTGGTGAGGCTGGTTTGTTAGTGCGCGTCTTCACGGAATAAAGTGGTTCATGGCAAAACCTGGGATGGTGAAGCAGTTAATTCACATGAAGCTGGAGTGTCAGGATGGCTCAATGCAATAACAGGAACACTGTGTTTCACCAGTACCAACGTTTCAGCAGCAGGTTGCTGTGAAGTTGCTGGTTTGGTTGCTCCAAAGAACACTTGCCAGTCCTTGAGTTCTCGGTGGGTGCTGGGGCTCCTCCCCTGGTGTGTGCTCCACCACAGCCTTCTCCATGGGCTGCTCTGGAGCTGGGCTCTTGGGATGGAGGGCTGGGAAAACAGGGGATCTGCTCTGCTGACATTTCCTGCATTTTGAAGCATAAACATTATCTTTTCCTTGTGACTGGGAGCTGAGGTTGGTCACACTTTAGAAGAATGGCACTGAAAACTTAGGGCAGCACCTTCTTCAGTCACGTTTTCTCATGGGAACAGCAGCTCCTCGGTGCCTCCTCTTATGGTCCAGCACCCAAACAGATCCTTTTACTAGTATAGAAGTCTTTTTCTCACACAGTCAAGAAGTAACCGCACTGGGTGGGTGCCTTCAGTGTTTCATGCTTGGAGCTAATAATTGTTTCTGTGTGCTCCTCAGCACACTTTTCCCCAGGGTCACTGGCAGGAGGCGGCAGTTGGTGGGGACACGTTCCTGTTTGGGTGGCACACAGCCACCGCCTGCCCAGGCTCCTCTCTGGAAATACATGACGTGTCTGTCTGGCTCCCGAGCCTGTGGATGGGCAAGGCCAGAGGTGCCGGGGGAAGCAGAGAGGGGATCCAGCACTGCCTGAGCTCCGTCCCTGGCCTCTCCTCCGTGCCCGGGGTCTCGCTGAGGCTACCTGGCTCCTGGTTCCAGAGCATGGCCAGCAGCTGACCAGAGCCATTTGCCTGTTGAAGGGAATTATAACTAGGGTGTGGATTTGTATTCTGGGTCCAGAAATGCCTTCTAAATCTATAAATGTTTCATTTTTCCCCCAGTATGAATAAATACTAAGTGTGAAACCTCTGCCATGTCATCTACTAACCCTCATAAACTAATTAACAACCAATTGTAAAGCCTCTGCTCCGGCAACTTACAGCAGCCTCAAACAGAAGGAGCGCAACGATGTAGTTGTGGTAACCAAGCGATCTCCTTAACTTTCTTCATTTTTACAGCTTTTATTTTTTCAACCCTCCCATCTTTTATATTTACACTTGTCAACGTGTTTTATAATTTCTTAAACTAAGGCACCAGATGAAAATCTTTATGAAAGAGTCCACTGAAATTCAAAACTCTTCAGCTTGCTTGACTTGTATTTCACAATCAACTTTTGGTTCCAGACAAGAGATTAATAACGATTATTTTTCAGCTGCTTTTGTTGTGAGAACCTGGCACCTGTGTTTAAAGGTTTTACAAGAAGATTCTTTACAGAATAAACAAATAAACAACCTGGGTAGCAGCCAATATGCTGTGTTCCTTTAAAATGTTTCTCCTTCGTTTTACATGGCTTCTTTTAAAAGATACCGTAATTTAGGGTGGTATCTTTTATCTTCTGTTCCATTGCATTTGGCCAGTGTGTGGAGCAGGCAGCAATCTTTACCGGAGCCCTGGGGACTTTCAGAGGACCTTGCTGGTGGACAGCCTCATATGTCCAAAGCTTGGACTTCTTACCTGCCTGTTTTTATTAATGTGGATGTGAAACAGTTTGGTGTGATGTTGCCCCGTGATGCAATGTATTAAATTTGTAAAACTTAGGACTTCACAGGTGCACAAGCACAGACTAATTGTTTCCAGATGCTAATTTGTACCTTGAAACATGGTGGAACCAGAGCATCTGACTGAAAATCCCACAGATGTCCAGGTGTACTTGGGCTGGCTATGGGTGGGTGCTAAATGTAGTGATTGCTTTGATTATTAATAAGTTCGGCTACTGTATAAAGATATTGGTGTATGTTTTATTCAAGAGCCCTAATTGAACTGGCCATGCCACAGGAGGGAAGCGAGCGAATCACCTTGGTTTGACCTTAGCATTTTCCAGTTGCAAGGGAGCAACAGGATATGAATCAAAACTGTAAACACATCCCAGAGGAGCTGGCTACTTTTTCTGCTGGTTTAGCTGTGTAATTGGAGTAGTTTGAGTTTCCTTATGGTAGATTTGATTTCATTTGTATACCATCGTGCCCTTTTGCCATAAGATAAAATAAATTTGGTACAGCAATAGGATAGGAATTCACTCCAAGGCTCCTAACCATGCAATTATAACAGTGAGAGAAAAAGCTAGCAATGATTCTATTCTGAAGTAATATATTCAGTGTATTTTGCTTTTCCAAGGTGTTCATTACACTGAGAAATCTCCTAATGTTCAGTTATATACATAAATTTCTTTATTGTCATTTAAGACCTACTTGGTCTTCTCATACATGTCTGCTTATCCTCATTTTTACCCCCAGGTATTCATAGAAAACAATATCTCCTCAGTCTCTGTTTTGTGAGATTTCTGCCTGTCAAAAAGGAGGGTTTGGTCCCTTTATCATCATGACAGCCTTTGAATTCAGTCAGACCAGAACAACCAGCTGCGAATGTGAGAAACAAGACCCGCGCCAGGCGCTGGGTTAACTCCTGTTTCATTACCATGGAAGCGATGCTTCGGAGTCTCTGCTGGAAGAGTGTTTGTGAGGCGCTCTGCAATGGCATGTGCCACTATTGTGGCCATCTCACAGAAAAGCTCCTGAGCCCACACTCTCCTCAGCATCACTTGGTGATGACCTTGTTGTCTGTTCCAGAAAGTGTCATTGGTCACCATCTGTGGCTTGGCTGATGGACAGCAGCAAGATTAATTCCTCAAAGTCTCCCATAGTAACACTCCTGCTTAAAGCCCTGAGCCCATCTTGCCTACACAAGCCCCCACAAATTTGGAAGATGTGTGAAGGCCAGTTGTTTTGACAGTGCTAAACATGGTCACTCACAAGGGCATTCCTCATGGAGAAACTTCTTTCCAGATGGAGTTTCTCATTCGTGCTACTTTTTTGTCTCCCTTCCCATAGGCTGAACACATAATTGTGATCGTTTGAAAACAGAGACCATGTGCAGCTCGTTCTGTTGGAGATACCTGGTGGGGTATCACCTGCCTGTGTTTTCTCTGCAGACAGGTGGTTTTGTTACTCTTGGGATTTCTTTTCTGTTTTAGCAAGTCTTGTTTGGCTGGATTGACTGTAACTTTCACATAATTCCATTATTATTTGACTTGGAAAACAACAGTTCTCCAAAGTCATGGACATGTAGATGTCTCCTCTCCCCTTAGGGTGCTCTGCTTTTTCACTAGTGTCTCTTTTAAAGTAGGTGTGCTGCCCGGAGAAGTAATTCTTGGCTGGTTAGATGTACGTTGCGTACTTCTGTGTGTCATGCCTCCCATCACTTTGGACAGACAGGTGTGTTGGGTACCACCAGCATCAGACAGCTCTGCTGAGCTCAGCAGGTTGATTTCACCACACTGTTTTCTATTTCATAAGATTTCTTCTCAAATCAATGATTTCAGTTACAGAGCTGCCTACTCGAGTCATCCTTCCATTTAAAATTTAAATTGGTCCATAATGATGTGGTCCATGGGTATTTCGGCAACCGATTTTTTCTGCTCTTTTAGGCTCACCCTTGTTGAATAAGTAAATTTTTTTGTTGGTTTAATTGTTCTTTCATCACTGTATCCATGAAATGGGTGCCCATGCTCCACCACAATGGTGACTATTCAAGCACCAATCAATGTCTAGAAAGGCTATGTCTTACAGGACCAAGTTCCCAGTGATACTTGTTTCTTACAGAGCTTCCACTCCAGAGTTTGAGTGGCCACTGCTAGCACTTCTTCCCCACTGTTGGAGATTCACTAAAAGGCATTAATGGTTATGCTCTAAACTCCATCCTTTTTCTGTAGGAACACCAATTACTGAAATGAACAGCCTCCAGAGAGGTGACTTCTCTCTGAAGCTGAAAGCTGGTTACACAACTGTTCCTGTCTTGAATTTTGTTTTAATCAGTGGGTCTTACAATTCACCAGTGGATTAAGTTTCTAACTAATAAATTGGAAATATCACAAGACACTCTGCTGTGAAGACACTGAACCTGTAGTTTATTAAGGAAGATTTTTGTTCTTGTTGAAAGTTGGTAGCTTTGAGCGTGCTATGGAAAGATGTGTCCATCCAGGTAACAATCAGTGAGATTGGATGATCAGTGAACCTGAAGTTCACGTTGGTTACCATTCCAGTAAATGAAGTGTTTCACTTTCATGAAGTGGGAAGTGAGGTCTAAAGACTGGACCCTGCCCTGTGAGGTGATAGTTGGTGACAAGTATGGACCAACCAACCAACCAACCTCGTGCCAGAGCTTTGCCCTGTGCCAGTTCTACTATGTGTTCCGTTGTTTGAATGCTTTGTATTTCTGATTCCTTTTCAGATAAGAGTAGTAGGGGTGATGACCTTGGTTTTGAAAGAGTTTCAGACTGGCCTTCCCCAGATGAAAGCTGGCTGTGGAAGCAGGCCCAGTGCCTGGTCCATGGATGGGGCACGGAGGTCTGCCCGCTCGCTCTGGCAGCGCTGTGGGCAGGATAGCCCTCGGGGAGGAAGCCTCAGCAGCCCGTGGCTGGGTTAACAGCCTGGTTCTGCTGGGGCTGTGTGTCACCACAGCACACATGTACCTTGGCTGCTGGTGGCAGGACCGGGTCCGGTGCCAGGGTGGCCAAGATCCCAGTGTGCCACCTCGTGAGGTGGGGGGCAGGAGCACTCTGGAGCGCTACCGGTGCAGCGCTCTGCCCGCTCATTGACACCTTCTGAAGTGACTTCGGAACTTTCCTTTTCCCTGCAAAGGAAAAGTTACGGGTCTTCGGACTTATTCCATGTCCCTGCTGAAGTGGCTGGGCACGTCCTGCCGGTGGCTCAGCAGGAGGATGTTGACAGCGCCGGCGCTGAAACCGGATAAAAATGGGAGAGGAGACAGGATAGTGCGTGTGTTGCCTTGCCGTATTTGGGTGTGTTGATCTGAAGTCTGCATTAATAGCCTCGCTCGAGTCTATTTTTAAAACATATAAAAAAAAGAAGTTAGCAATGTTCATCAGAAGGTGTGTTGAGAGTTGTTTGGAGCTAACCAGCAGCGTTACTGTAGAGAAACGAGTTACAAACTCTATTTGCCATTGTAAGGAAGAAGCTTCTTTAAAATGCTATTTGAAGAAATAATTATACGCAGACTATATAATGCAGACATTCTTAATTAAGTTTCTATTGTGCTTTTGTTTGACAAAAGTGGAGCGTTACACGCTTCCCTTCAAAAAGCAGAGCGTAAGGTACACTTCTGCACGTCCTGCCCCTGCTCTGCTGGCACGGCTGCGTTTGCTCTGGCATTGGCACCTTTCCCTGCCTGGTCCTACGGGAGCGGGACCGATGGGGAGTGGAGGAGGTGGGCTAGAGAAGAAAAAGCAAGAAGAGCTTAAACCTTCTGTAGAACCTCTTCTGTGCCTTTGCTGGAAAGCTCCGCTCTAAAATGCTTGGATTTGAAGTAGTCTCATAAATAGAAAGGCAAAACCTGCAGTTAGGTGTGTATCCGATGTACAGGATATACAGTACACATTTGTAATGTATCCTGTTAACATCTGTAACTTATCCCGCCCTCTGGAATATGGCAAAGAGAACTAGCAACTGGCTTGAAGCACCTTGCTGAAGTGGTTCATGTTTAGATAGCACAGCTGATAGGCGCAGCAGCTCTTTCCAGTTCCTGTGGTGCAGAAGGTGGGTGTTTGGTGTCTCAGGAGGGGTTTCAGCCCTTGGTTGTGCAGAAGGGTCCCGGGGCTGGTTTGGCCCGGGGTGCTCCCTGCTCGGCTGCTTCCCCTCCCTGCCCCGCAGCGCCCTGCTTCCCTTCCAAATCAGCTACCTGGAACGGGAGAGGTTTTTATGAAGCTTGAGTAAGGCATTCTAAAGCTGGAGAGGTGCCCCCAACAGCAATTACTATCTAAGCGTTACATGAAATGGCAATCTTGCAAGTTGTGGAAGTGCATTCTTTTCTGCTGCTGTCATCCCTCAGCGTATTTCCTGAGCTATTATATCGATGTTTTCCTGGACTTGCACGGTGCAAGCAAGAGCAGGCTTTCTCTCTGCTGAGAGTGGAAATCCCCTAAAACAGTAATTAATTGTTGTGTTCTTTTAGGACTTAAAATTGTGTAATTTTTCAAGTGCTCCATGTTATTGAGAGGAGTTGCTTTTGCTGGCTGTGTTTTAAACACCTTGTTTTGAGCTCTGTGTAAAAGCACAGTGAAAATAACCGATTGAGTTCATTATTTTTCTGGTGGTAGAGTTGCTTATTTAAATAGCTCAGTGCTAATTGTCAGGTATGGCTAAATCATAACAGAGCATTTATTTTTTCCTATCAGTTGTAGTTATGAAAAGGCCTAACAAATAAAGTTTGTTTGAATTTGGAAAGGGGGAAGAGCCCCACAGTATCCCATTTAGAAGAGACAGTAACAGTTAAATAATTCATGTCATTGACATCATCTGGGAGCTGGCAAGAAGACAGCAGTAGCTTTTAAGTATTATCCTTGATTATTGTTTTGTCTTTTCCTGCAGTGACTTCAATATCTCTCCTGTTAACGCTTTTCCCCAGAGCCTCAGTCCTACATCCCAACACAGGCGACTCCTACATAAAATCCACAAAGTTTTGGGTCTCCCTTCTGACTTTTCAATTGATCTGACTAGAAATGGGGTGTGTGAAACTGGCTCTGCTGCTTCAGCGGAGCAGGCTGGGAAGGCTGTGTTTATTTGGGTGCAGCGGGAAGCAGAGGATAAGCCGCAGTGATAAATGAGGTATCTCTCTTCCTTTTTTTTTTTTTTTTTTCCTTTTCCCCCTCTTTTTCCTTTGTCACAGGAAGGTGTGCTTTGGTTACAGGCATCCCAGCTTCATGCAGTTGTCTGCAGAGCTGTTGTCTGGCTGCTTGTCCTCTGTCCTGTGCATGTCCCCCATCAGCTCAGGGCTCCCATCCTCTCCGCAGCCCAGGCAAGGTTGGTGGGGCTGGCAGATGGGCTTCAGCCTTCCATTGGAGTTGGGATCAGCTGCTTTGGAGCATGGCACGTGTTTTGGGGCAGCCTGTGCCCCAGTTTGGGGTCCCTCAGGGCCAGGTGGTTCCCCAGCCATCACCCACAGGAGGTGGCGGTGCTGCTGCTCAGAAATTAGAATTGGAAAAGAATACAGGGCAGGGAATTAAAAGGCAGAAATAAGAATAATGGTGTTTGTGACCTGTGCCTGAGATTCCTTTGAAACTTTGAGCTTTTAAAATACATGAGTCATATTTTCAGTCTTTCAGGAGCTGAGGTGGGAAAGCTCTCTAAGCTGCGACTCCAAATGGTAAACTCTGATTCAAAATATTGCCATCTCATGACAAAATTGCATACCTGTAGGAGATTTTACAGAAAGGAATGTTTCTCACTGAAGGAAGAAAATCACATCTCCCCATCATGGTAGTGTGCTGCATAAAGCTGTGGTGCTTCACCCAACGGGAAGCCTGTCAACATGGGGCTGAGAGTTTCTTCTTCTTGTAACTGAGCATCAGTAAAAACCCTGCACCGCTGGCCACCATTTAGTGTTTGTTTCCCTTGGCCATTGCCACACTCAATCTTCCTTCCTTCGGGGTACAGCTTGCTGCCCTTCTGAATGTCCTTGTTGCTGCCTACAGAACTGTCTGCATTCGCACACTGGGCGTCTGTTTCAGACTGTGGTTAAAACTGTTGGCACTATTTAACGTACCATTGACCTGACGTTTTTCCCTGATGGCATTTCTGCAAGAAGCCTTCCTGCCCAGCCAAACGCTCTAGGTGCAGTGTGCTGACTCCATCGTTAGGCTTCCATCACCCGTCCCCACGGCGGGGCCCGTACGGTTCACTTTGGTAGGAATAGCTCATGCAGTTGGGTAACTATCAACATTAGCTCAGTTACCCTGCTGTATGGGTTTGCTCAAGTTACTCAGTTGGCTCTACTCTAATCGTAGTGTCACTTGTAAATTTTGCAGTTTCACAGCTCTTCATCTCTTTATAAAGTATTAGTAGAAATACAAAATTCTCTCTAGAGCAGTTATGTGTAATCCTACTACAAATACTTAAAATTTTTAAGGGTAAGCAAAGTCAAGTACACCTCAGAAAAATAGTACCAATTATACCTCTTTCTTGGGAGAGCAGAGAACTGATTGAGGTGTTGGGAATTTTGGCCTTTAAAGCCAGGTGCTTCTTTCATAGCATTTGCTGCCAGTGCAACTGTTGTGGGTTTTTTGTTTTGTTTTTTTTTAGATTCGAGGTTGGAGAACAGGGGAGGAGAAAGCTCTCTTTGCTTAAATGTAGATGTTTGCACCTAGAACGTTCTTAGCAGCAAACTGAGTTTTGCTCTGCAGTTCTGTTTCAGAGCAAAACAAAGAGTAAACAAGAGTTCAGCAATTGATCAAACTTGGGTTTTGTCTCAAACCTGTTGCTAATCCATAGCTGTGCGTATCGGAGAGCAGCCCCCAGTCTGTGCCAGGCAAGAGTTCGACATTTCTGTAGTAATTTGATCAGGAACATCCACAGGTTGCATTAAAGAACGTACACACAGATCCTGAGTCAAAGTGGAGGTTTTAACATCATCATTTGTAGATGTTGCAAGGGCACAGATGAATTTTTCTCCTTGCTGAACCTAATTTAAGCTGCTGCTCCTTGGTCGCTCATTCCTGAGCTACGTCTCTCGAAGCAGAGATGTCAGTGAACGTACACAAGTCCGTATGGCAAGGGAAATCACAGCACCCATCTAGTCTGGTTGTATTTTAGAGGCAGGATGTGGCAGAGGGTTTTTGGTGTCTAGTTCCAGACCCTCTTGGGGACACACCTGACACCGCATCCCTCAGAAGCCTGTGTTGGTGAAACGGGGAACTGTGGAAGTCCGTAACTCTTCAGCCATTTTCTAGAATTGTGATTGTAGCTCTTCATTTTATCATTGGGAGAATTGTTTTTATAGATTTTTTTTTCCAGTATACTATATGACAAAGTGGAGAAGCATACTTTTGTAAATGCATATAAAATAAATTTAGTTTCCAAATGCCTACAGGTCCCGTGCATTGCATCCCCCGGTAATGTAGAGAGTAATACTTCAGTAATAATTTTATAAGGCTAGGAGAGTATCTAAGTGGAAACTGAATAATGGCTGCAGCTAGTGTTCTGCTTGGTGTGATGCTCATACCTTTAGTGAGAGTTATTCTCTCTTTGCTCCTGTTTGCCTGTTTGTGGGAGTTTTCGGGTGGGTCTGGCCCTGGCAGCGGGTACCGCACAGCACCCACACCTCTGCCGCTTGACCCTCACTGTGCTCAGCGCGGGCTGTGCTGGGGTGGTCGTTCCGAGTCACCTCCTGCCCTAAATGAGCTCAGAGTATTCCAGCACCAAAGGGTGTACCCCTCCGTGGTTGCTGAGTGAATAATTGGTGCATGTCTTTGTCACCTGGTGGTCTGTGTGGAGTCTCATCCCTCTGCGACACCGCCTGTCCCTCTGCCCCAGGTGAGACCCAGCGTTGCCCCTCCAGACAAGCCCTGGTCTGGTTCCCAGTCTGCAGAGCTGGTCTGGAGCACCCAGCTCCAGCAGGGCTGTTCTGAAGGGCAACGGGTTCACAGGTGTTGGTGGGACTGAAGCTCAGATGGTCCAAAGGAATTCTTCAGACCTGGGCTCTGTCCTTTGTGTTTTCTTTAAGGCGCAGAGCCTTGTTGACTTTACTGCTGAGAACTATTTATTGCCAATTAGCTTGTGGTACTTGGTGTATTTGTGAAGTCGGAATGCTCTCCAGACACCCTGCAGATGACAAAGATCCTTTTTTTAAGGTGTGCTGCAAACGGTGCCTCGGGCCTTGAAGGATAGGATCATAAATATGCCTGAATTCAAAACGGTCGTCTGTACCCATCTGATCTCCTCTGCTGCACAGTTGGTTTGAAAGCTATAAAAATATTAATCTTGTGAGCATGTTACAACTGGATGTTTGCGGATGTAGATTCATGCCTGCTCACTAGAATGGAGTTAAAGTATGTAGCCATGGGCCAAAAAAATAGAGGCTGTCTTTTGCTGGGAGCTGCTACAAAAATACATTTATCCCAAAGCTAGGGTAATCCTTTGTGAACCTTTTAAAGAGGACATACCACCACGTGCCGTTTGAGCTTGCAGGTATTTTGGGGGGGGAGAGAGAGAGAGGAAAAAATGCATCGTGAAGAGCAGAAGGGCTGAGGAAGCCTGGCCGTGGCAGTGAGGTGGTTGCCCGCACGGCCCCTGTTCTCTGAGAGCGGATCAGCTGGGGGTGTGGGGGCAGGTTTCTCCTGTTACTGAGGGCCCTGCTCTGCACAGTTCCACGGGTGTATTGCTTTCACCTCTCACTATAGAAGTCAGGTTCTTCCATGTTTTCATCAGCTAATATATTTACTTCCCTGGTTTCACCCTTATGCCCATGTGAACAAAACTCCTGCACTGCTGATGCCCATGAAGAAAAATAAAAGTGGTATCTCGACAGAACGCGTAGCCTGTAGTGTGACTTTTGACGTATCTTGACTTCCTGCAGCTGGAATCTTTAAAGCCTATTTTTCATGTAAACTTCTTAGCCACCTTTCACAGAATCCATTCCTAACTGCTTGCATGTGCTCTGAGTGGCTGAGCTGTGTCTGTCTGTCTGTGTGTGTCCCAGCAGGTGTGGGCAGGCGTAGTGCAGGGTGGCTCAAAGATCAGATCGATCTAGCCATGGCTTCATCTAAAAACTCTAGAAATGTAGTGAGTCTTGGTTTGGTTTCTGCTTTCACGTGTACCATAAAGGATGAAAAAACAAGTCTTTGACCCAGAGCTGAGATGTGCCCTGTTGCTTATGTGTGAATGCGTACAAATAACTTAGTTGTATAATAAATAACATGTCAGTGTCCCAGCGAGTTGATTTTAGCTCATTGGAGCTCTTTTCTGCTAATGAGTATTGCTCTGCTGGCCTTGGTGCTTGAGTTAATCTTGTAGCTGGATAAATACAAGGATTTCTAAATGTTGCTCGTTCTTATTCTCATGTTTTCCCCACGAAATAGCTAGGGTCCAGCATATCCTTGTTACGGTGTTCATAAGAATTACGTTACCTCTGCAGCTCAAACGGCTCGGTGCCTTGTGTCACTGGTGTCAGGCCAGCAATGGGAGCTCAGGAAGAGCACAGGTGAGGAGGAAACGTGGGAGACTCCTGTGCCAGGGAGGCCGGAGGAACACAAAGGACATGGGTGGGAAGCTGTGGGAGAACATAGCGCTCACTGTGCTGCAGGGAGCCCGGAGAGGCCGGGGGTCTCCTGGGGCCAGCACTACGAGGAGAGGGGGTTACTCAGTCCTGGCAAAACTGTGGGTGTTTCTAGGGAAATACCTAGAGGAGCAGTGGGAGGGGGCCAGCAGGGGCTAACGAGCAGGAAGATCAAAGCACGGTTTCCTACACTCAGTTTTTTGTGATTTCTCTTTTTCCTCTCCCCAACTGTGTGTTCTTGTTCCTTCCTTGCACCAGTGATTGTAGGGCTGCAAGATCAGCTGGTTCAGGAAAGCACGCCACCCCCACCACAAAAAAAGCACAGCTTTGTGTCAGCTGAACTCCCTGAGCCTATTTTCTTTGCAGCTGTTGGACACAAAAGCAAGCATTTCCCATGCTGGCAATCCCCAGCCTCCCTGCCTGCCCAGGGTACAGCCGGCACTGGGGAGCTGCTGGGGCAAACTGGGGAACCTGCCCAGGCTCCGCACTGCCTGCCAGGAGCTCTGCTGCCTCCAAAGGAGCACCCAGGAGGTTCTTAGGAGGTTGTTAGGAGTGGGAGCTTTTGTGTGTAGGTGTAAACAAGCAAACACTGCGTGTGTAGCAGAGCCGGTGGGTATCCCCAAAGACAGAGCTGAAGTGGCCAAATGTGGCTCTTCCCCAGCAAATCCCCGGCTGCCTGAGGGGATGGTCGCTGCTCACCCTGGGGCTGGGAGCTGCTGCTTGGGTGGCTTGGTTCTGATTCCCCTCACCGTGTGCTTTGAGGGAACCGTTCCGGTGAGCCTCCGCGGCAGAGAGGACGGAAGAGCCACTATTTTCAGAATTATTCCAGAGTATTTCGGGCTAGAGAGTTCAAACTGAACGGCTTTACTTTTTTCTCCTTGCACACCTGCACCTGGTTTGAAAGTGTAAGTGCGGGCAAGCCTGGAGTGAGATTGTCGTTGCTTCTGTCCTTTTGTCTTTTAAAGTTCCAAAATTCAGAATAGATGTTAAGAATTTTCTCAGACATATGCTACGAGATGGAGCATTTAACAATTTTTCTGAAAAGTTACTGAAATAATGGAAAATACATTCTTTTGCTCAGAGACTGAAATTACAAAAAATCGAAGCACATTCTTCCTGTTCTCCTCAAGCCTGCTGTTAATTGCCCCCAAAAGCTTCAATCTGGCTTTTGAGCTACTCTAGGACCGTGTCTATACCATTCACAAACCTGTAGTTCTGCAACATCCATCCAAAGATCATCTCAGAACACTTGAGTCTTTCAATATTATTGCATTCTTTGCTGTAGCAGAGAACTTAAATCTGTAAACTTTTCTCTCATATTGAGGAATTTTAAGAAGTTACTTGAGTCAGATCCGCTGAAATGCCTCGCACAAAGCAGCAGAACAGTAAAACAGGTTTTCTGAGTTTTTATTGTGGCTACATGGACTTCTGTCTTTAATGTGCAGAAGCAACGTGAGGATGAAAAGAGCTGGAATAGAGGGGGCTTTGAGGGGCATTTGCAAAGGGTGCCCGTGTGTGTGTCCGACTCACCCACCCTGGGGTCTGTGGGAAGCAGCCCCACATCCAGCCTGGAGGCAGCAGCATCACCGTGGTGCTGCAGTGATGGGCTGTAGGAGATGAGGGCTTGGACGGACAAGGAAAGGTGTAGGAAGGGTCTCCTGTTCTGGGGAAGGTCGGAGTGCTGGGCCATGTCACAGGAGGCAGGCGGTGTGACTGTGGGTTCAGTTTTCTGAGGGGCGCAGTCCGGTTGCTTGTTTTCCAGTAAGGAGCCAGTTGTCCATACCCAAAGGAGTGAGTAACGCAGCTCAGGAAGTATCTTCAGCCAGTAAATCCCAGTCTTGCGTAAGGAAGAAAGAGGTTTTCTTATTAACTCCTCCCGAGTTTGACTCATACCTGATTTCAAGGCTCTCCCAAACCCTTCACTTGGTATTTCCTATTCCCGTAAGGTGAACATGAGAATCCAAACTGACTTTGTGAGTTCCCTTCCTCGAACAGCGTGCCTGGCTGGGGTCAGGGGGTGTGACAGGGTCCTGCGTGTGGCTGTGCTTCAGGAAGCATCTCGGGGGGTTCCTGCAGCACCACGTCCCCCAGCCCACGCGCCCGGCTGCTGCCCGAAAAAGATGTGCTGGGGGAAGGAGCGCTCTCGGCAGCGAGGGCTGGAGTGTGTACGTGTGTGTGGGATCAAAGCCAACACTTGTCTAATCTTGAAGTCGAGATTAGAAAATCAGGAACTTGGCCAAGAAATGTGTTAATTGAAAGAACAGCAGTTAAAACAACTGCCTGTGTGGAAGGGTACAGCGCTCTAATTACACCTCTTAACGCGGGGATAGATGTACATTTAACACTGACATCTTCATTAATAATTAATTTGATTGGTTTTCATCTGAGGGTTGTTATTAGAGGCTCAATACTGTGTATATCTTCTGTTCAGTGAAATTGTCCTACCTTCCAGCTAGTTCAGATGTACACTCTGGTTACAGAAGTGTACTACAGATAGGCTGAAGGGTTGTTTCATGCTGTTGGGCTGAGAAAAGAGTAACAGATAAAATTATGGGAAAGACAAACTGAAATCATCTCATATTTCTGCTCATTATATCATATTTTTGTAGGGGTTTCTAGTTGGTGCAGCTTTGGGCATTGATTTCAACAGTATTCTTTGAAAGCCATCACTTACATGGAATTGGCACTACATTTTTATAGTACTTTTGTGGCACATCATAGATGGAAGCTTCAAAAAGTCAAGATTTTTTTAAGTAAAAAAAAAAAAAAAAGATGTGCTTTTCTTCCCCTTATGTCTTAAAGAAATCGGGCAGATGTGGTGCTGAGGGACATGGGTCGGTGGTGGGTTAGTCAGTGGTGGGTTGATGGTTTGACTTGATGATCTGAAAGGTCCCTTCCAACCTAGACTGTTCCCCGGTGGGGTCCTGTCCTGTTGGGAGGTGAGGTGAGGGAGGGAGAAGTTGCTCTGCATCACTGGTGTGCTCAGGTTGCCCTCCACCATCCTGACACCAGGAACCTGGCAGCACTGTATGTGTGCCAGTCCTCTCACTTTGCTCCAGGAGGCGAGCACCGTGTGGACACCAGGTGAGCATGGGCTCGGTACGAAGGCTATTTCCAGGTGCTCCAGGGAGGAGCAGCCCTTCTAGCGAGGTAACTGAGCCCCAGGCAGGCTCTTGCTCTCCTGCTCTGGGAACCAGCTTGTTTCCCATTCCCAGTGTCAGAAGCTGGTGGGTGGCCGGCCCTGCTCTGCGTTACCCTGTGGCTGCTGCGCTGCCTCTCCTCTCACCTCCCTTCACTTGCTCTGAAGCTGTTTGATTCCCCCAGAGGCTGATGTGAAGCCCCACGCTGACCATGTCACCAGCTCTGTTAGCAGCTGAGAACAGTGTGGGTCATAGAGACACCTGCAAACCCTCTGACAATGGCTCCTACGCCTGAACAGAACCGTCCCTCTCACGGTGCACGTGCTGCTGTAGGTGAAGCACAGCAGAAGGACTTTTCTCTTCTGGTTTCCACTTACCTCTTCTGCCTGCAGTAGCACAGAAGTCCTCTGGCAGCATGGTGTTCAGCCTCAGGCACAGATGCAGAGGTCCTGAGGGCCGTGCGATCCCGTAGGTGATTCCCAGAGAGATCCCGTGAGGCTCAGCTCAGCTGCTCTCCCAGCCGAGGCAGGAACGTGCAGCTTCACAGCACTCATCTCACAGTGTCCTGGGTGCTTTCGGGGCAGCGTGCCCAGCTCTGTGCCGGTTCAGCATGTGGAATGAGCAGGTGGTGGAGCAGGGACAGTCACGGCTGAAACAGGTGAGGGCTGGAAGTCTTGGATGTGTCTGCAGCGTGAGCTGCTCCTTGAGGAGCCAGGGGAAGGAACCTGCTGTTCACGTTCGTCTTCTCCTCAAGGAATATTGAGTTTGTTCTGAAAATCTGTGATGAAATACTGAAGTACGTTAGACCTCACCAGCTTTATTTTCTTTTTTTCTTTCCTAACTTCCGAAGGGAATTAAAGCACAGTATACGTGCAGAAGCTACATCGATACCACCTCCGTGCTGTTTTCAGAGTATTAAACACACCTCGTAGCTATCTAGCCTTAGTTAGCAGTGACTTCTGTAGTTAGACACACGCGTTGCCTTCTCCACGTGCACTGGAGCCGTTCCTGCTCTGCCTCCACCGTAATGAGCCTTGGGATTGCTGATCCCTAATCCTGTCTGTCCTCCCCTCGCCCGGGGCAATTGGTTTAACTTTAGTGTTTTAATTTATTCTGTTGCAAACCTGACACCAGAAGCATTATTCTCATTAACTTTTTATTACCGTAATTATTCTCTCCCATGGTTTGTTCCGAACAGCAAAGTATTCTGCTGTTACACGTCATTCTTCTGTGCTAAAAGCTGCACGGGGTGAACTTCTTGTCCTGGGTCTTCTTGCTGTGTTCTAGGATTTCTCACATATCTCAGGTTTTGCTACTTTTAGTAACTACTACAAAATAGTATTTTAGAAATAATTTGCAAATGTCGTGCTGCCTGGTTGCTTCTGCCTGACCCTCAGGTTCCGTGTGTAGTTCTGACAGGGTTTGTGGAGGTGAAGCACAGGAACAGCACCCTGCGTCAAGACTAGTAATGCCGAGCACTCTGCTAGTTTGGTTACGTTTGGAATGGTTTTAGAAAAAAGATAAGAGGATTTATAATCCTGAAAACTTGAATTTTCTTGAACATCGCTGGCTCAAAATGTAAACTGTTTGCAAATGTTGTCATTGCAGGCAAGATGCCAGCCCCCGAGCAGACCCCGATGGTGGAGGAGGGGCTGCCGCAGACCACGCAGGAACCTTCCACGGGCCCGGGCATGGAAGCAGAGGCCACCGCCACCACCATTCTGGCTTCTGTGAAGGAGCAGGTACATGCCACCCATTCAGCCATCCGCTGCTCCAGTGTGTGCTGGGAGTCAGTGGTGCCCTTCGGTGCACTGCTGGGAAAAACTGTTTCTGTTGTGTTGCCCTGCGTTGGTACAGTTGATTCTGTAGGTCAAAATGTAGGAATCGGAATATAAAGGGTTCATTTAATTGCATGGAACAGAAGCTTCATTATGGTGTTCTGTACCCCTTGGAATGTATGCACTGCTGTTGTAAAGCAGACTTGAAATGCAGGTTTATTGTTTAAAACAGACAAGCTGGCAAAGAACTGATGCAGTGTTGAGAACCAGCACTTTTTGTACGTTCTGCAGAGCTGAGTGTGCTGCTGCAGAAATCTGCACATGAAGGCTTGGGTGTGATTCGTTGTATTTTGTTAAAGAATGGGTTTTCTGCTTCAACTTTGTTTCAGTTGTTGGTACCGAGGTAGTAACGTGTTTAAAACCTGCCACACATTTATGAACATGTGTCTGAGTGATAGTCTCTACAGGGAAAAAGTTGTGTTTGAAATCAAGTTCAGGCTTAATTTGTAAAGATCATTCAAGGGGAAAAAAATGGCAGTTTTACAAGGAAACATTCTGGCTGAAATTTTGGGGGTATTTTTGTTTGGTTATTTTTTTCTTAAAGCCACAGAGAAGTAAGAGTTTGGCTTTCGTGGTCAGAACTGGAAATAATTGTCTATCTTGGCTCAATACATAGATTGTAACATCTGAATTTCAAAATAAATTTACTTTTCTGACTCTATTTCAGAACTGCTTTTAAGATACATCAGTACTTAATTCAAGGTGTTAACTCTGGATGTGAACACTTGATGGGTTAGTTCTTGTATGTTGTCCCATATTGTTATTTTTTTTGAAAGGGTGAGAATTAGATTATATGGTCTTGATATCAACGGATTACATACCCACAGAACCTTCAGTCTTAAATAAAAAACTTCTGCAGGTTGATGAAATCTGGATCTTTTTTTTCATGATTTAATAGTTTCAGAAGTATTTTAGGGTGACAGTAGCAACCCTAATAATTTCTTAGTGGTATTAAAGCTAATATTAAATCTTCCAGTGTGGCGGCTGTTAGTGCTGGAGGCTGCTGAGGCAGGAGAAGTCGCAGCCATCTGAGTTACGGTGATGTCGGTCACCTCGTCCTCGGAGACGGTCGCTTCCCTTGTGCCAGAGTGATGAGGGTGGTGAGAGCCTGGCCCAGGCTGCCCAGGGAAGCTGTGGCTGCCCCATCCCTGGAGGGGTTCAAGGCCAGGCTGGATGGGGCTTGGAGCAACCTGGGCTGGTGGGAGGTGTCCCTGCCCAGGGCAGGGGGGTTGGAGCTGGATGATCTTTAAGGTCCCTTCCAACTCTAACTATTTTATGAATATGAGGGGGAGGAAGATGTAAATTGTGTTTCGCTCTTGTACATGATAATGTGGAAGAATTAAGAGCTGAACTGTTGCTTTCTGGTATTTTTTCTGTTGATAATAATTATGGACACTGACATACTCAACACCCTTCCTGTATGGCAGAAAGCCCAGAACAGAATATTTTCCAGTGCAGTTATTTACTTTATTAAGCTTGAGCAGAAACTCCTCTGCTGTTTGCCATGGCCTGGCTTCCCTTTGGCCGGGCATCTCCCTGGGTGAGCTGTTTCAGAGCTGCCACACGGACCTCCCTTACTCCAGAAACACTCACTGCAGTGCAAACACACTTCAGAACAGGTTTTAGCCTTACCTGTGCAAGATTTCAACTTAATCAAGCGTTCGAAATTGCTGCTGTAGTTGTGAAACAAGCAGGTGAAGTCACCAAATGACTTGGTTAATCTTTCTGCTGTGGCAGCATGGGCACAGCTCTGTGGGGAGCCGCACAGATGGCTCTGTGAGCCCCACCAGCCCCTCCGAGAACCCTGGGTCTCCTTCTCCTGTCACCCACAGCAGCTGAAAGCAGCGTTGTTAGCAAAGCGGGTTTGTTTCACACACCCTGCCAGGCTGTGGGGACAGGGGACAGTCCTGTGAGGGGCTGAGCTGGTGGTCTGTGCAGGCAGCAGGGCACCTGCTGTGGGGTGAACGCCAAGGGACAGAAGGGCTCTTGCTGGTACAAGCTGCCCCTTGACCAGAGGAGCTCCGTTTGGATGCAGGAGGATCCTAAAGCCAACTGTAATGAACCTGAAACGCATTTCAGCCTTTTCCCTTGGGTTTTTATTTTTTCTCTTAGTGGGTTTGATGATGGCTGGAGGTGGGGGCTGTGTGGTTTGGGGTGGTGTTTTTTCATTTGGGGAGGGGGGGTGTTTTCTGTGGGTTTGTTTTGGGTTTTGTTTTCGAAAGGTGTATTTCACTTGTAAAGTGTTGCAAAGTTTCCCTGGATAGCACTATCTTAGGGAATGCTGAAACAAGTTTGAAGTAAAACTAAGGCATTAAAATACATACCTCTGGATTTCTGGGTCCTGGAGGGTACTGGGGTAAAACTTTAGTGAGTTCTGTAGGCAGTCTCTTGCCATATTAAAAGTAAATTATTTGCATACTGCATTGTGCCAGGGCAGCTCCATGGCAGTGCCCGGGGGTGCAGGGGGGCAGACACCGGCAGCTCCGGACGGGGATTCATCGCCACACGCGAACCGTGTGCTGCTGCCCTTGGGATGGGTCGCTGCTGAACTGGCAAGATTAAGTGGGATCATCTGGAATTGTGAATTTCCTGCTTAGCGTGTTAGTTTTCCTTTTCAGTGACTGGGCTGAGAGAAAAGGTCTCACAGGAAAAGCTGCCCATCCATCCGCTTCTCCAAAGCAGCACGGATTTGCTGGGCTGGGTCCTGTGCTACGAGAGAAGGTCGTGCAGCAGTGGAAGGGGGTTGTTTGGTTCTTTGGCCTAGCTGGTTCTGACACCCAAAGATGGGACAACGTTTCACCTTTTCTCTTGTAAATGGATGGCAATAGTGTAAGAATTATTGGCCATGGTTTGGGCTGAATAATCACAAATATCACAGATACGTGTTCTCTTCTGTTCACCTCTCAGCAGAAGCTTTTCCTGTTGTGTCACTGTTGAGCCACACCATACCCTTCGAAAGGGTGCATTTACTTTTTGCCCTTCTTTGTAGTTTAAGCCCAAAATTCTCTATGTAGTACTTAAAATGCTTTTATAGAGTTTGGGGAGGGGCGGTAAAAACCTACGTTTTTTAGATGACAATGGAGGAAAGAGTGCATCCTCCACACAGCAGAGTGTGTTATTGCATGCTTTAAAGCGTT
The DNA here is from genome assembly GCA_013400375.1 of Thinocorus orbignyianus. Taxonomy (NCBI): domain Eukaryota; kingdom Metazoa; phylum Chordata; class Aves; order Ciconiiformes; family Thinocoridae; genus Thinocorus; species Thinocorus orbignyianus. The sequence continues at coordinate 368,778 of VXBW01000180.1, forward strand.
TTTACTAGAATGACAGTATTTTGATACTAAATTTGGGAGATTTCTTTGCAAATTCAGGTACGTAGTGCTTTCCATCAAGTACTCTATAGCCCAGCCGTGTAGGCATGTCACTTTGACAAGAGAGCAAAGACGACTTGCTAAATGTGCTTTCAGTAATTAGGCACAGACATTGAACAGGCTCACTTTGAAATTCTGATTTGCATACATCTAGTGATCAGTTCAGTGAATAAATGTGTATCAGTTCTGAAATGAAGGCTATACTTTTTTTAAATGAACTTCCAAGCTTTGTGGGAGTGAAACAAAAATCTTTGTCAGTGTTTTCTAAATGACTGGAAGAACTGGGTTTTTTTCCAACTCTCTGAATACTGTGTTCAGTTGCATAGGTCATTCTTCCCCATGTAATCCCAGAACTTTGAAGTTTCCTGTTTCTGCTGTTTACGAGCATTTCCAGTGTTGGTGAATCAAGTCTGAGAAGTCCATTTCCCAAGTCTCTTATTCCAGGGCAAAAGACGTACCGCTCACATCTCAGATGAAATGACTAGCTCGTTTCCTTAATCAGAATTCTGGGTGCTGCTTTATTCGTGTGAAGGTCTAGAAATTAATCTTCCTTTCTAGCATCTGCTGTTGGGCTTCTGAGAGAAACTCCCCTTGAAAAAGAGAGCCATGGGTTTCCTTGAAATATACCGCAGTATTTATTCCTACCTTTTGTCAGACAGAGTTGGTTTGGATAGCCAGCCTGTGTGCCCAGCAGCAGCTGGTCTCCAGCTGGCAGCCAGAGTGCTCAGATTCAGCAGGGGCTTGGGAGAACCCAGTCTGGTAACCAGCAGTTCCCAAAGAGGGTGCTGCTCAGGTGTGTCAGCAATACCTCAAGTGGCATTCTCCCTCCCTGCCGCCGACTAAAGTAGGGTTTCTATGAATTGCTGAAATTTTGATGCCTCATCAGCTAGAGCAGCACTAAAGTGTTTTACCAGCCTGGTGAACAGTGCCGGCATGAAAGTATTAAGGGCTTTAATGGTCTGCTGCTGCTGAATGCAGAGTACGTGCCACTGGCCAGCCATTGGAGCTGTGTCAATTCACATCCTGTAATCTGTGATTCTCCTCACCCTGGCCAATTTTTCATCTTTTGTCTTCCATTTGGAAGATACTGAGATACTGAAAGCATGCAAATGCAGTTGTGTGCGTGAGTACGCTTTATTTTTACACAAAATGTAGATTTGATCTAATAGGGTTAGTTAAAAGCACAGGGTATTTTCTCAATAGATTCTGGTAGAGAAGTTAAATATTAGGTCACTATGGTATGATATTCATATTGGGGGAAAATACAGTATTCTGTGTGCTTTTAAGTAGTCGGTTGCTTGGTCCAGCTTAGAATTACAGCCAGTGGAAACGTGGAACTCTGTAGAGCAGTGCAGGAGGGTTGTGTGAGGAAGGCAAAAATGAACTTCATGTCGTTTGTCCTCTTCGTTGCACGTTTGTATCACAGAAATGTCCAAAGTGTGACAGCCTTTTCTGCACCATCTGAACCTTGTAGGCAGTGGGAGTTGTGTGGCTCAGCGTTGTTTGTGGCAGTTGACTGAGGAATGGTAAATGCAAGGTAAAGGAATTTCTCTCAAATGATGGCTACTCTTTCTGAGATCAACACAAACTATTGACAGAGACTCGACTGAATTGTTTGATGGGCAACATTTTTATGACTAGGAAACATTTCATAGTTCAGCTTACAATTACCTTCTTAATATTTCCCAAAGATGGTGATATTCAGCAGTTGAAGCAATTTAGCATATCCCAGCATCACTGCAGCTTGAAATGACGGCCCATCCTAGCCCTGTCTTCTGCCACAGCAGCCACCCAGAGCCAGTAGAAGTGAAGAAGCAGCACGAGATGCATCTCTCTGCAATGGCTTCATCCCTCTCAGGTGTCCCAGCTTGCCCGATCCTGGTCTGACTAGCCAGGCTTGCACTGCTAGTTGTCACCAGAAGACCTTCAGTTAACCAGATGGACCGCTGCTTAAGTTACCTGTGTTTTGGCAGAGGTTTTCTAATCACAAGAAGGCAGGAAGAAAGACATTTTTACTTGTCAACACTGTGAATGTAGACTCCTCATTCCCAGCCATGTGACTGAGGGATAGAAGTTCCTCATTCACCAAAATTAAAATGCTGGATCTCTGCAAGATGGTATCGTAATGGGATGCAGATAGAAAGCACAGAATTGCCTCTAAACCCTCTTTTATTATCCAGAGCCTGCAGCGGGAGGATGACAGTCTTCATGGTCAGTCACACAAGGTACATTCCCATTACTTACCTGTTCTCAGATATTTGCTGTTAATAGCCCAGCTTGGTGGTGTTGGCAACTGTTTTCACTTGCCAGGGAGCCACAAGCCTGTCAGAGCTACTCACCTTTCAGGTGAAAAGGATATATTGTCTTCAGGATTGGGACACCTTGTCTCATCTCTATCTTCTGGTGGTGAAGACCTTGAAGTGTCTTCTTGAGTTGAGGTCTCAGCATGGGTGCAGACGAATTCCTGCGTGCCCTGCAGAGCTTGCCAAGCAAGGGCTGTTCTGGGTCAGCTGGGGGGTGCATTTCAACATCCACAGGGTTTGTCCCTCCTCCAGAGGCTTCAGCCTCCAAAAGGAAATTATACAGCTCTGAAATTCCATAGCTTTTGGTTTTCACCAAAACGTGGAGCTTTGCCTGCCTGCAGTTTCTATGATTGCCCTTCCGAAGCAGCCTTTCAGTATCCGAAGGGAGCTCCAGGAGAGCTGGAGAGGGACTCTTTGTCAGGAAGTCTAGTGACAGGACGAGGGGTAACAGTTTTAAATTGGAAGAAGGGAGATTGAGATGAGATATTAGGAAGAAGTTCTTTACTGTGAGGGTGGTGAGGCACTGGAACAGGTTGCCCAGAGAAGCTGTGGCTGCCCCATCCCTGGAGGGGTTCAAGGCCAGGCTGGATGGGGCTTGGAGCAACCTGCTCTAGTGGGAGGTGCCCCTGCCCAGGGCAGGGGGGGTGGAACTTGATGATCTTTAAGGTCCCTTCCAACTCTGACCATTCTATGATTCTAAGTTGCTTTCTTCTCTTTCTTGAACCGTGCATGTGCTTCCTGTTCCTTAAGTGCAGTTGTATTTAGAGCTAGCATTCTTCTGTAGCTTTGTGTTAAGAAATACAGCTTGTGGTTTTGCAGTGGAATCTAGGTTATGAATACAAAACCTGCAGTTTCATAAGGTGATTAAGTAGTTACTGCTAAACAGGTGGATAGAATTACAGGGGTATTTTTTCCTTCGAGGTATATTGAATAATTAAAAAAAAAAACACCTAGTAGCTCTGGCCAAGGCATTGTAGCGTGCGTGGCTGAGCAGATCAGTTGGTCTGATGCAGTATGGCAGCTATTCTGTAGTCTACATCTAGAATTTCAGTATGTTCTTGCCTCATAGATGTTCTTCTGCAAATGCAGACAAGCTCATTAATTGTTTTATTTGGCTCCTGTGGTGTCATTTTGTCACAAGCCAGCACTATAAAAGCCAGTGAGTTGTGATTTCTGCCGAGGGCAGCAGGTTCCCTGCACTGCTGGCAGCCAGCGCTGTGCGGGCTCCTGGTCGAGGAGCTCTCCTGCTGGCAGAGAAGCTGGCGGAGAAACCATCCACAGGGGCTCCTGCAACAGACCCTGTGCTGTCTGACAGATACAGGGGGGACAGGTCTCCATCCAGAGTGGCACAAAATGTCGTTGTAAGGAAGCAGAGACCATGATGGTTATGGATGCACTTATTTAGAAGTGACTGGGACTTAGTCTTCTATAATAATATGATGACTTAAGCTAGAAGAGAAAGAAAGACTTAAAACGTGAGGTATACCAGCTGTAAAGAAGATGGTACCTCTAAAATCATCCATCTCTTATGTATTTGTACAGGTATTTAAGAAGTATCAACCACAGCTGCAACTAACTGGATTTAATTTAGTTTTAGAAGATTAACAATTTTTGCCTCGATTTTCAGTGGTCGTCTCTTCCCACACCTCTCAAATCCCTGAACCTCGAGGCAGGAACGAAGTTCCTCCTGTTACAAGTGAAGATCAGGTGAGAGACCACCTGAGGAACCTGATCCCCCATGCCCATGGGACCTGACGAGCTCCATCCCGGAGTCCTGAGAGACTGGCTGGTGCAGCTGCCAAGCCGCGTGTTTGAAAAGCCACGGCAGTTGGGCAAAGCCCCCCGTGACTGCAGCAGGGACACATCACAGCTGCTTTCAAGAAGGGTAGAAAGAGGAGGACCCTGGGAGCTGCTGACCAGTCAGCCTCACCTCAGTGCCCAGTAAGAGCATGGAGCAGACTTTCATGGAAGATATTAAGGAAGGTAGGGAGGTGGTTAGAGACAGCCAGCGTGGCTTCACCGAGGGTGAAACGGGCCTGACTGACCTGGTGGCCTTCTGCAGTGCAGGGAGTGATCAGCAGACAGGGGAAGAGCTACTGCTGGCATCTACCTGGACTTCTGTAACACCTTTGATATCGTCTCACACAATGTTCTTGCCACTAAGTTTGAGATACATGTTTGTTGGAGGGACTGTGAAAAGGATAAGGAACTGGCCAGGTGGCCACGCTCAATGTCTAAGTGAAAACCAGTGGGGAGCGGTGTCCGTGCTGGGACCAGTGCTATTTATTACCTTGGAGTGAGGCAGGCAGCGGGACTGAGTGACACCCAGTGAGGCTGCAGGTGACACCAGGCTGAGTGAGTGCTTCACTGATTTATTTATTTTTTAAGAGTGCAGGAGCTGATTTTTTCTTTCAGAGTTCAGGAGAAGATAGTAAAGGGAGAAGAGAGCTCAGATGAGCATGTATTCTTAGCATCTATTAAGAGTATGTTTTCTAGAATAATGTTATGTTCATTAATGCCTCTGCCTGTCATGAAAATACAGATTAATAGGGACTGGTTGAGGGAAGCAAATAATGGCCAGCGTGTGTTTTATTCTATTCGTCTCATTAGAAGATCAGTAAATAGTCTTGAGCTCAGATTCATAGTTTGTATCAGTGGTGTTGCTATTTAAATATTCATTTAAAAGTAAGGAGCAAGGAGCAGCTTTAAACGTAGGGTAAACGGTTTATATTATTTCTGCAAACAAGCAGTGCAGTGTTGTTTGTTTTAAAGATTTGTTTGTTGCATGCTATATACGCATCCTGTGTTACTTGGGGAAGGAGCTTCTCTTCCTGACATTTGCTTCAGAACTCACAGAGCTTGAGCAGTTGACTGGATTTTGGAAATCCTGGCATCCTCCCCTACCATGTTAATGACTGGTGAATCACCTTCTAGGTGGATGTATTGTCTGTGTTCAGACTTAAAGTTGGAAAATAAATTCTCCTTTATAAATTTATTTGAGGTTTTATTTTTTGCCTGGTGCACTATTTAATATTTTCCTCTCCAAAACACAGACTGTCCAGGTGAGCTGGCGGTGGGAACCTCTGGCGTGCCATGAAGTTGAGTGTTGCCGGGCACAGCAGGGTGTGCTGCTGGGTGCAGTCAGGAGGTGTGCAAACCTCCCGGGATTATCCATCCCTCCCAGTCCCTGCGCAGCCCATGGGATTTCTGCGGTCAGCAGGTTATTGCATTCATCAGGTTTTTCATATCTGGTCTCAGGATTAAGAGGATTTAGTTTTAGAATTCTGTCCAGAAGCAGGCTGTAATAAATTCCAAGTTGAGGACGTATGTCCTAAAATGCTCTGTCCAGTCTGAGCACTGACCGTGTCCAGCTTTTCCAACGCTGCAGCTCGGCAGTGAGCACAGCCTGGGGCAGGGGTGGCCGGGGGACGCTGGGGGGCATCTCTCACTGTCCCCAGGTCTGTTTGCCTTGCCCCTCACCTGCCTCCCCTGAGCAGCCAGTGCTGATTGCCCTCTGTGCGGGGCGTGCTTGGGGGTAATATTCTGGGGCTGGTAGGAAAAACTTCATCTCTCGGGAGCCGTTCATGAAAACAAAGTATTTAAGCCTCATTCCGTGTCATGTAAGGTGTGAAGGGATAGTTTGTGTTAACTGTAAGCTGTGAGTGAAGGTGACACACAACTGCCGTGTGACACACCTACACGATTTACATTCAGGAAATAAACCCCTTCTTAGTAACTCGCACTGTAAAATCAAAGGAATGCTTCTGTGCTGTATTTGACTTGTATGTAAGACTTGTTTCATCAGACCATGAGATATTGCTGTTTGTCTGTATTTAAGTAGTATGGAAGAATTTACTTGAACTTCAGGGGATGCAAAGTGTAAGTTTGAAAAATAGCCCAATTGCCCTGATTGCTTTTCTGTCATTAAGAGAACTGCAAGGGAGGAGGTGGCTCGGTCCCGTGCTGAGAGCATTGCTGTGGCAGTGCCGCACTGGCAGCAGCTGTTTCCCCACGTTCCTGACGTACACAGGCTCTGTGCAGCGCTTGTGTGGCCGTGCCCTCCTCCCAGCAGCATCTCCCAAGAGCCCTTTGCAAAGGTTTGGTACCATCAACCAAGAAACAGAACAAAAGCTGCAATTGGGAAAGGTGAAATAGCACATCTCTGCCCTCAGCCGGTTTGAAATGATGACACTTGTAAGTTTTTGAAGATCAAAGCCAGAACCCAGCCTAGCTTAGTGCTTGAAGTGTTGCGGTTGGAGAGGTCAGGATACAGTATTTTCCAGCACACCGCTGTTACACATGGACCATCTTCTTAGATTGTGGCAAGATAAGGAAATACAAAAATTTTAGTTGCCGGAGAAATAAAATCCAGAATTGCTTAAATGTGTCTTTCCTTTTGTAATAGGTGATAAATCAATACTTGCATGAACCACTCATTTAAGGAACTGTTAAATTCCCACTTTAATCTTCTAATAGTTTATTCCACTAAGGAAGAGACATGATTGTGATGAAACAGTGATTGTTTCAGAATTAATCCACACCCATTTTTTAACATCAAGAATGCTTTTCTTTTTATTTTGAAATTTCAGGAGCTCCAATTTCAAAGACTTACCAGAGAACTGGAAGTGGAAAGGCAAATTGTGGCTAATCAGCTAGAAAGATGTAGGCTGGGAGCAGAATCACCAAGTATCGCCAGCACAAGGTACAGGTCCTGATGACTTTACTTTCCTATGTCCCATAAATTAAGGGGCTTTTAGTAGTGCTTATGTCCTACATGCAGATATTTTCACTGATAGTTATTCACCTCCTGTTAACATAAGTATTAAAAAAAGATGCAAATTTGCTGTAAATAGTTATGGGACAGTTTGAAGGGGCCTCTCTAATCATGGATTACGCTTTCAATAGAGTGTGTGTAAAGCTTTAAGTGTGTTGAAGTTTGCTTTTGTGATTTTAAGATTCAGCCAAAGAGAACTATGGTAGAGTTATACATATTTGTATCGAAGTAAGAGTGCTAGTTAAATGCAGTAATCCAGTTATATTTTTTTTCCTGAATTAACTACCTAATTTCATCCAGCATTTCTGAAATACTTCCTGTTGTTACCTTGGTTTGCAGGGAACATCTCGCTGTAAGTGTATCGTTAGCATATTTAATTAGTGTGAGACATACCCAGGATATTTTGCATACAATGGCAATAACCATAGCAAAGCATTTTGGTAGTATTTCAGCTTCAACTAGTAGTCTGTTTGTTTATTATTATTTTATATCATTATTATTATTATTCCTTAGCAAACTTTTAAAGTGTAAATGTGTTTGGGCACTCATTCCTCTCAAGCATATTAAATAATTGGTAGCTCTTGATTCTGAAAGCCTCAGTGCTCATGCGCTATGAAACATCTGTGCCTGCATTTTGGGTTACAGCATCATTTCTTGCCATAAATACTGCCTGCTTTTGTATTCTTTCTGCAACGAACCTGGGCATCATTCTGAAATGTTGCCTCCTGTGGCCATAGTAAGTATTTCTGCAAGTGAAGTGAAAAATTCTTCCTACAAAAACTTAAGAAACAGGAGGTGATTTTTTAAAAATAAATGGCAAAGATCCAGTAGTGTACCAGCTGAGACGGCTGGTTTGTGAACATCACACCGCTTGAGCTGTCACTTGGCAGTACTGTTATGGGCACGAGAACTTCTGTTTAAGGAACTTTGAAATAGTCATAAATATTCCTTGGACAAGATGGCTATTTTATACCTTTGGTGTTTGCCTGTCTTCCCTCCAGATCTGTGTATTTCCCCAGCTGTTGCTCAGATTCTGTTTTGAACACTAAAACAGTTAAACTCCCATGGAAGAATAAGTAAAAATCCTGTTGGTTTGTGCCTCCAGCCACTTTTCGTTCAGTCTGGCATGTCAGTTCTGGAGTGACCTTACCCCACCGAGCCTGTCCCGGGCAGGGCAGGGCACTGTGCACGGGGTGGAAGCTCGGTTTGGACGGTGGGTTCTGAGATGTGGGTCTCCTTGCTTAAGTGTTTCACTTCTTCTCTCACGTGGGTATTCCTTTTAAGAGAGATGTGAGAAGCTGGGGAAAAATACACTCTGTATTTGAATTAGATGCTTTCCTTTCTTCACAAGCAGTTGCTCCCGGGGTAGTTAGAGGAGTTGTTGAAAGAATCACGGTAGGACAGTCTCTTAGAGCAGTGTCACAGCAGCCACACCTATAGCCATAACAACATACGTGTGTTTCCCCAAACTCTGTGATGTAAATGTTTGCTGAGGCTGACGGGGAATAAATAAAACACAAAGAGGGGGTGGAGAGAAGGCTTAAGGGAATTCCATGTCAGAGTGGTCCCGGAGAGCTGCGAGCCTGCTCCAGAAACACAGGGCAGCTGCGGGTTTGGAGAGAGGTGATGTTTCTCCTTGCCGTGGAGAAGAATTGTCCAACAGAGTCTTAGATTTAAAAAGTCAAAACCAAAGCAATGACAAAACCCAAACATAGAAGCAAAGCTAAAGCATAAGACATACCTCTTCTTGTGTTTATCCTTTGTTCGAGCTGAGCAAACGGGCAGTGCTGTGATGTTGTGCTCACGATGCTGGGCAGCGTTTGGTTTCCCAGGTCCCACTGGAGGTGTGCCCACCTGGGTGGTGGCACCAAGCCCCTGTTCACCCACTGCTGGGCTGAGTTCTGGTGAGCTGGCAGCGGCTGGGCGGTGGGGGTGCTTTCAGAGCAGACCCTGCCGTGAAGCCACGGGCACTCTGTGGCAGCGTCTGCCTGTTGTGGTGGCTGAGCCTGGGCTTGGGCTCTCCCCGTGTCCCTCAGGTGACAGGTAAATAACCTGCAAGATCAGAGGTGATAAACTGGGGAAAACAATGTGAGGCGTCAGTGGTGTGCTCTCCCTTCTGTTTCAGGCTGTGACACGTGGGGGTACCGTGCAGAGGCCACAGGCTGTCCACCCTCCCCTGCTGAAGTGCTGCAGTGTGGCCAGAGCAGAGCCACCGAGCTGGGGAGGGGTCTGGAGAGCAAGTCTTATGAGGAGAGACTGAGGGAGCTGGGCATGGTTAGTCTGGAGAAGAGGAGGCTGAGGGGAAACCTTCTTGCCCTCTGCAGCTCCCTGAAAGGAGGTTGGCCTCTTCTCCCAAGGGAATAAGGACAGGAACAGAGGAAATGGTCTGAAGTTGCAGCAGAGAAGGTTTAGATTAGATATTAGATTAGGAAGGATGACATGACTGCCAGAGTGGTCAGGCACTGGCAGGGCCTGCCCAGGGAGGTGGTGGAGTCACCATCCCTGGAGGGATTTCAGAAAGGTGTAGATGTGGCACTTCAGGCCATCTCTAGTGACTGAGATTGTTGGGTTGGGTGATTTGTTTTGTGGGGTGTGGGGAGTAAGGTGCGTTTCAGGGTTTTTTTGTGTAGTTTTGTGTGTGTGTATGGCTGGACTCAATCTCAGAGGTCCCCTCCAACTGTGACGATGCTGTGGTGCTAAGGGGCAGTGCTGCAGCCAGCGCGCAGTCTCTTCTGCCGGCTCCCGGGGGTCCCCTGCTGCGGGCAGGTACCGGTGTGTGCCCGGGCTGGGGTCAGACCCTGGAGCACGCATTGCCCAGCCCTCGGGTGACGCTGTCATCTCGGTGGCCGCTGGCTCCTGTGAACTGAATGGTGGCGGGAACCGAAGGGCTCCTACGTTTTAATTGGATTGTAAACGACAGCGCTCGTAAAAGCAGCTCGTCACAGGCGCTGTAACAAAAGGAAAGCACATACACGGCACGCTGCACTTCGTCAGAGCTCCAGCATTTTTGGTTTGTGATTACACAGTCTGCAAGCCTTGCTGTCATGCCACCAGAGCATCTGAGTGCCAGCGGAGGCGAGGAGTTTGGGGGTTTGTGTGGGGATCGCTGGTGCTCAGCTGGGGGGAGGCTGGTGGTGTGCCCGCCTGTCGCGGTGCCGGCGGTGCGTGGTGTCAGGATGTGGGACAGCAGGGTGGCAGCGGTCCCTGCGCTCCCTGCCCGGCTGTTCTGCCCGGCTGCCTGCACCAGGGTGCGGGGTTCAGCCTGGCACAGCCTCCCGCAGCACGGGTGGCCACGCTTGGGCACAGTATTCCAGACACAGCACCTGAAATTCACCCCCAGGGCAGGAATCTCACACATGAGGCGGCTGTGGGCTTCCTGCAGTGCCGGGCACAGGAGTTAGCACCTTAGTGGCATCCAGAAGATAGCTGTTACAGAAGCTGAAGGCTGAGAATTACCTCCTTTAGTTGAAATACTTGTGGAAACTTCTGCTAACCCTGATCAACAAGAACAGCAAAAAGTATGAAATCTCATTATACTGCTTGTGATGGTTGCCGGTAGCTTCTAATGAGTATTACCAGTTTATGGAGTTTAATATATGCCATTTCATGAGAAAAAATCCCCCTTTGCCAAGGATTTACAGTTCCACAAAGCCTGAAGCCTTCATGCTGCCTGTAACTGTACCGTGCTCTCTGTGGGTGTTTGCAGTGGCAGCAGAGGAGTCGGAGCACACGGGGTGCAGACAGGCTCCCGGCTGGCAGCTCCGCTGGAGCAGCGAGCACCAGCCCCTGGGAATAAGCCCTTTCCTATGAACAGATGTATCCCAGTGCTGGAGGCTGAGCCAAGAGTAAATGAGCTCGCTAAAGAAATGTGTGAGAAGCACGTAAACTTTCCACACAATTATATATTTAGCTTTTTGCAGCTTTTCACCATTTTAGAAATATTTACCAAATATTACTTAATTTTTGATGCTGTTGCCTTTTTTAGTTGACAACAGCAGTATATTCAAGCAAGATAGGCAGTGGAAATCACTGCTTTTCTCTCAAGCAGGTACTGTTTAAATCAGAAATACCTTTCATTTCAATGAATTCTTGCAAAGTTAATAGGCTTAAGCTCTTTCATGTCATATTACGCCTGCAGAAGTTGAGTGTGGGAATTTAAGTCAACTGTCCAGTCTAGAAACATCATGGTGGTGTTTACATCATTTTTAAAAAATAGTGTATTGCTTAAGGTGTCTTGACAGAAATTAGGAATCTGCGATTTTCTTAAATGGCAGCATTGTTCCTTTAGCCCTGCTGTGCCCCACAGAGGTGTGGGAACAGGAGCGGTCCAGCCCGTGTGTTGGACTGACCTTCGCTTGTCCCTTCTGTGCTGGGGTAAGCACTGACCATCCGTGTCCTGGACCTGGCAGCTCTGCCCCGTGGCTGAGTCCCCCAGACCCTGGGATTGCACCCGGGACACTGCGTGTTTGAGAGGTGCTGCTCCAAGGATGGGAGATGGCACTGGCCGTACCTGGTGTGGTTTGTCTCCAAGGGACCCAAGTGACGAAACCTCTTCCCTTTATCAGATCTCTATTTTTTTCCCCCAGACTGGCAGCAAGTTCAATTTTGTGTCTAAGACATCAGCTTTGAACAAGAGCTGTAAGATGGCAAGAGAGAGGTGTGAAATTAATAAGGAGGGGAAAAAAACCAAACCAACCAAACAAAAAAATTGCAGATACTTAGGAAACAGAAGTGAGGGGAAAAAAATGCAAAGCATAAAACCCAAAGTAAATTGATATTGCAGCAGATTTTGTATGCATGCTCCATCTTCAGTTACCAAATATTTGTATTACTGGCTAAAAGATTAGTGTTTCCGTGTACATATTTCATATGCACTTAGTGTAGAGTTATGGTTTGATTTCACTTCTTCTTTGGGCTCTCACAAAACAGATTGAGAAAGGAAAATTCTTTCCATGTACGTGACCATATGTCTGATGTTATATCTATGCTTTCCTGCCGTGGCATTTAAAAATAGCGGCTCTAGTGCAATAATATTTATCTCTAACTTCTTTAATTGAGAACTATATACATTATACCAAATGGTTCTGAGAGAAAAATGCGTTTTCTGTGTGTCTGCCCTACTAACCCGGTTCTGTTGGAAGGATGGGAAGGGCTGAGGTGAAGTATTTTTAGCAGAGCGGTGCAGCACAGGCGGGCACTGGGAAGAGGCCGTGGAATCACCATTAAATGGCAGTGGCTTCTCTGCGGGAGCACGGGGTTTCACCACACTGGCTTTGGAACGGGGGAATGGAATGCATTGGGCTAACTTGAAGGAGCTGGGACTGTTTAGTTTGAGGAGGAGGCTGAGGGGAGACCTCATGGTTCTCTGCAGCTACTTGAAAGGACATCGTAGAGTTTGGTGCTGGTTTCACAGGTAATTAGAGATAGAACAAGAGGAAATGGCTTCAAGCTGCAACAGGATTAGGGACATTAGGAGAAAATTCTTCCCAGAAAGAGTGATCAGACACTGGAACGGGCTGCCCAGGGAGGTGGTGGAGTCCCCATCCCTGACTGTGCTTCAGAGTGGTTGAGATGTGGTGTTGGGGGACGTGGTGTAGGGGAGAACCTTGTAGAGTGGGGCTGATGGTTGGACTCCGTGATCCCAAGGCTCTGTGCCAACCTGAATGGTTCTATGATTCTAACTCAGCAAAGCTGAAAGGTTTGGCAACTTCAAAACACTTCATCTGTAGGTTGACAAGATTAGATGAGGAGTTCAGTAGCTGGTAGATGCTCAACTTCTGCAACCATAATAAGGGTCAAGTTAATTTCTTAACCAGTTTGATTGTTCATGGAGTGGCTCTCTACATGTGCCCCTAGGTCCCTACAGGTGGCCATGGGGTTGGGTGGGGTATGTTTGGGGTTTGTATATCCTTGTGTGTGTTGGAGTACAGGACTTCCCACCTTGGTGAGGGGCTCTCTGGTGTGTGCCCTTGCCCTGCCCCAGGACGGGCCAGTCCCACCTCCTCCCTTCCCTGCCGGACGCTCTGCTGTGCCGTGTGGCACAGGGAATTCCTGGGGATTCATGCAAAATTAAGGTCAATAACTGACCGTTTAGTCATGAGGTGTGAAGTGCTGCAGATGTTATTTACATGGGCTGTTGACACTTTATCTGCTGGGGGGCTGGACAATTTCGTATGGTTTGGTTGAACAATGAATCCAAACCAGCCACGTGGTTCTTTTTTGTGATATTTTTTTTTCTTTCTGCAGCTCTACTGAGAAGTCATTTCCTTGGAGATCATCAGGTATTATCTTTTATGTGTACATTTTGCTTTAAGACCAAAAAGTTTTATTTTCTTGGCATCCCTTGCTTGTGTTGAAGTGAACTGTTAGCAGCAGTGCTGCCGAGCTTTCTCTAGCGTCTTTTCTGAAGCAGAACATTAACATCCTCTTTCTAAAACGCGGAGAGACTTGTGTGTTGCTGTTACCCTGAGAGATGGCTTTGGCTCAGAGGTAGTTGCAGCTGCTTTTCTTGCACCTTTCTGTGCCTTTGACGTTTTGTGTGCGATGTGACTCTAACACAAGTCTTGTGCGCTGGGTCTGCTTTGCAGTTCATTCAAAAACACTCCACCTGGGCAGGTAAGGATCACCAGGAGATATGGCACGCTTTAAGCCTGCAGACTGATTTTCTTTCTGCAGAAATTCTTACTGCACTGAGAAAATCTCCAATAAGTGAAGGTTTTTCTGAGAGTTCTTTTTTCTGTTTTTTAATCTCTTTAATAACTTGAACTTGATTTCCAAAGCAAGAAGCACCTGTCTCATAGTCCTCCACCCACTGCTGAGAGTGTGGGGTGGGAGGGACAGGAGGTACATCAGAAATAAGGCACAGGTGTCTGTGGAAGTGCCCCAGCCTGTCCCTTGCAGACCAGGGCGTTGGCTGCAGGGGTGTTGTGTCAGTCTGAGTGCTGGCTGTAGCTGTCAGTCGCTGGGCAGTGGGTGTCTCAGCGGGGGCTGCCACGCGTCCCTCCTGCCGCCCAGAGCACCCAGCCCTTCAGCCCTGCGCCCTGCTTCTCCCACCCAGCCATCAGAGAGCAACACTGCTGCCGTGTCAGCAGAACACCACCAGAATTGTAGGTTGCTTGTTAAAAGCTTCATTAACCATGTTCTGCACGGAGTGAATATCCTGTCTTTGTTGAAGGATGCGCATCCCATTTCTGCCTTGCAAGGAGTAACACGTCACAGCTATCTGCTTGTTCACTCAGGCATAATTAACATTAATTGTGACTATTTTAGGTCAGTCAGTCTCTCAAACTGTCTACTTTCCTTTCCCCTTCCTGTTTTTTGTTTTATTTAGAGATTAAGCTCTTAAACTTGTGTGTAACTGTATTTCCATGGTTTCAGTTGCCAGCGGGCATGGCCTCAGCCCAGGTGAGGCACACGTTACCATTTGCCTTTCTTTTAAATCCAACATTTTCAAAGGCCAACTTGTTGTGGCATTTCAGTTTTGCTGGTCACGATGGTGCTTTTCAGATATTCGTTTAGACATGTTTTTAAAAAGAAGTAAAATTTTATTTTTCAAGTACTTGAGAAATTAGTTTTACTTGTTCTTTCAACGTGAAACTTATTTTTGTGGGTTTTTTTAAATCCCGTTAATTTCCCTGATTCTGTAATGTTCCAGTGACAACTCACAAGTGGTAAAGATGCCTTCTGGCAGATCTCAATTATTATCTCATCCAACTGCATTCCATTTCTTTATTTTCTCCACGGTTTTTCCTGTAACTTACTCTTTGTCTATTGTTTGTTTTTTTTTCTCCTGGACATTCTATTAGTTCCTCTTTTTCTTTTTCCTATCTCTCCAGCTCGTATATTTATTTCATCCTTTCATTCCCTCTTCCCATTTTGTGTTTCCTAGGGATGTGCACAGGAGATTTCTAAGAAGTCACTTAACATAATGCAAAAAATCGTATTTCTGTTTAATAGAAATGAATAATAGAAACCTGGCTATATGTGTCTCAGCTCTGTGTCTCTCAAGTGAGGCTTTTCTGGAATAACTGCTCCTCAGTGAGCGTCTTTGGAAAAAAAAATAATTTTTGCTTAGAATTTTCTGCTAGACATTTTCCTTTACGTTTATGTTGTGATTACAGCACGATTGTAGCTTTCACTCACTCTTGAGCTGTATTGTAAAGAAGTGTCACTAGGTGATGCTTTACCAACTGCATCTGGAAAGTACTGAATTTAAAGAAGAGTGAATACACTCCACTAAATCACCTTTTTTCCTGACTGCAGACAGTCGTTTGTATCAAAACACACGAGCAGATGATGCGATGAGATGTGACCGTAGCTGAAGTTGCTTTATACATCAGTAAAATTATACAGATTTTTTAACAGAAGTATAAAATAATGTTGTTTTGCAGATGCTTATAAATAGAGTATTAGATCAGCAGCCATTTATAAAGAGACTATTATTCAGGGCATTCTCCTCATAATGTAAAGGAGCAGGGGAAGATAGAAAGACAACAATTCCTGTTGTTGTGCATTCTTGCCTTTGTTGGAGAGCCCAAACACTCTGTATTTTTTCTCCTTGTGAGGCAGTGTCTCGGTGGGCAGTGGGGACAGCTGGCCTTTGTTCTGCTCCTCCCAACGCTCACCATTCCTCGCCTGACATTGATTTGGGATCACGTAATATCAAGTAACTGCCATAACAGGGCCTTGTGTACTTCAACAAGAAAGATTGAAGATTAAAATATTGAGGTTGAATATAATTCTTGATTAATTCAAATGTCCCAGTCCCCACAAATCTTTTATTCTGAAGAACATATACATACCCACTGTGTGATCTGAGTTAGTGTGGCAGGAGCTGTGGAGACGAGCTGTTTCCCTGTTGGTTCTCTGTGTCATGTCTAGGGGTAGCGATGAGTAAGCTCATGGAAGTGTAATAACGTTTCTTATTAAATTTGGTCATAGTACTCCTATTAGAGCAAACTAATCACTAATATTATAGTGAACTAATCATCGTTACTAGATGGTTTTGACCGAAGAATGTACTGCTGATAACTGTGCTGACTGCCTGTAATTTCTAAGATATGTGGATATTGCTATCTTTACTTTCTTTCTTTTAACCTGGTATCTGAATAGTGTTCTAACATTCATTATAGTAGCAATTAATGAGTAACATTGGTAGTCTGAGTGTTCCATCAGGCCTACTTGTACAGATCAAGAGACACCAGCACGTTACGTACGGACTGTTTCTTTACAGCTTGATAGGTACAGTGTGGTTTTGCTTTCTCTTTTGAAGTACACTGTAATAACAGCTGTTGTAAAGAACTTCCAGCAGCTCATCCGTTAGGGGCATCTTATTGGTTTGTTTTCTGTTGATTTTTCTGGGGGATTTTTCTCCCACAAGTGCTACTAGGTTTTGTATCAGGATGCTCTCTGTCAGCTGGAGAGAGTTGTCGTTGGCTTATTGCATAGAATTTGTGTTGGCTCTTTTTTCTGTCTCTCTCCAACGTGACTGGCATTAGATTCTGCAGACTCCTGACAGCACTGCCCCTGCTGTAAGGGGCCATTACGTTCATTTCCAGGAGGCGCGGAGCAGCCTCACAGCCACAACTCCCCAACTCCTAGCATTTACTAGACTGTTGCTTCTTGGCATCTTTCTTGTGGTTTCCCCTCCAGGCTCATTCATACACTTCTTCAGCAGGAATTTGCCTATCTGCTCTCACCTTTAAACGTTAACCACCCACATTTCCTACTGCATCCCTGGTGCATGTTCCTCATTGCTGCACAACGTGTTGGCAGTGGAATGCTTGGTATTCCTGTCAAAATAGTTTTGATCGCTTTTCTTGCCATTTTGTGTCCTCATCTTTGTCTTTTTTTTTTTCCAGACTGTGTTTAACTTTCCCCTTTCTCTTACGGATGATGATGCTATCCTGTGCTGTCCATAAAGTTCGGGCAATATTCTTAGAACTGCAGTTAGCTCAAGAGCTGTTAAAAAACAATCAATATTTGGATAGTAGTATATGAAGTAAAAATAAAAAAAAGCATAAAACTTGCAGAAATCTGTGTTGCTGGTACACAGAGGGGTGAAATTCTACTCAGCCTTTTACTTAGGAAGCTCTTGGGATAACAGGAGCTTAAGGCACAGGGTAGTGATCCTCTGTGCACCACAACACAGTTGCACTCTGCGAAGCAGAGTGGATCAATCAATTACATTCTTCATTAAGAGACATTAGAACGTACATTTGAAGCATTGGGATTGTGGAATTACATCAAAACCACAGGAAAAAAGATTCTCAGCCATTAGTATAAACCATCTTTCCACCTAGTTTGGTAGATGATACATGTCTGCCAGTAGACTCTCTTTATGCTGGAAGCAAGCTCTTCGTTAGTGTGTGGGAGGAAATTGTTGTTACTGAGTTTTCAGGAAACTCACATATGAAACGTTGGTTTTATCTGACCAATTTGTTCTTGCAGATCCTCCAAGCACCAGTGTCAGCAAAGCCCGGGCGTCGGAGAGCGGTCACACCAATGCCTATGACATTAGGACAGAGCCAGAGCAAGGGAACCTCTACTCACCGGAGCAGACATCTCTCCATGAAAGTGAGGGTCTGTTGTGTGCATTTGAAATACTAGACTCTGTTTCTGCATTGACTGTGTAAAACTGCAGTGCGATTATTCACGCGACAAGCCACAAATTCACGTGATATTTTGTTCTTTTGAAGTCATTCAGTGCTTTCATTCTTACGCTGGCTTCGTCTCTGCAGGGTCTGTAGGTAACTCAAGAAGTTCGACACAAATGAATTCTTACTCTGACAGCGGTTACCAAGAAGTAAGCAGTTTCCATAACAGCCAAAACTTGAGCAAATCGGAAAACAGGCAGCAGCATTCCCTTGTGGGAACCACCAATAACCATCTGGGGAGAAGCTCGCGGGCTGAGGGGCAGACGTCGGTCCAGGTACGCTCAGAGCAGGGCACCGTGCCTCGCTCTGTGACACAGTCCTAAGGGACAGTGACTGTACAGCTGGGCCTACCCTTGTACGGGCAGGATTTGGTGTTAGTCAGTTTAACACCTGGGCAGAAATGGCCTGCAGCAGCCATAGCCATGTTTGCTGAAGTCAGCACACCTGTGCTCTGCTTCATTCCCTGCCGCTGCAATTGGAAGTTCTGCGGGCTCCTGACCCCGGAGTGTGCTGCTGACAGAAAATCAAGAGTGTCATTTGCTTTAAAGTCCAGTTGTGATGCTGGGGAAACCTAGAATTTAGCCTGCACGTAAGCACAGTGCTTAAAAGAAGGTGGTATTTGTGTTCCTGTACCTTCTACTGTTTCTGGCTTTTTCCCTCTCCTTTTTCTTTAATCGGAATGCTAGAAAGACAGTAATTAACAAAATGTCAGTAGCTTATACTAGGACTCTTTGCATTTCTGTTCTTGAATTTCCAAGGAGGTAGAGTAGTGAGGAAAGAAAGCAGAGGTGCATATTAACAGAGAACCAGATAAGAATGAGGAACAGGTGGCTTTTTAATGTTAAATAGCCATTTTATATACTAAGAAATACTGGTTGGAAAAAGAGTTGTTTTATAGGAAAATTTGAAGGAAATTCATTTAGGGTAAGAGCTACTCTTCACCTGGTTTTATATGTTGTTAAATTGTGTGTTTCTTGTTGATTTCTTTGTCTTGTGAGAGAGAAGTGTCTACAACATGTCCTGAATGATAAAACTAAGAGCCGGTTTTGTTTTCAAACAGCCTGTGGCTACCAACCGAGTCATGAGACGTGTCTGTTCGGTCCCATCCAGAGCACAGTCCCCCTCCTACGTGGTCAGCACCGGAGTCTCCCCGTCCCGGGGGTCCCTGCGAGCGTCCCTGGGCAGCGGGTACGGCTCCCCGCCAGTGTCCGAGCAGAGAGCCCTTCCTTCTCACGCCTACTCGTCCACCACACTGCCAGCCCAGCGGGCAGCCTCTCCCTTCACTGCCCAGAGGCCCGGCTCCCCCTCGGCCCTGCGGCGCATGGGCTCCGGAGCCTCCCGGCCGGCAGCAAACCCCGGTGGCGGCGGCACCCCCCAGTACCAGACCTCTGCCAGAGTGGGGTCCCCTCTCGCCCTCGCCGACGTGCAAGCCAGAGTAGCTTCTCCCTCCCAAACGCAGCTGGGATCCTCCTCCCCCAAGCACTCCGGCATGACGGCGGTTCCCCAGCACCTGGGAACAACGCTGCAAAGGGCCGTTCACGACATGGAGCAGTACGGGCAGCAGTACGACATCTACGAGAGAATGGTGCCTCCCCGGCCAGACAGCCTGACAGGTGAGTGGCGAGGTGAAGGCACGGCCTGAAGCCTGCTGCACTCCTGCAGCGGGGGAAAACCCCCAATGCCACAGTCGTTTTATGGATAAAACCAAGCACTGGGACATAATTGTGGTGGTTGTATCAAATCAGCTGAAAATACTGGTGTCGAACACTGTGTGTCAGTCAGACAGTAAGTTCACAGTCAGCGCTGTCCTTCTCTTTAATTACTAGGTTGCTTGCCATGCATTAAATTAAATCATATGTTTTAAGTAGCTGAGTGAAATTCTGAGTCTTCCAAACCGAGGCATTTCAGCACTGTCCAAGATAAAGTACATTTGAGTGTGTGCGCAGGTTATACACAACATAAAACATACCGGGCTGCAGCTAGCTTCAGGTTTAGCTCTTTCTTAAAGTATGTAACCTAGTACTACTGAATTTCAGTCTTTTTTTCCACATTTGTAGTCTATCTCAATGCACTTCAGCTTAAATGTAGGGCAACCACTGTAGTTTTAGTTTAAAATAGAGCCCTGAAAGGTAGAGGGAAAGGGCCTGGGGGAGCTGGTTGACAGTGGCCGAATATGAGGCGGCAGTGTGCCCGCGTGGCCCAGAATGCCACCCGTGACCTGGCCTGTGTCAGGACCAGTGTGGCCAGTGGGCAGCCGTGGTGCTGAGGGCATGGGTCAGTGGTGGTTCGGGCAGTGTTGGGTTGGTGGTTGGACTCGATCTGAAAGGTCCCTCCCGACCTGGGTGACTGGCAATTCTACTATTTTAAATGAGACAGATAAGTGAAAAGGAACTCAAGAGGGACGGCTGAAAGGCAGGGTGAAAAAAGAGGTTGTTATAGAGCTGCAGCACAGCAATATATATAAAAATACATATATTCACACCATGGGCTATTTAAACCTTTAGAAAGCCTTTTCTCCACATGCTTAAATCTCTGCTGCCACTACATGGAAGACCTTTGCTCTCCCTGCTACCTGCCGTTCGTTTTCAAGGTTATGACCCCACTTTAGGCTGTGCCCTGTTTCGCTACTGGATTTCTGTCAGGTTCCCGGCTTCCCTTGGCTGTGACCCGCACATGCTGACTTAGCTTTTGCTCTCTGGGGTTAGGCTTTCAATTGCAAGTGCTACTGAAGAAACTGAGTTGGAAAACTTGAAGTTGTTGGTGTATGGACAAAGCTTTTTGTCAAAGAAATGCTGCTTTGTCAATGGATCTTTGATTTGGATCATTTAATAATGGAAAACAGTTTAACGTCTAAATCTTCATAACCATTGATAAAACTAGCAGCTTTTCTCATCTTGAAGAAGAAAGATGACAGCGTGACAGCTCTGTTTTTAATTGCTGTGGGCTGTGTATGTATTTCCCCCTTCTTGTTTCAGGCCTGAGGAGTTCCTACGCCAGCCAGCACAGCCAGCTGGGACAGGACCTGCGGTCAGCCGTGTCCCCCGACCTGCACATCACCCCGATCTACGAGGGCAGAACTTACTACAGCCCCATCTACCGCAGCCCCAACCACGGCACCATCGAGCTGCACCAGGGCTCCCAGTCGGCGCTGTTCCGCACCGGCTCGGGTGGGTGACGGGCTCCAAACCTCCCGCGTCCTGGCCCTGCAGCAATGCCGGGTCCCGGGGTAGAGCGGAACACGCGTGAGATGTGCCGGTTTGAAAGGAGATCTGGGTGTTGTAAAGCAGTGGGGGTAGAAATGAGATTTGAAGGACTGAACCGTCAGGAGTTAAAAAGCTTTTGTGCTGTTTGCAAGAGGTGCCTGGGGCCGTGTGTCAGTGTCAGCTGAGGTCAGAACTTTTTCCCTTTGATGACACGCACTCGGGTACAGACCAGCAAAGTGTGTTTCATGACACAAGGAAGGTGTTGCTTCCTCTTCCACTCTCTTACATGTTGAGTTTGTTCATAATTTTTTATTCATCCATACAGCAAAACAGTAACTTGCACACCTAAATTACCCACCGCAGCTTTCACAGGAAGCATGCCTGTTTTACCAGACTTGTCAGCAAAGGGTAACATTAAGATATAGTGTGTCTGAAGATCGTATATTGAAACTGAAATATTTCTGTAGTATTTCATAGAATTGCTACTGGTATATTATGAAGCACATAGGTATTAGATTGGTGTTAGAACTGATTTTCTGTAAAGAGAAATCATTTTTATAGGGGAGTAATTTCCCAAAACTCTCCTAATATTAGAGTGATTTAACTAAGTAATTCTCTAGAAATATTTATAGAGGAGTGCCTGATTCATACGTCATGTTTTCACACATTTGAAAATTGCTTTTTAATGTTTTTTAATGTAAGTGAAATACTAAGAGTATGGAATGTTGAAGGAGGCAACAGTTTTTGCAGTTCTCCTGTATTCTACAATCTGGAGTAAACAGAAGATGCTCCTGAGAAGTTTGGGTTCTCTATTTACTTGTCTGCCTCATGCCATTTCCCCTGGAAGAACAGAAGCAGCCTCAACAGCTCTGTTCACCCAGAGCGATGCGTGTTCCTGAGTTTGAAAGGGTCAGCTCAACCCTCGTGTTTTTCAGGGAGAGTGTACTTGGGAAAAGTGTCATCTAAACTACTCATCTAAGATTTTGCTTACTGACCTTTCCTTTTTCATTAAGTACTATTGGGAAACTGACCTTACTCTTCAGAATTGGATTTTATTACAAATCCTGAAAGCGTACTGCATCCTGATTTCTGCTTAATGGCACAAGGTGCATTTCTTCTTATAAATACACTACTTTTTGAGGTAAGCTGAGGCACGGGCTGGATTCCAGCAGTTCTGTAGCTAACCTCTCTGTCTTTCCTGGGACAGGAGTAACCTCCCCCTTAAATCTGGCGACAGCTTTCAGTGCTGAGTGTGGTTCGTGTTTTCAGGACTGGTTTTGGTGTTTGCTTTTTGTTCTGCTCACGCTGCTGTACAGCTGCCTATCGCCTCTTCTCTTCTCCAGACACTTGTCACCCAGTTTGTTCTAACGCTGCTTTTCTCCAGGAGTGGGAAACCTGCAGAGGTCGTCCAGCCAGCGCAGCACGCTCACCTACCAAAGAAACACCCTGGGGCTGGGCACGGCCGCCGCCTACGCCGAGCCCTACCGGCCCCTGCCCTTCCACCTGCCCGAGCCCGGATACCGCCTCCAGCACCCGCCGCCCCCCGAGGAGGCCACCACGCGCTCCCCCTCCATCGACAGCATCCAGAAGGACCCCAGGCAAGTCCTCCTCTGCTCCCCACGGCCCTGCCTGTGGGCCAAAGTAAGATCTGTAATGCTTTCCTCAAATAGGCACGGTGCTTTGTGCTGCAGGGTCCAGTTTTACATGGCGTGAACGTTGCGACTGATGTAGGTAGCAATATCTGTGCCCTTGTAGCCACAGCAATAGGTGCGGTGTGCTTGTGAGGGTAAGAAAGAGCAGCTTTCATGCATTTAGTTGTTATTGCATTTTTCTTCTTTGGTTGTCTTCATGTAGAAGTTATTACAGCAAATTCTTACAAATTCAGTAAGAATTGGCTGGATGATTCCAAATATTTTTGAGTAACTGTGAGGCAATCTGTAATATTGGAGTAAGTTTTCTCTTTATGGGAATCAGAGTGGGAACAGTAGAAAGTCCATACCTAATTTATTGGAATGAATTTTTTGTGAGCAGTCTGCTAAAGTTTCAGAACAACGTAAGTTGAAAAATGTACCATTTCAAAAGTGAATTGTGGAAAATCTCTTCAGCTGCTGTAAATAGTAAATAAACACCCGTGTGTAACTCGTGCCTTCTCCCGGGCGTGTTTGCCTCCCGCAGGGAGTTTGCCTGGCGGGACCCGGAGCTGCCCGAGGTCATCCACATGCTGCAGCACCAGTTCCCCTCGGTGCAGGCCAACGCCGCCGCCTACCTCCAGCACCTCTGCTTCGGGGACAACAAGGTCAAAACCGAGGTACCAGCTCAGCACCTTCCTCTTCTTCAAATTAAAACTACACCTCTCGCCTCTCCTGGGTTTGGTCACCATAACACAGCACTTGGGACCCTTCTGGGTTGGTGTTTGTACCGATGTACGATGGCAGGGAAGTACCTGGGTGTGTGTAGTTGCACACAAGCACACAGAGATTTGTCTGTCATTAAGAGGCTGCATGGAAATTAGGTGAAAACATTTTTACATTCAATTTAATTGAATTAATTCTACATTCAAGTTGTTTTCCAAATAGCCTTTTGGTGTGATTTTGAATTGAAAATTCATGTTGATCTTGTAAGTTGCACTACTTAGTTATCTCTTTTAAATCTTTTCTGTTCAGGAAATATTATGAAATTCTAAAATGCTTGAATCATTTTATCATTTCTGTAAGTTAGTTTGAAGAAAGAAAAGTACTGCATGGAGTCGAGATCTCAAAACACAATCTTAAAGTGTTTTAAAAATACGTAACAGAAGAAATGTAACTGACCTGCTTAGAGCAAACAATACAAAAATCTCTTTTTATTTTATGAAGTTTCTGCAGAGCAGTCCTTCCTTTTAAGAAGAATTTCAGATGTGCCCATAGGTCTGGATTTACGCTAATTTGAACTGCTTTGTGTGCCTGTGTAGCTGGGTGCAGCAGTCTGCATTTAGATCTTTGCAACTTCTTCATTCTAATGTTCTCTACAAAGATATTCCAAGGAATAGGAAATCACTTCAAAAACTGCATTCCTGACAAACAAAACTTTGGCAGTAACAATTCTCTGAACACAACAGATGACTAAATGTCCATCAGTCTTTCCAACAAGGATGGGAGAGGTTCAGGGGACTTTCCAGTACAGCAAAAAAGTCAAGTTGTTAAGATTTACCAACAATATTTCTTCTTGAAGTAGAACGGAATGTACTGTTTTTATAAAAATAAAGCCCTTTAGCTCTTAGGGTGAAATATGTGGAACCGCTGGGCACTGACCTTCCCCACACTCCGTGTTCTAGGTGTGCAGGCTGGGCGGAATCAAGCATCTGGTGGATCTCCTGGATCACAGAGTCCTGGAAGTTCAGAAGAACGCCTGCGGCGCCCTCAGAAACCTTGTTTACGGCAAGTCTACTGATGAAAACAAAATAGCAATGAAGAATGTTGGTGGGATACCTGCCCTGCTGCGATTGCTGAGAAAATCTGTTGATGCTGAAGTCAAAGAGCTTGTCACAGGTGAGGTGTGAATAGAAACAGGCAGAGAACTATAGTACAGATTGTTTTTCAGAAGTGGACAAGACTGGAATAACAGGTAAGCACCTGGAATTGAGTGTATCCACTGGATTTTTATTGGTGCATTGGTGTTTGATGTGAACACAAAACCGCTTACTTTGATTACTGGCAGTTAAATTATGAGCACAGAAGTATAGATCAGCTGGGAGAAGTGGATCTTGAGGCAGCTGCACCGAAGGTAAATTTTCCCCTGGTGTGATTCTCCTCCACGCACAGCCAGGTCTCGGGCAGGTATTTATTGTCTCCTAACATTTGTTTTATTCCAGGCTTTTTGTTTTTTAGCATCAGCTGGCAACAGTTCTAAGTAAGATCTTGCAGAATTTATAAGATGGACCCAGGGTACGTAAATGTATGCTTGAGTACAGGCAGAGAACTGCAAGCATGCAAATGTAGGAGCATCTCGGTGCCCAGGCTGTCAGGAAAGCGATGGCAGGGGCTGTGTGAGCTCCTGGCCTCACGAGCAGGCAGCAGCTTCAGCTTGTAACGCATGAACCTGCTTGAGAGTGCAGAAATAATAAATTATTTGCTCTTCTGATGGGTGAAGGGACTTCATTTCCATCAAAACAAGGTGGAATGGTTTGGTGCTGTGTACATCTGCTGTCTCCTTCTCTTCATATGGGGGTGATTTGTCTATGAAGGTTTTAGGGGATTGAAAAATAGGAGACAATAGGACTTCACTTTCTTGAAGCAGTTCCTCTTTCAAGTTTTAGTAGCACCCTTGTTTGATTTTGTTCAGCTGCAAAGCTTGACAACATACCTGCCAAGCAAAGCTGCCCACGGGGCTCATGGGAGGGGAGAGAGGCGCCAGGCCGGGAGCCTTTCCAGGTGCTGCCCTTTTAGAGGAGCTGTGAGGTGGAGGGAGGGCTGTGCAGAAGGTGCCCAAAGCATTTGGGTTCACACACAGGCTGTTCTCCCTATTTTCCACATAAGCAAGCATTAGGATAACCTGCAGCTTTCATGTTCTCTCTGGAAACATGCAGATTTTCCCTAAGAAATTATGTAAATGGAATACTTAAAACAGGAATTGCACATTAGCTGCCTCGTCTGCTCTACAGAATTCATGTTTTATGCATCTAAATTACTGGTGCTTTTAAGATGTTGGAGATGGTTCCACAGAGGAAGCCAAAGTCACATTCTTCATTATAGAAGGTATTTAGTCGCTATTAAAAAAAAACAACCCACAACCTACTCTGAAAAACCTGTATCTTGTAAAAAAGATATAGCACATCATCTGTAAGTAAAAAGATTTTTCAAACTGTTATGGTATTTGAATTATAATTAGTGATTACTGTTTCAGAAAAAGGGACACTTTTTAGCACAAGTATTTTTAATTATTTTTTTTAACCACCTACAACAAGGTGGAAATTTTGGCCTAATTGTCGTCTGGTTAAGTCGGTGGCATCGGCTCTGTTAGAGTTAGCCCAATGCTGAACGCTTGAGAAGAATCCACTGCAGGCTTTGGGAGCTTAGGGATTTTTAGATGCTTTCTATAAATAGCAACGTAAAGAAAAGAAGTGGAAAAGAAGTGGAAAAGATCCAACAATTATTTGTTTTAATGACTGAAGAACTCCACCTGTGTCAGAACTAAAGCTAGCAAACCACACCCGGGTTACTTCACATTCCCAAGTTAAATAATGTAAATACAGAGAAACGAATGTCAGTCCACAGCAGCAGGAACACTGGATGTCTGATATCTGGTTTAAAATTTGCACTAATCACTACTGCTGTGGTTTATTCATAATTTTACATATAAAATGGGTTTTACAGTGTAACATTTCCCGATGAAGTACAGTGCTTCTGTTTTTCCTGAGGATGGTCTTTCTTCCTCACCGAATGAACCCTCCTTCCCTCATTAGCAGTTTGAGGAACAGCAGGTACATCTGGTGTCATCGCAAGCAGGACTCATCATTTACTTTAATAGCAGTTAGAGAGATGAGAACTTCATTATCCCAGCTAAATGAAATTAGAATAACAAACTCCTTGCAATCTGTATGGATACTTTTCACATGAGAAATTACTTGGTCAAAAGCAGTCTTTTAACCTCAGAAATTATTTGGGAACGTGCCCTAAAGATTAACTCTGATGAGTTTGGAAAGTTGGCATGTTGAGGGAGGGTTTAATGGCACAAACGTGTTTTAGAGGAGTTAGAAAGCAGAAGCAATATTGGGGTCTATATTTAACTAGCAGTAAGTGAAAGGCCAAGGTTGAAATGCAGAGGGATAAAGAAGTGGAAACTGAATTCTATTAAAAAATATAGAAAGCGTAATTGCAAAACTCTGAGGATGTTTTAAGAGGGAAGCCAGTCGTGTTTTCGTGGCTGCAGATTTTTTGGAAAATAAAATGTGCTAAATCACTTCTCATAATCCTTGTATGAAAGTTAAGTAATGCGTTTTTCTTAAAAAGTTTTTACTAAGGATTTGTGGTTTGGAATGAGGGGAGAGCGTCCCTTGCCATTGCAGGGCACCCCGTGGCTCGGGGCAGTCGGACAGAAGGGCTGGGGCATTCACCTCCGTGGGTGCCCACGCACGGGGAGGGTCGGAGCGGGGTGGCAGAGCCCAGCACCCTGCCTCCTCCTGGAACTGGCCAGCGGGCAGCAGTCTGGCACTCAGGATTCTCCTCTTGCACAACCTGCTCGAGCAACAAACACTGGGGTGGGGAGGAGGCTTAGGGGAGATCTCTTTTCTAGTTTGTGTCACAAATAGATTGAAATAAGGTTTCCAGAAGTTAAGGCTTTAGGCTGGTGAAGCTTTAGATCTCTCCCTGTCAGCTACCCATGAAGTACTTTTCTGTGGCTCTGAGCCCTCACTACAGAAGAGATTTATGGCCTGAGACTGGATATGGATTTGAAATGGCTCACTCTACGTAATCAGACCGTTAAACCTGAGGAACAAGTAAACTTCAGCCTCTTATGAGTGTGCAAATGTAACACAACGCAGAGTGGGGTTTTGAGAATCACTCTAAACTTTTGTGAACAAGCCACACACAACAACTTTAGAGTCCTTTTTAAAATTATTTCCTGGTTTGTAGCCAGTTCTGGTCTGTCGCGGGCAGCCTTGCTGTGCAGGAGCTGGAGTTCAGAGTCCCTCAGGACCCTTTTCCCATGGCCGCGGGCCGGCTGTGCAGTGCCGTTACTGCTGCTGTCCGGATGCTGTCAGGATGCAGTGGGGCAGGCGGCCGCTGCTGCCGGTGCTTGTCCCAGGGAAGCCTTGGCTGGGGACGTGCCCGTTTCCCTCCCCGTGCTGTGGGAGCCCAGCTGCTGATGTGTCTGGGGTTCTGGTTGTCACCTCGTGTCCCCGCTCTTGGGCAGCAGGCAAGCAGCGGGACCACGGCTGCAGAATACCTGACGTCTGAAGTTTGGGAACATTGATCTTGGTCTGTAAAGTGAATCTTTTAACTGCCGCTTTGCTGAGTGCTTGTCGACCAACGGTGCTGGAACCGTGTTACAGTTACATTGCAGAATATTCCTGTTTCTTTTGGTTTTACATGGGTAAATGATTTTTTCCTGTTCAAAGTGCTGTCTTGTGTTGTTACTGCTTGCCGTGCGCTTGTTTGCCCAGACCTTTCTGACTGTCCTGCACTCCTGTCTTCAGGGGTTCTCTGGAACTTGTCTTCGTGCGACGCGGTGAAGATGACAATCATTAGAGACGCTCTGTCGACGCTAACCAACACTGTGATAGTGCCACACTCCGGATGGAACAGTTCTTCCTTTGATGATGATCACAAAATCAAGTTTCAGACCTCTCTGGTTCTGCGCAACACCACGGGATGCCTCAGGTGATCTGCTCTTCTGGAAGATGCCCTTTTGCAGAGTAATCGTGTCACCCAACAGCTCCTTTTTGTACTCTAATTTCTGAGCAAAAGGCTTGTTGCATTCTGTGGATCACACTTACACGTTATACATGTACATGTACAGGCAAAGGCAGCTCTTGCATTTGGGTTCTTGTTTCCCCGTATTAGGAAAATACGGAAAGTACAGAGTTTGGCACTAAGGTGCTGCCTGTAAAGGCTGGTGCTTAAATCTGGGGTGGCTCTTCTATAAATGACTGTCGTGGCACTTTTAACCTATGAATGACTGCCAGTTTTGTGCAGGGCTTATGAATGTTATTTAGGGGTGGAAATTGTGCATTTGGTGGTTCTTTATTGTTGTATACATTTAATTATGTTCTTATATGCATATAGATCAGCAAAGAAGTGTTTGGCTGTTCCCTTTGTGGGCTTTTCAAACAGCAGTGAGAAGAGGAAAACATATTCAGAATAATAAAAAGCAAACCTAAAATATCTGAAAAGAGAATTCAGGGGCCGGGGTAGTAAGCATATGAGTTATTTCTGCTCATTTGTAGGCTTGTTTATAATTCTAATTTATTAGATCTCAAATTGGGCTCCATTAAAGAGCAGAGTAAGGCCATTGTGTCTGAAGGGAGCTGGAACTGCTGTCGAGTTTTTGCTTTTAACTTCTCAGTCAGCTGCATGAAAAACTTGTGCAGGGTCCCTAGGAGCACGGCTGTAGGTCTGTGTGTGAACTGTTCCTCTGCCCTCCACCCCAGGAACCTGAGCTCGGCGGGGGAGGAAGCTCGGAAGCAGATGAGATCTTGCGAGGGGCTGGTGGATTCTCTGCTGTACGTGATCCACACCTGTGTCAACACCTCCGATTATGACAGCAAGGTGTGTGCTCCTCCCTCCCCAGGGATTGTTAGAGCCAAGCTCGGCGTCTGGTAGGATCTTTCGGGGTTGGTATAGTGTCACTTGGCACTGTGGTGAGCCTGGCTCGGCTGGTCTTCTCTCCCAGCCCCAGTTTGCTGATGCACAATCACACAGCCTGATGTGTTCCCTGCACTTCATTCCATCAGTGTTGAAGTATTCATTCTTTAATAAAAAAATAATAAGCTCTTGTGGTTTTCGTTTTCCGAGTACTAAAAACCAAGCCACTATAGTAGAGATTACTGTTACAAATAATGTTTGAGGGTATCAGGAGAGAGACTGCAGTTTTCCCAGAAAAGCAGACAAAGCAACACCCAAGGCCCAGAGTTGGAATTTGGTGCCTGTGCTCCAAACGCCTTTCCGCCTCCACCTCCTTTGCCTGGTTTGCTTTATCACCGTGTAAGAAGGCAGCCGGTGACGTGACACCTTTCTGGTTTGCCTTCAGACAGTGGAAAACTGTGTGTGCACCTTGAGGAACCTTTCTTACCGCTTGGAACTGGAGGTCCCTCAGGCACGTCTGCTGGGAATCAATGAACTGGATGACCTGCTCGGGAAGGAGTCGCCCAGCAAAGACTCGGAGCCAAGTTGCTGGGGGAAAAAAAAGAAGAAGAAAAAAAAAACTTCGCAGGAGGATCAGGTTTGCTGCTTTCCTTGTACGACAAATGTATGGGCTGCAGTTTAGCTGCTGGTGGGGGGTACACAGCTCGAGGGAAAACTGTCATGTCTTGAGTGAAAATGTAGAGTTCATGTAGTTGTGAATCTGTGTTCGCTCCCCAGTGGGATGGAGTTGGCCCTATCCCTGGATTTTCCAAGTCCCCGAAAGGGGTGGAAATGCTGTGGCACCCCTCAGTGGTGAAGCCCTACCTAACGCTCCTGGCAGAGAGCTCCAACCCGGCCACGCTGGAGGGCTCCGCCGGGTCACTCCAGAACCTTTCTGCGGGCAACTGGAAGGTACGTCAGCTCCCACCCTTCCTCCTACTACCATATTTTAACTGGGTTTTTAATAAGATACTGGAACATGTTTGGCAGGAACATGTAGTTTGCCAGTGTGCATCTGAGTGTGCCTCTCCAGGGTGCGTCGCTCCTGCTCAGGGCTGCAGTGGTGTGATTTCCACAGAGAAAAGCAGTGACACAGATGGCAGGCAGGAAGAACAATATGGAAATTGGCCTCAAAATCGCTACCATTTACTTTAAATCAAACAGAAAAGGCATTCTTCCAGTGCATATTAGGTCAAAATAATCTCCCATCATCTTCTACTGGAGTTCTGGTGGGAAAGTACTGTCAGAGTAAGAGCAGCTTAAATACGTTGTTTGTGTTTGCTGTATTGTTTGTATTATTTATGTCCATACATTCTTGCTTGTGGCCCTTGCATGCAATGTGTTAAAAAGCACCACGTGAGAAAACTTTATTAATGTTATGTCACGGAGTGATCAAAAAAGAAATGCTAAGTACTTGCTTTGCTTGCAGAAAAGCAGCAAAGACTTTCTCATTTTATGACTGTTACAAAGTAGATCTTTAAAAAAACCAAAACCAACAGCCCAAACCAACAGTGTTCCCTTTTCAGTAATTTGTCATCTATTAAGATGTTTTATCTGTTGGACCACTCTTTTTAAGCATTACTTGATAAGAGGGGTGGGTGAAAAACAAGAGCGAGCCAGCCCTTTATAATAACAGAAAAGATACACGTTTGAGACTGTATTTTCTCTGGAAAACACCCCAACACACGTTGGAGTTGCGGTGTGTTGCGAGGCGGTGTCGGTGGGAGCGCTGCAGATGTGAGTAAGCCGAGTCTTGCCGCAGTTCGCAGCGTACATCCGAGCCGCTGTCCGGAAGGAGAAGGGGCTGCCCATCTTGGTGGAGCTGCTGAGGATGGACAACGACCGCGTGGTCTCCTCGGTGGCCACCGCCCTGAGGAACATGGCCTTGGACGTGCGGAACAAGGAGCTCATCGGTGAGTGAGGCCGCGCTGGAGAGCCCCGCTGCCAGCCTGTCCCACCCGCACCCACAGGGCGCCGGGCTGAGGTTCCAGCTGCAGCAGCTTCCTGAGAGCAGCAGCTCCTCAGAGTGATGCTGACGCTTCCGTTTGCCTGTAGCATCGCGCAGGGCTGTCTCTTGGCTGTGGTGGCCGTCACTCAGCAAAACCCCTCTGGGCAGGGAACTCACTGCACAGTCTGGTAGGAAACACAACTCCTGCTGTGGAACTGAATGGTAACCTTCTCCAAGGGTCTCAGTGTCCCTCAGAGCATGCTCTGCTGCCAGATTTAATGGCACTGGGTAGGGGAGAGGGAAGAAATCCTCTCCTGGCAATGCATTTCCACAGAAACCCAGATCCGGAGCAGCACACGCGTGTCTGCTGAGTTCAGTAGCTGGTGGCTGCTGTGGTGGCACTGTCCTCAAACCAGGACAACAGCCAACGAGGGGGCTTGCTGGAAAAGCTTGCTGGTTCCCTTTTGGCAATTTTAATATTTAAAACTTTGAGCGTTTGCCTGGGCCTTTCTGATCGAGCATTAACAAACCCCAAACAGCCTATTTTGTGCCTTGCTGAGCAACCTCAGGCTGTTGCGGCAGCTGTTGGACCTGCCTCACCCTCGGCTCCAGACCTGGCCAACACGAGCCCTTGCTATCTCGTGGCTAAAACATTTCATGTTTGTTGGAGAAGCATTTTCTGTGTTGTGGAGTAGCGGGATAAGTAGGTAACAACTATTTATGCAGATAAGGGTATCGTTATTCTCAAAAAGACAAGTCCAGGTGAACAGAATTATTACCTGTTTCTGAAGCTTCTCCGTGTTGGATGCTGGGACCTTGTTTCCTTGCAGCGCAGGGACTGCACAGTTGAGAATTTAGTGAAAAGAAAATTCAATTCAGTGTCCCAGCACAGATGATACTCGGGTGATTCTCTTTTCAGGAGGTTTTTCCCCTTCCTGGCAGAACCCTTCAGTTCAGGATTTCCCTCTGTGTGCTCTCCCCCCCAGAGCCCTAGCTGTGAGGGAGTGACCGGCTTTCCAGGTGAAAGTCATCTTTGTGTAAAACATTCTGAGACATGAAGGCTGTCACAAAGGACCTCACGCTACTCATCTGTTCCATGCACTTTCCTGCCCTTGGTGGGGACAGGAATGAGTGTGTTCACATGGTGTGAGGAGGCTGGGGACCGGGGCAGCACACAGGGGTGTGCGAGTGCTGCTGGGGCTGCCCACGGCCGGGCAGTGCCTGGTGCTGCTCTGCCCAGCGCGGAGGGAGAAGGTGTTCCTTGTGCCTTCAGTTTGGGGGATTCCTCTGGGGAAGTTGCTTTTCCCCCTCAGGCACATTACGCAAACAGATCATGAATGGCTTTGTGTAAAGCTCATTCCTTAGTCAGCGCTGTGTACAAGTACACGGCTTCAATAAGATCAGTTAATCATTCAATTAACAGCGTAGCCTAAACGGGGAGAAGAGGATGCCTTGGCTCTGGGCCATCCCCTCTGTCTGCAGGGGGTTATTCCCGGGTGTCAGGCAGTCACTGGAAGCTGAGCGGGGCAGATCCATCTCCTGTCAGTCCCAGATCAGGTGTGCAGGCTGCGGGAAGGGGGGGCTGCAGCTGCCCCAGGATTCCTGGGACCTCCCATAGGAGACCCAGGAGCACAAACCCTCCTCGGGGCACGATCGGTACCGTAATGCTCTGCCCTGAGGGATTCTGCTTCCTCCAAGTAACTCCTGCTTACAACTGCTCCCGCTTTGATGCAAAATGCAACTTCCCACATTTTTCAAGCTAAAAGGAAAAAAAAAAAAATCAAAACTTGATCTCTAGTCTGTCTTGATTCTGTGTAAAACTTGAATTCTTGGAAGGTTTGCGTGGATCCTGTGCTTCCCGCTGCTTCCAGGTGCAGGTTTGTGACGTGTCCTCTCATTTCAAATCTGAAGTACTGAAATGTACTTTTTTCCCTTGGTCCTGGGATTTCCTAGGCAAATATGCCATGCGAGACCTGGTTAATCGCCTTCCCGGGGGCAACGGCTCCAGCATCCTGTCCGACGAGACGGTGGCCGCCATCTGCTGCGCCCTGCACGAGGTCACCAGCAAGAACATGGAGAACGCCAAGGCCCTGGCCGACACGGGCGGCATAGAGAAGCTGGTGAACATCACCAAGGGAAGGGGGGACAGGCAAGTGGCAGACAGCTCACACTCAGCTCCCTCCACTCTGTTGAAGGCGCTTGAGGATGCGGGAAAGGTGTCTGTGGGTGACAGGATGAGCTGGTGCGGTGCTGAGCCGAGCGGGGCACAGCCCAACTGGCACTGGGAGAAGGGGCAGGCGGTGCCACCAGCTCTGCCCGTTCTCTGGGTGGCTCTGGCAGGCTCTTACACCTAGGTATGGCACCCATGGGCCTGGCCGGGCTAGAGGGTATTGGGAAAAGAGCTGTCTCCTCTTAAACACCTGCAGGTTAATAGAGCATGTAGAGCTTTTCAGGGCTGGGACACGTTGGCACCTTTGTGGGGAGGTATCGCAATAGCTGTTAATGATCCAGGCACGGGCTGGGTTTTGGGGAACCCACCTGACCCAGCAGCATCCAGCCTGCGGGGTCTGCTGGGGGAACACCGAGCCCCCACTCCCCAGGACTGTGTTAGAGACCTGGGAGGTGACCTGGGGGGCTCCCAGCACCGGGGTTAGGCTGTTGTTGCAGAACATGGCTCATTCTGGGTGTAACGAGGTGGTTTTTCTAATGCTGTGACGTTCCTGGTCTGGAGCAGTCCTCGCTGAAGGTGGTGAAGGCGGCCGCCCAGGTGCTGAACACCCTCTGGCAGTACCGGGATCTGCGCAGCATCTACAAAAAGGTACACGACAAAACTGGCCAGTGCTGGAACATGGCTCTGCAAAACCTCCTCATTTAATGAAAAGCAATGTATTGTGATATTTTCTCCTTTTTGCCCCAGGATGGATGGAATCAAAGTCATTTTATTACACCAGTATCAACACTAGAGCGAGAGAGATTCAAATCACATCCTTCTCTATCAACAGCAAATCAGCAGATGTCACCGGTCATACAGTCAGGTCAGTCAAGAAATGGGGACGTTTGCTGAGGGCACCTGCCACCCCGTCCCTGTGACTCTCAGGCTGGCGGTGAGCTGCGCACTCTGTCTGACACTGGCAGCCCCTGCTGCCTCTGTACTGAGCCGTGAGCTCCTCACACATCCCCAGTGCTCTCCTGGCTGTTACCTTTGGCAGCTCCAGGTTCCACGGGACTGGGGATGTCTGAACTAGCACTGTAGTTGGGATAAGGAGCGCTTTGAAGCAAATCCCCCCACTCACTGCTTGATGGGAATCAAGCCGCAGTCTCACAAGGTGGGAATTGTCCTGTGGGATGCAGCTGGATCAGACGCTTCCAGGCCAGGAATGAGCGCTGGCTGCTCACAGGCTCTCGCTAGTGGGCCGGGCTGGACGTGGTGCCCTGTGAAACACCCAGAGGACACGCCTGGGCTCCCATTGCCCCCTCCAAAGCCCCTCAGGCTGATCTGCCTACTTGGCGCTGGGGACGCAGCCTCACAGAACGTGGGGCTCGACAGAAAGCAGCAGACCAGGGGCAGGGACCTGGCTCTCATTCCCTGAGAAGCCACGTCCCGTTGGCACGGGCAAGGCACACGCAGGAATCTTACTTTTCTGACTCCTCATTTATTTCTCACCTTTGTTCCTTTAACATCTTCAGTGCCAGGATTAGATTTTCACAGGGGGGCTGAAACAAACCTACCTAAAGCCCTTTATATTGTCTTTATTTAGCATTTCATCCAACTTATTCATCTAGTTGTATGGGAATAGTCTGTTAGTGCCTGTCTGCCACCACCTGCCCTGGGTCTGGAGAAGGGACAGAGCTGGTGAGGGGTCTGGAGCACAAGCCTTATGAGGAGAGGCTGAGGGAGCTGGGGGTGTTCAGCCCAGAGAAGAGGGGGCTGAAGGGAGACCTTCTGGCTCTCTACAACTCCCTGAAAGGAGGGGGTAGCCGGGGGGGTTGGTCTCTTCTCCCAAGGAACAGGCGATGGGATGACAGTAAACAGCCTCAAGTTGCACCAGGGGAGGTTTAGGATGGACATTGGGAACAATCTCTCCACCCAGAGGGCTGTGAAGCCTTGGCAGAGGCTGCCCAGGGCAGTGGTGGGGTCACCATCCCTGGAGAGATTTCAAAGCCAGGCAGCCGTGGTGCTGAGGGACATGGGTCAGTTGGTGGATTTTGTCAGTTAGGTTGATGGTTGGACTCGATGATCTGGAAGGTCCCTCCCAGCCCAGGCAACTCTGTGATTCTCTGGTTCTTCCCCTCAGTTGGCAGCACGTCCTCCTCTCCAGCCCTGCTAGGAATTCGAGAGCCCCGCTCCGAATACGACAGAACGCAACCCTCTATGCAGTATTACAGTAACCAAGGCGACGTCATTACGCATAAAGACATATACACCGGTGAGTTACCAGTGCAGGGGGCTCTTCACTGGGACACACAGATGAGGGGCTGATGCAGTCACAGAGCGGGGAGCAGCACCAGCACCTCGGTCCTGCCCAGCCTTGGTGCCAGTCTCTCTCGCTGTGCTCCGTGCACCTGGCTCACAGCAGGTGTTTCACCTCTGGGTGCCCTGTGCCGTGCACACACAGCCAGAGAAGGGCTGTTCCTGTATCGGGAGGTGAGAGGTGTTTGGAATTTTGATTGTTATTTAAAATGATGTTACAGAAAATTGTTTATTATGCACGTTACGTATGTTATTATTATAAGTAATAACATGCAGTTGTATGTCACAGTAATAGAATACTGTTATATTATTAAATTATACCAAGATTTCATCGTTTTGCTGATCTCCCTTGTCCTTCTTAGTATCTGACTCGAGTCACAAAACAGTAGAGACGGGAGTGACTAAAGAGAAGGAAATTCCTTGTTTTAAAGGTTATTTGTCTGTGAAACAAAAACCAGCAACACACAAAAGCCTCTTTGTTTCAATGAGCTACTGCTGAGGGGCAGAATTTGCCATTGTGGTGGTGTTATGTTATTAGTAGATACTAAAATCTGCAGCCTTGTTTGGATGCTGCGTAACTTCTGGGTAAAACTGAAGCAAATGAATTAAATGAGAGAATAAAGGCTGAAGCTGACGCCATGAACTGTTTCCTCACAGGTTCCAGCAAACCTTCACCAATTTACATCAGTTCCTATTCCTCACCAGCAAGAGAACAAAACAGGCGGCTCCAGGTGAGTCCCCAGTTCTGTTGGGATGACCCGGGTGACACAAGGCCAGGGGCTGAGGGGACTCGGGGGAGCCAGAGCCAGCTCCAAACCTCAGCGCCCTCGCTCTGCCCCCTGGGTCTCTGGGCTTTCCTGTGCTTAAACCGACACTCGCTTCTCCCCTTCCCCTCCCCGTGGGTTTTCCCTCTGTAGTCGCATTTGTTGCTTGTTCTTCTTATGGTGTGATCTGAGAGCACTTTTCTGACCTGATTCTGGGGGGTGGTAGACATGGTCAGGTTCTATGCTTCTGCTCTCACAGTGCTGCTGTTGGAGAGTCACCCCGCGAGCGCAGGAGGGGGCGGGGGCAGGGTCACAGCTTTGCCCATTTGTTTCATTTAAACACGAGGTGCCTTTCACGGAGGCTTGAACCCCTCTTGCCGTCACCGTGGGCAGGGCTGCGCCCTCGGAGAACAGTTCTGTGTGATGGGTGTGAGTCTGAGGAACAAGTATCATCTCTGCTAATTCTGTTTTGAAAGCTGCTTTTTCTGTCATTTTGTCGACAGCATCAGCAGCTGTACTACAGCCAAGAGGACACCAACAGAAAGAACTACGACGCCTACAGGTTGTACCTGCAGTCCCCGCACAGCTACGAAGACCCCTATTTCGACGACCGCATCCACTTTCCTGCTACTGCAGATTACACAGCCCAGTACGGACTGAAATCAGCCACCAACTACGTAGACTTTTATTCCACCAGACGATCTTCTTATAGAGCAGAACAGTACCCAGGGTCACCCGACTCCTGGGTGTAGCATCAGATTGAAAAACAGCAGCGTTCTCATCTTGCTTGGGAAGAAATGGAATGGCCCCGTTTGCGGTGTCGGTTGTGAAGTGGGAAAGTGAAATAAAAGAAGGAACAAGGAAGATTTTTTTTTATTATTAATATTTTGGGTTTTTGAGTGAGGAATTGTCAGGAAGAAAGCCTGGAAGGGATGGTGTTTTGCTCTGTTTAGGTGTTAGGTATAATTACTTGTAGCTCCTGTAGTCTGGTGAGGGTGTGGGCGATGTGACGAAAGGTTTGAGAATTGGGTAAAATGAATTTGGAAAGTGTGTAGGTCAGAGCAAATTAAAACTGATTATTTTTTTTTTATGTGAATAAGAGTCTTGTTCTGATAGTTTGTACAGAAACAATACAATGGATGACCTTGTTTTATTGCTCTTACTCAATGTCAGGATTGTACGCTATTCCGTCTTGTAAATTCCTCTGTTGGTGTAAATATGGAAATGCCACATCGGTTCAAGTGCCATCCATTTGTAACGCAGGCTCTCATTATAAAAGGAATTTGAAACATCGTGCACAAAAGGAATCCCAAGAAAATGTTATAAATTTTAAAAGGAAAAAAAACCCCAACTTTTAAAAACGCCTGTTGTAATTCTGAAGCACAAAGTCCAGTCGGGTGTCTCCGCCTCTCCCATTCCTGCCCATTCCATAAGGGACTTCACTGCCATTTTCTATGCACATGGAATAACAATAAATATGGACGTCTCATCCATGGAAAGCTGCTCCCTGCTCATTTCTTTTTCATTTGCTGTGTGTGATATGTGGAACGAGCACCATGAACACGAAGTCCAATTTTGCACGTTTAAGGAGGTTAAATGTATCAAAGCATTCGGGCCATTTCCCAGCTTCCTTCAGGGCACATGTTCTGGTTTTCCAGGCGGGCAGAGCACAGCCTGGAACGGGGCACTCTCCTCCAGCTCCTCCTGAGGTTGGTATTTTCACCTTTGATATGGGCAACCCAAAGTATTTCTGATCTCTGTCCTGCTTCCTTCCCATCCTTCCTCTGCTCCTCCCCTTGCTCTCCCCAGGAAAACTACGATGATCTTGCTTTCGTAGAAATTACAGTCTCTATTTTGACTACATTCTGCTTGGTTTTATTGACAATAAAAATCTTTGATTATTTTAAGTAACTAAATCACACACTTTCCTCCTCCCATAGAATCCGTTACCTTTATGCTGTCTGTGACTGGAATTATTCTTCCCCATCACAGCACTTCCCTTTGGTTTTCAGTGTGTCCAGGTGTCCCGCTGGCATCAGTGAAGTTGAGAAGGTAAGCAGAACTGCTCCAGGCTTAGGTTCCAGGGCAAATTCACTTTTCCTTAATTGGTTGGGCTGCTCCGTCCCCGACTGTGACGGGAAGGGAGCGCAGGGGCAGAGGGGACAGGAGAAGCAGCGAGTGAGGTGAGGGCTCCCCAAGCGCAGCTCCTCGGCCACGCATCATCCCAGCAAGAGTTCAACGGGCTCCAGAGCCACAGTGAAGGGCTGGAAAGGGTCACAGTCCATTAGTGCTTCTCTGAATTTGCTAATAACTGCCCAAAACAGCGAGGGGCTCCTTCCAAGGAGAGACTTCAGCTTCTCATCTGAGGTGTTTCCTCAAGATCAAAACCAGCAAGATTCGGGGCGACACCCCCAGTCTGGATCTTCCATGCTCATGCTCTAGAACATAGAGAGAGAGAGAGAGAGAGAGTTAATTATGTTAGTTTTAATTTTGGTTTTACTGTCTTGTTTGTTTATTTTTACACATTATGTCTTGGTGCTATACTAATTAAAATTACCCGTACAGTCTGGTTGTTGCTTAATTTCCCAGTTGCCCTGTATGAGTAGTTTCAGACTGAACGTGTGGAAGTGGGAAGAAATGAGGGCACGATTTCCTGTCATTGTTCACTTCCACAGTGCAGCCTGACTTCGGAGCCTGGTTCAAAACATCAGGAGCATAAATTCAAGTGGAATGTTTTTAAAATGTGTTGTATTCACAATTTTGTATTCGGATTGATACTCCACTGAGACAACTAAAAATGGTTAATTTTCTGAAAAACAGAATGTGCTTAGGAGAAGGTGATGCTGATTTCAAGATTTGAAAAGATCCCCTGGTTTTTATCAAAGAGAAAAGAGCCCCTTTTCAACCTGGGTTTGTGCAAAGCACTGGCACTGTCCCACACATCCCAGTCTCTGGACTGGGGAGATGGGGATTTGGTGGAGGGAGCACTTGGTGGGTGAGGAACTGGCTGGATGGTCGCACTCAAAGGGTTGTTGTGGTCAACAGCTCAATGTCCCGGTGGTAACCAGCGACAAGTGGGGTTCCTCAGGGGTTGGTACTGGGACCAGTGAGGGAAGAGATGCCATCCACAGGGACATGGACAGGCTGGAGAGGTGGGTCTGTGTGGACCTCATGAAGTTCAGCCAAGCCAAGTGCAGGGTCCTCCACCTGGGAGGTGGCAATCCCAGGCACAAATACAGGCTGGGTGGAGGATGGCTGGAGAGCAGCCCTGAGGAGGAGGACTTGGGGGAGCTGGTGCATGAGAAGCTCCCCATGAGCCAGAGTGCTCACTGCCCGGCACGTTGCCTATGAAGCAGGAACAGCATTTTCCAAAGCTAAAGCGTGCCTTCAACATAATGTTGGGTGCAGCATGTTCACTGCATTGTGGGCCCTGGTCCTTTGGTCACAGTCTCATGAGAAGAGGTGGCTGCTTTCTGTTGGGTGCTGGCTGGGCAAGTGGTCTTGAATAAACACAGCCATGAACTTGCAGAACATCCTGACCCGTGTCCTCTGAGCACCCCACCACCATCTTAGTGTTGGGATTCTGTCAGGGCCTGGACCCAGAAAGCAGAAGATAAACACGTTTATCAGCAAGAGGGATTTGAACTGAATGGTCAGTCACTGCATCCGGCCGGTGTCAGGGGGGAAACAGCAACCCTGTGTCATTCCCAGCCAAGCCCTTACTGTAAGGAAACATGATACAAGCCTGGTGTGCATAAAGCGCTGTCTGCAGTCTGTCATTGCTTCTTGATAAGGAGAAGACCTCGATGTTTTCCCCCTGGAAGGCCGATCAGGAGCAGGGTAAGGCTCAGAGCACTCTGGCAGGGGCTCTGCGGGCACATGGAGGGGCTGGGAGAGGTCACAGGCTGCAAAGGCAGCCAGGAACCAGCAGCCAGGGTCTGCCTCAGCTCACAGTTCCATCAGTGTGGTACTTTGTGAGCTCCTCTACCCAGAGATACCATTCCCTCAGCTAAGGTTCTTGATATTTTATCTGTAGCTGCACACAGCTTACAGGGTGTTCAGCAGGATAAAATGCATGTATTGTCAAAAACAGTTTTCTTTTTCCTCCTACTAGGTTTTTCAGGCTAATTATTTTTATTTTCTTTTAATATTTACTTAGCTTTCTTTAGAACATTTTAATTAACAGTAGAGTTGATAATTACGTGCTAATTAGCTGTGCTAGTGTAATCATCCTAGACACGCCATTTTCATAAAACCCAATCAATCAGGTATGCTTAGAACGTGCAGCTGGAATATTCTAGAGGACTCTTGGGTTAACCCCAGAAAAGTCGGGTTTGTCGATGCGCTGCAGGACAGCCCAACCCACGGCCGGCCGGGGTTCCTCGCCAGACACCTGTCCCAAAACCAGGCGCTACACACCCAGGCAGCTGAACAACCGGCAGCTCCTCACAAGGCCGGAGCAGGGACCATCCAGCTGCGGCTCCGTGTTGGTTTCATCAGGCCCCTCCGCGTGGGACCGTTTGTCACCACAAACCCGGGACAAGCCGCAGTAGAGGATCTGGGATGGGCTGTTTCTCAGAGCGAACATTAACTGTCCAAGGGCCATGCTCTCGATTTTGAGAAGCAAACACAGAGCAGCAGTTCCTCCGTGGCTGCGCTCCAGAGCAGGGGGTGCCAGCGCACAGCGCCAGTGCCGCCTCATCGCTCCAGACGGGCTTCCCACAGGCTGGCACAGCCGCTGGAGCATGGACGGCAGGTGACAAGCGTCTTGCCCGCGCCTGTCCGAGGAAAGCAGCCAGAGCCTTAAGCTTTTAGAAAGCAACCCCCGCAGAGAAAGGGCTGAACTACAGAAAAGCACTCATGCTTTACTTTTCCCTCTGCCCTGTGTGTTGTCAGGGATGGGACTTGAAGGGAAAGGATCCATTGCATTTTCCTAAGTTTGCCGTATGTTCAATGAGTGCACTCAAAAGGTAACTTAATGCTTTGTGAGATTTTAGCATAATTCCATTTTAACCCCCTCTTACAGAACAGTTACATTCTCTGTATAACTTTCTGGGTAAAAGAGAGAAAAATAACTGGAGAAGTATATTTTTTCATTCTTCCGTGGCTTAGTGCACACAGAATGTTCCCATTCCCCGTGCCATGACTCACGTTTGGCCTGAGAGGAAAGGCAGGGTTCCACATGGATGCATCACTCTCTAAAAACCTGCTGTCCACAGGACACAGGAGCTGTGCACTGCACAGGGAGCTCAGCTGGAGCACACACTGGCTCTGCAGAGCATCGGCTGCACCAGCCACCTCGCACCCGGCAGCGAGTGCCTCCTGCCTTACACCGACCCGCTGCTGCTGCGCCGGGCCTCCTGCTCAGGTGCTGATGCTGCAATAGAGTTTATTAGAGAAAATAAGCCTCATGTGCTTCGATGTCAAGTTCTAATATCATTTTACTCTTAAAAACAAGGTATGTAAAGGTGCATTCATGGCAATGTTCCATCCAGCACCTACAGATGTACATCAGGAAGACAGTGGACTGTATTTCCAGATGTCCCTGTAAAACAGGGAACAGCAGGCTCTGCTGCTGAACCAAAGTCATATAAAGCTACGTTCGAATAAATGAAGCGAACAAACGAGCTATGGGAGACGTTCCTGTGTGCCACATACTCCATGTCATATGTTACTGAGGACAAACTGGGAGAAGGTCAGCGTACCACAGGAACGCTTTGCATGTCACTGCTAAGGTACAGGCTGTCAGAACCTCCACGGGAAAAGCCACCACTCACAAGAGCTGGACACCAACCTGCGGTGGGTTTGGGCTCAGACCCATCAGGGTGTAACTGGAGGCCTGCTGAAGACCGATGAGAACCCACCACTCACCAGCAGCAGAGTCACCCCAGAAACTACGTGGCAGACACCCCGCTCCAGCCATGGGACTGTTGGGGGGAGGGTAAACCCTACTCATGGAATTAGTAATTCAAAGAATGATGATGATGATCTATCCTAAAATACTTTGCCAATGAGCACACGATGACTCTGCACATTGACATGTTGGCTCATGCAAGGAAACCATCCAGGCAACAGCATCCCTTGGCTGTGGAAACTGGTGCGCTTGAAAAAAAAAATGAAGTTGAAAGACAAAATTGAAGAATTGATCCTTTCTGTTGGCAAGCTCCAGAGGGGGATGTGAGGACAAGAAAAAGTACCTGAACGGGAATATTTTATGGAGTTTTTAAAAGAGAATGCAATATCTTCTCCAGAGATGCCACCATCCCTAACTGTCCATTCCATTTTAATATGGGCACTCGTACATAATGCAAAGGGGGGAGGTTTGGACTGGGTCTCTGGCAGAATTACTTTACTGGAAGCATGGCCAGGCACTGGAACGTGCTGCCCAGGGAGGTGGTGGAGTCACCATCCCTGAAGGCGCTTCAGAACCGTGTAGATGTGGCACTTGAGGGCATGCTGAGATGTAGGAGTTTGTGTGTGTGTGTGGCTGGACTCGGTGATCTCAGAGCTCCTTTCCAACTGCGAAGGTTCTGTGGTTAAGGTTGCAGTTCTCTGTATATGTTTGAAGCATTTATTTCCACTGCTTTCCACTGTTTGATTCAACTCCTCTGCTTTATTTGAAGGAATGGGGAGCGCTTCCACAGGGCGAGGGCAGACCAGTTAGCACAGACAGATGGAATTCCAGATGTTGCCCCTTTGGAGCCCAGGCCAGGAAAAGTCCACGGAGAGGCAGTGCTCGCTGGGAAGGTAGGCTATCACACAGTGAAATTAGGAAGTTCTTGCCTCTGTGGTTCACCTAGGGAATAAAAGTGGTTATAAAATAAAGACAGGGGTGCGGCCCAAGTGCTGCCCGGGCTACAACTCGTGTCGTTTACAAAGCCTGTGTGTTGAGGTGCGAAGGGCTGAGAAGGCTCATTCCAGCTGTTGGTCCTGACAAACGCTGAAATCATCTGCTTCATGCCACCACCTAGTGGCAGCTGGGCTGGACAGTGACGTTTGTGAGAGCATGAAATGCTCGTTTCCTTGCCAACACAGCACAGACAAATCACCTCATGCATCTTCCAAGCAGCACGTAAACAGGATCAGGAGGAGGACGTGCTGCCCCGAGACCTCCGTTCCCACAGTCCCAACACGTATTATTTATATAGCATAGTGTCTGCTATTGCTCCTACATGCTGATCCTGTCCACAGTCTGACGGGGAAAGTGAGGAATCCCTCTGTCTCTGTTTCTTCTTCATTTTCTTCTGAGTGACACACCCCACACCCCATCGCCTCTGGAAAAGCTCATGGGGCAGCGGCCGGAGAGGAGACTCCCCGTTTGCTGACCCTCAGCCCTCACCCCTGCACTCAGACAAGGAAAAGCTGCAGCCTGAAAAAGGCCCCCAAGATGAACCTCGCTGTAACTATCCTAACACAAAGAGAAGAGCAATGGATACACTAAAACTGATGACTCAATTCTAGCACCTCTGTATCAGTTTTATGACACTTCACAAGCACTACCAATTATAAAATCTTCGTCTTGTTTGACTTCCATTTTTATTCCTCTATGTAAACACAGGAATTACATTTTAGCTCTGTACTACTACAATGTTATCCCAGCCCTGCTACAAATGATGACCAGCCAAAGAAGAAGGGGGTGATTCACGGTTCTCTCCCTGTTTCCCAGTTCATTGAGGTTCCAAGGAGCGTGCCCTCACCTCTGCTGCTCCAACGGCAACTGCTGCGGAATCTGAATCCCTGTCTGTCCACCGTGAGAAAGGTAAACTTATCGTTTGCAGCTGAGACCAGCAGGAAGTTGGTGTGGTCAGGAATTGCCACCAACACTGCCTATCACCCGCCCTCTGGTGGATCCTGTGTCTCTGTTCAGGAAAACAGGTAACGCTGACGAGGAATTTGCCTTTGATGGGCTCCTAGGAGTTTGATATCACAGGGCATGTAAAACCTGCAAGACACTGACAAAGATCTTGCTTTCCTT
Source organism: Thinocorus orbignyianus (assembly GCA_013400375.1). Lineage (NCBI taxonomy): Eukaryota > Metazoa > Chordata > Aves > Ciconiiformes > Thinocoridae > Thinocorus > Thinocorus orbignyianus. Next base: position 413,249 of record VXBW01000180.1, read on the forward strand.
TGCTTCCCACCTTTGGGCTGTTTTCTGGGGGTGGAGGTCCAAAGCCACGACCAACAGCAACAAAATACAGTGAGTTTTCACGTTTAAACTTTGAGGAAACGAGTGCTGCTGTTATGACAGGACAGAAACAGTCAAATCTGCATCAGAATATTTGTTGCATCCATCACGCTCCTGCAGCATTTAAAAATAGCTGTATTGGCTGAACTGAAAAATCTGTATCTGTAACTGAGCTATGGAACACAGCACCAGCATTTCATGTTCAGTCACCAGATGGAAAAACAGTATCGGTTCAGAACAGTAGCCACAATTACTAATTCTGTTTTTTGAAAATGAACAGTACTGGAAATAAGGTGGATAAGGGAAATACTGCAGTCATGAGCAACAGATTTAAGAGAGAGAAGAATTAAAACATGATACATGAAGAAGATGTTCTGTGTGCCTGTGTGCTGAGTGCTTGTTTTAGATGTAGACTTTGCCTGATGTATAATTATGCTAATAGCTATTAGCTAGATTGGATCAAGCAATCAGGCAGTCTGCTTGGAAACATGTTGGTTCTTGATTCTGCCAAGTGGCTGCTCAAGCTTTGCACTCGAGTGGTAACTTGTCTGTAGAGTGTAGATTCCAAGGAGGGATTCTCACCAAAGGTGAACGTGTTCCGGAGCAACAGCTCAGAAAAACTTCCTGTGACTGTTGGCTCTTTATCACAGTTACAATGCTGTGCCTGAACCCAGGCTTTCCCACATTTGCCTCCATTATGGAAAAACCCCACATTCTAAAAATAGATAAACCATTACAATATAAATCCCATTCCTAAATTGGTCATTAACAGCCTACTGCCATTGAAAGAAATCTAACCCAGCATCAGATGGACATCTCTGAAGTCTGGTATTTATGTGATTGGGACTTCAGTGGAAACGGGACTGAGAGTGGCAGGAAAAGGAAGAGATTTCAACTGCACGAGGTGGCTTTTATGTTTGCGCTTACATTTCCGTGCTGTGGGACCGATTTAGCGTGGGTCAAGGGCTCAGTTTGCTGCTATGGTTTTAGCATTAAAGCACAGACTCTTACTAATGACCTAAAGTCTGGATTTTAAAGGCAGTGAAGGAGTTGTCTTTTAGACAAGTGTCTGAAAATCCAAGCTTAAACATTCAAACCACCAGATACAAATCCAAGCCTGCTCAGAATCATCTTCTTTCAGCCAGCTTCATGGATGTTGTGGAAGATACCACGGGAAGCGTGGGAGAGAGCTGCCAGGGCTTCTGTGCCTGGGAGGGACATGGGGTTGCTTCTGACAAAGGCTCTGATACTGAAGTAGCTTGGAGACAACGGGCAGAGATGGTCACCTCACAAACACAACTGGTGTTTTAAGCAGAAACGTGAAGCCAATAGGTAAAATTACTAGTTGTCATGGTATCAATAGTTCTCTGTTGATAAGAAATATTTATCTGTAATAAAAATATGAAAAGCCCTTACTAAGGAACAAATACTTCAGAAAAAGTTTCCTGTGCTCTCTCCTTCAGTTTGTTTTATCTGAAAGAATTTCTTTCCCCAATCCAAATTGTCACCATCCATTTCAAGCTAAAATACTTATTGGCAGAGACATGCAGTACTATTGACTTTAATATTTGCACAGTAAGTTGCTTTTCTAGGGAGGAAATTGCTGCATTTCAAAACTATTTCCTGCCTCACAGATACTAAACTGAACTAAAAAGTCAAATCTGGTTTAGACTGGATGCCCTGGTTATGGCTTTTTCTGCTCCAGAAATCCCAGCCAACAGCACTCATCCCCAAGGAAGCTGCTGTGCTGTAAACCCCTGCTGCCCCCTCGCACCGTTCGCTTCTGCTCTTCCTGCTTCATTTCTGACTCCACTTAATCCCATCCTGGTTACACATTCTCTTTTTTTTTTTTTTTTTTTAATTGTTGGGATCCAAGAATAAGAAAAGCCCAAATAAAGCATGAGACTAATGGTTTTTGTTTTTTTTTTTTTTCTTCTTCTCTGACATTTTGCTTTCAGACCCTCTAAAAGAGATAACTTGTGTGAGGAAATGTTTTGGCAGAGCAAAGCAGAACATCTTTACAGCATTCCAGAAAAATCTCTTCAGCATTGTGTTATGGCTTCAGCAACTGCTTGCAGACAGATTTCTCATCACAATACATGCAGATTGTGCGCTCTGACTCAGGCAGGGGTTGTTCCTGCATGAGTCAGGGAACTGTGAGCAGTATTTTCGTGGCTGTCTTTTGAAGTGACCGAGTATCGCACCACAATAAACCAGCAACATTGGTAGTGCTGAGGCAGCGCTCTCTGCTCTCCCCCCCAGCACACCGACACAGGCCTTTTGCCTTGTCTGGCTGGGGACAGGGTGAGGATGGAGGGGCAGCTCTTGCTGCCCATCACCACACACAATGCCTGGGGACCTGGGTGCCATTGGCTTCATACAAAAGATCTTAATCCCTGGCAGATTCAGAAAAATGCCGAATCTTACAATGATTTCTTCTACTGTACATCAGAACTGAAACAGGCTCAAGCAATACCATAAGCTGAACACACTGGAACAGTTGTCCTCTCAGCCAGCCTCCCCCGAGGCAGGTGTGCTAACACGCTAACAGTGCTCGGTTCTTCCCCTCTTCAGCAGGGTTTCTGTGTCTTCCAGCAGTTGCTGACAAAAGAATGCATTTTACTTTGTCTCCACATTGTTTTCCAGGTACCATTTCAGCTTTTTTGACCACAGCAGAAAGAAAAAGTGCTTCCACCATGGCATGTGCCTTTCTGCTTTTCACAATTAAGTGAGTGTGCTGGTTTCAGCTGGGATGGAGTTAACTTTTTTCAGATTTGTGCTGAACCAGCGTGGTAACACAGATGTTTTCATTATTGCTGGGCAGCGGAGTCAGGGCCTTTCCTGCTCCTCGCCCCCTGCCAGCGATGGGTTGGGAGCACAGGGAGCTGGGAAGGGACGTGGCCAGGATAGGGACCCAAATGACCAAGGAATGTCCTAGCCCGTACAGTGTTGTGCCCACCGATAAAACCTGGGGCAAGAAGGAGGAAAGGGAGGGCATTTGGAGGAATGGCATTTGTCTTCCCAAGTGACCCTTATGTGTGATGGAGCAAAGCACAGGAACAAAAGCAACGATAAAGTCCCCAAAATGGCCATAAAAGGACTTGAGACACACACAAGTGAGAAAAATTGCACACGAAATGCCCCGAAGGAGACTTTNATGTCCTAGCCCGTACAGTGTTGTGCCCACCGATAAAACCTGGGGCAAGAAGGAGGAAAGGGAGGGCATTTGGAGGAATTACATTTGTCTTCCCAAGTGACCCTTATGTGTGATGGAGCAAAGCACAGGAACAAAAGCAACGATAAAGTCCCCAAAATGGCCATAAAAGGACTTGAGACACACACAAGTGAGAAAAATTGCACACGAAATGCCCCGAAGGAGACTTTGAGGCTGTAGCAGGAATTTAAGAAGTCTGAGATGAGCAACCCCGACACAACCAAGAAAAACGAGTTACAAGAGGGCGACCCGGGTGCGGTGGGGCACCGGCTCCGCACACCCCGCTCGGCTCCTGACCCTCCNGCCCGCCTCCTCCCCCTCCCCCCCCCCCCCGCCCGCACCCCGCCCCCTCCCGCCGGGCCGGTACAGGCCGCTCTTTGGGCTCCCCAGGGAGCCGCGGGACCTGCGGGGACACGGCACCGGGAGCCGCTCCCCCGGCCGGGACCCCGCTGCGGGCGGGGAGCGCCCCGCACCGCCCCCCTCCCATTGCTCCTCACCCCTTCATTGCCCCTCAGCCCCACATCGCTCCCGCCCGCTCCGACCCNTTTGGGGCTCCGGCCTTATTCCGTGCCTCTTCTCGGAGTTATTTTTTACTCTCCCGCCTGTCCCCCGGCGTTCCCGGCTCCTGAGCGGGGCCCGGGGGTCTCAGTACCCGCAGGCGGCACCGGCCGTGCCCGTCTCGGTGCGGGGCCTGTGCGGGCTCTCGGAGCGCGGGGCCGGGGGGACACAGGCAGACACACACACCCCTTCAGCCCCCACACCCATAAAATCTGTTGGGTTTTGCTGGCAGTTTCTCTCTTTGAAGCCCGAGTTTGGGATATAAGTAGGTTGTTTTCAGCCTTCCTGCCCCGGGCCGTTGCTGGGTGTCTGCCCGCGGGCGGTTGGGCTGTGCCTGGGGAGCACACACACCCGTACCGCCGGTGCCCGCTGCGGGCCCTGCTCCGCTGGGTTCCCTGGCTCGGGGCTGCCTTGCTGGGGCTCCTGCCGGAGCAGAGGGGCTGCCCCCGGCTGGCAGGGCAGCGGGGATGGCAGCAGGGAGCTGCTGGCACTGTCCGGAGGCGGGCACCGACATTCTGGCCGTTGCATTTACCTGCAGCTGCCCTCGGGATGCAACCACCCAGTGCCTTTGCCTGCACTTTGGGGGATTGCTTTTTTATGTTTTTTGAGAGGGAAGGAGGAGGAAACTGTAAATTGAGAATTTTGCATCTGTCTTAATTGCTTTGAAAAAAAAAACCCACCAAAACCCAAAACAATTGTAGGACAGCTTTTTGGTGCATTCCAGAAGCATCCCTATTTAACGCTTGCACTGCAGGTTTGACAGCTGCTGCTAGCACCTGTTTTCAAGTGAAATGATTTAATTAAGTCCTGCATTATTTCTGATCATTATAAATAACTTTCTCCTGTGGGATTGCTGGTAGTAAACACAATTCCTCATAGACTACTTAGTGTTTAAATATCTTTTCCCATTCTGACTCTCTCTCTCTCCTTCTTGCCTGTCCCCAGTCATTCCCTTTTGCTTTTTTATAAAGCTTTATTGTGTTAAAACATGTTTGACCCCCTCTATGTCTGCATCTCTTCACCTTGCTCAATTAAAACTATAAAAATGATTGTATTCAGAAATGGCCAATCCTGCACGTGTGTGCTTAGCAAAGGTCCCAAACCAAAGCTCTTAGATCCAAGTTTGGTTATGTTTTGTTATCTACTTCTAAAATTCCAGTTGGGTCCCCATTTGCAGTTTATCTCCTTCCAGACAGCCCAAAAATCTAAGCACCTAATAAACTGTGGAAGAATATTTGGGATAACTGGCATTGGTGTTCTGGACGAGCTTGTTATAAGGGAATATGATGCCAAGAAGACATCTGGAACTGTTCCAGGGTGCTTGGGGTTGGTTGTTTATTTGAGCTTTTTAAAATCCTCTGTAATTCTTGTTTAGAGCTGCCCCTCGTGTTCTTTGCTGCTGACAAAGACTAGGAGGAGCCTCACGCCCTGTGAGCTGAGGGTTTTTAGAATCTTGATTCTCTTTACTGGTAAATGATTGGAAATGGCTGGCACTTCCATTTCAGAGGAGACTTGCCGTTTTACAGTTAGATTCCCCAAAGAGTTGGCTCAGTCTAGATCTCTAGTGTATTTGCAGCTGTAAGGTGGCTAGGTGATTCATTTGCTGCTTCTACAGCAGTATCATTAACAGTATGTATGTACTTTGAAAAAGAAAAGCAAAGCCAAGTCTAGATGTTGCAGAACTCCAGCATTGCAAGGCTGCTTTGGATACTACTGAAGAATTCTTGTTTCTAAACGTAAACTTGCAACCAGGAAATACAAGGTAAGTAGTGAGATTTGATAAGAAATGGGTGTTAGTTACAGATGGCCACATCTGCTGCCCCAAAAATGACCAAATGCATTTCTCATGCTATTTAGTGAAGAATTCTAGAAACTTTCCTCCATTCACTGTTCACTCACACCCACAAATATTTGAGTTTTAAGATTCTAGTCTTGATTATTCACAATAAGAATAGGAACCTTGCAGTAAGATGAAGCAACTTCTTCAAAATAACGGGCAACGCGTACTGTTGCAATGAAAGTTTGTTCTTTCTTACTTTTAAAATTTAAAATACTCTTATGAACATGGAGAAAGTATTTCTTTCAACAAGATGTTTTAGATAACGTTACGTGTTCTTTGTTCAGAATTGAATTTTCTGACGTGCCTCAGAACTTAATTTGTTATTGTCAGGTCATCTGTAGCTTAATTACTGCTAATTGGTTTTGTGATTGGCAGATATCTTAATAAAATATAACTAAACATGTTAGGACATAAGCACAAGATAAGTAAGCAGCTGGTTCTTACCTGAGTTATTAGCTTTATTCTAGAACAGCTCGAGCAAATCATGAAACCTTTACTGCTGTTAGTGACACTGTTCGACAACCTGAACCTGTTCAGAGGTTGGTTTGTTTTGCTTTTTTAAATCTAGAGCAGAAGCTGCTAGGGCTGAGATCTCGGGGGTTAGAATGTGTACTAGCATAGTAAGCTGTTAAGAGTTAGTATAGTTAGCAGTTGCCAAACCCCCTCACTTCTTGACTGCGGCATTTGGAAGTTGGTTGCAGTATGCCATGACACACAAGTTCACAGGTTTTGTTGGAGCTCCTTGGCTTACTTATGTGTGTGAGAGCGAAGCGTAACGTTAAAAATTGAAAGATGATTTCTCGTTAAAAATTAACTGGGGTACATTTTCTTCTCCTCCAAGTGTACATAATGTAGTGTGTAATTCTGTAGATATTTGTGCATAAATTGTATTTCCTTCTTACAGTCAAAGCTGGAGGTATGAGGGTGTCTAAAAAGCAAGAATACGGACCCGTTGAGAAAACTGTTAAAGCTCCAGGAAGAGAAAAGACAAGGTATTGCACTGGGGGGCTTGTGCCCCCCACCCCACAGACACCATTCAGAGGGACTGAGCTGAAGGTTGGAAACAAAGACAACTCTTAATTGCTAGAGGGTTTAATTCTTAAAGTAACTTGTGCAATTTATAGATAAATGGCGACTTTGAAGCAATCATCAGTGTTTGGGTTGTGGTTTTTTTGTAAAAAGAAGGAAAAAAGTCCAGCAAAACCAGCAAACCTCCCCTCCCCCCAACTTCAAAAGCTAAGGGCAGTGCCTCGTGATGAAAGGCAGAGGCTGTATCTCTTCTCTCTTGCCGTGTGTCATGGAACAGGAAGGGAAGCAGTGTGTCGCCTACATGTACCTAATGAAGTCATGCTCAACCAATTTCCAGTGAAATAAGAATGAATTTTAGGCTGTCCTCATTCTGAAGGAAGTGCAACCCCCATCTCCCTCCCACCCCAAAGAGTCTGTTATCTCCTGAATAGGTTATATCTCCTATTTCAATCTGACTTCTACTTTGGCTTTCTCTGTTTCTACTTCATAAGGATACTCAAGCTATTTTGCCCCAAAATGAAGGCATGCTTCTACTTTTGAATAAGGTAGCTGTGACTGGTTGAAGTGATCATCAAAACAAATATTTTCTTAAAGCTTTTTCAAACAAAGACTGAATGTTTTTCTAAAATATATGCACACTTCTTAAATAGCACTTAAAGAAAGGTTAAATTCTTCAATATAAGGGTAAGAGGGTAAAATTTTAATGACTTTTGGTGTTCCTGAAATTCTGTTAGAGCCTGAATTCCCAAATGGAATACAGTGCCTAAGTAGGATTTAGGCACTCAGGTTTCTGCTTCTGTTGCAATTTTAAACTTTCTCAGTGGCCACCCAGCTTGGACACTCCTTATCTTGCCACATACCTTCTTTTTTGCACAAAAAGTTCCCCTTAAGAGCCTGCAGTTCTTTTGGGGCATAATAGTTCTTGCAGAGTACCCAGCACCCCTCACAATTGCTGTGACATTCAGAAACCAGCCAGCACGAGATCAGGTTTTTGTTCAGAGGAGCCTGATCCGGTGGTTTGTCCTTGAGCAAATCTGCTGTGTCCTGATAGCGGTGACCTTGCCGTGTGAGGAGGTGGTGCGCATCTCGTCCTCCGCAGGCTGAGGAGGGTCTTTGTGAGTGTTACAGGGGTTTCTTCACCCTAGGTTTCCCAAAACAAAGTCTCAGGCAATAATCCAAAGGGCAAAAAAAAAAAAAAATCTATTCAGTTCTTGCCTTCACCAGTGAGCTAGGTGCTTCCTGTTGGAGTTTCATAGAAAAAAGACTCATAGGAAAAAGTCTTCATAGACAAAGACTTGAGATTTGTGGGGATAAGACAAAATGTAATGGTTAAAGTACTGTGCTTGGGGAGGTGGATCTAAAATTCCACTCCACGTTGTAACTTGTGTCCATTTAAAGCATCCTTTTTGTCAATGTCCAAAGCAATGTGTAAGGTGAGACTGGAACTTGGGTGTCCTTCTCTAATGAGTTCTCCTCTACCCAGTGTACGCGTTTTTCCAGCCTTCTGAAACGTGAACGCTTTGCTGCTCAGTGGCCCGGCTCCAAGAGGAGAGCACGGTCTGATCTTGTAAGCTCTTGGAGGTGAGGGGTTTGTTCCCTTCAGAATAAGGGCAGCCTGGAATTCACTCTTCCCTAGGAAACTGTTGGGTGGTACTTTATTAGCTATGGCTAGGAAACACGCCTGTTGTTGCTTTAAAAGTGACTTCAGCATCTTGCTGTGAAAAACCACTTACAAGCAAATATTTTTACCTGTAGGTAAGAGAGGGTGCTCTGATTTCTGTCCAGATGTAGATTCCTCTCCTGAAATCCTAATGTGGGACTAGTTCTATGCATAAAAATAAACTGACACACAAAAAGATTAAATATTCTGTTGTATCTCTTAAGAACAGAACTCCCCTCAAGCAGTCTGTGTGGACAGCTTGCTCTGGGCTGGCTGGAGAGGCCAGTCCAAGCTGGGAGCAGCTCTAGAGTTGTGTCTTTTAATAAAGCGTATCTTGGAATTATCCTGAAAGCTGTGGATTACTCCTTCCACTGCTGGGGATTTAGGGACATCAGTTACTTTTTACCTGTAGGAAAGGAACCCCCTGTACTCTGGGTGTCTGTAGTACCCAGGCAACCATTTAAAAACCTGGATTCGACAGGACAGGGAAGTGGTCTGGGTGACTTTGTTCTGATTCCTGCTTTTTTTTTTTTCACAGCAGGATTTAAGTTGCCTATATTACTTCTGATAAACAGATTTACCTCTGCTGCTTCTGAGTATCTTTATTTGCTGTCAGGAAGGCTTCCTTTTCAGTTGGGGGTCTGTGTGTGTGTTGCAGCCGTGGCATCAGAACGTCAGTCGCTGCAAAGTGCTGTCCTCTGCTAACATCGCTGGGAAACAGATTATTTTGCCTGGAGTTAAAAGGGAAGCTGGTGACTAGACTGGCAGCTGAGCGTTTCTGGACCGAGATGTGACTTTTAAGTTTTTTTTTCCTCCAAAATTTTGTAATCAGCTGGAAAACTTTTAAATTAACTGGGTTTAGCCAAATTTAACACTGCCATATTGACATGGTTTCTTGGCAGGCTACAGAAATCACCCCTGTAGGTTTTTGTTTGTGTGGTTTTCTCCTCGCTTGGAGGTCACTGACCTAAAGTATGGGTTTTTTTGGAACAGAGCTGCACCAGTAACACTGACTTCTTTCCTGTTTCCTGGTTGTCTGTGCCAGAGTCAGTGGTTACTCAACATGGTGTGTGTACCGTGTTGGGGTGAAGAATTTCATTGTCGGGTACAATCAAGGATGCCACAGGGAACTTTGTAACGTACTTCAGTAGCTCTCCGTTACAGAGCCCTTGCCTCTAAGTTTCAGACTGGGATGAGGTTCAGCTGAGGGACAGGATGCCATCCAAGGAACCTCACAAGGTTCCATGAGGCTAAGTGCAGGGTCCTGCCCCAGGGTGGGGGCAGCCCCTGGTCCCAGCACAGGCTGGGGAAGGAGGGATGGAGAGCAGCCCTGCCCAGAAGGGCTTGGGGTATTAGGGGGGAAAGCTGGCCGTGAGCTGGCAGCCCAGAAGCCCCCACACCTGGGCTGCATCCCCAGCAGCATGGCTGGGAGGGTGAAGGGGGGATTCTGCCCCTCTGCTCTGCTCTCCCCCCCAGTGTTGCCTCCAGCGCTGGGGCCACCAACAGCAGAAGGACATGGACCTGTTGGAGAGGGGCCAGAGCAAGGCCTGTTAAGATACTGGTTGTTTAGGTTAAATAAGTAAGTTTTAATTAAAGTCGATTACTTAAGGTTATAATATGGCATGATATATGCTGTTTGCCAAGCTTTGCTGACCATGAGTGGCTAGATTTGCTGAAGCCTTTAGGCCACAATAGAGGTAGTTTTTCTAGCAGCTGGTACAGTGTTGTGTTTAGTCTTTTAGTATAAGAAAAAATGTTGATAACATGCTCCTGTTTTGGTAGTGTTTTTCCCTAAGTCTGGGAGTTTTTAATTCCCCCTCTTCTGCCCGTGGGCGCACTCCCACAAGAAGCAAAAAGCAGAAGATAAGGAGGCTCCAACCCTCAGCAGAGACTGCAAACCAGCAAGATAAGAGCAGTCAATGGCTTGCCTGGACACAGAAAAGGAATATTAGAAGACCCCAAACCAAAAATGGCCATTGGACTAAAAGATGCACAAGGGGTGGGTGCCTCCATCACAAGGGTAAAATTGCCCACAGGTGTCTTTGTTGAATGTCCCTCTCTGGAGGCACCCAGCCTGGGCTGACCCTGCTGCTCTACCTTTCAGTTAAATTAATTGCTTTTGCAAAATCCTACACCTGAAACTCAGCTGCAGGAAGCCTAGGGTTGAAGCTGAAGAAGGAGGAAGCGTGCCCAAGAGCAAGAGTGTGTGAGGAGGGGGAAGGAGCCCGTCAGCTCCCTGCAGTCACCCGCTGCAAAGGGACCCTGGTCTGAGCAGCAACAGACTTGGTCGGGGTGTGCGGCTGCTTGGCCGGGCTGTGGGCACTCGGGCAGGGGCTTCTCCCTCAACAGGCCACGGAGATGCTGGGAGGGCTGGAGCCCTCTGCTGTGAGGACGGGCTGAGAGAGCTGGGGGTTCAGCCTGGAGAAGAGAAGGCTCCGGGGAGACCCTGGAGCCCCTTCCAGGCCTCAGAAGAGCTCCAGGAGAGATGGGGAGGGACTCTTGATCAGGGAGCCCTAGGAGGAGGGAGAAGGGTTTAATGCTGAAAGAGGGGAGATCAAGCTGAGATGTGGGGAAGAACTTCTTTGGTGTGAGGGTGGTGAGACCCTGGCCCAGGTTGCCCAGAGAAGCTGTGGCTGCCCCATCCCTGGAGGGGGTCAAGGCCAGGCTGGATGGGGCTTGGAGCAACCTGGTCTGGTGGGAGGTGTCCCTGCCCAGGGCAGGGGGTGGCACTGGGAGGGCTTTAGGGTACCTTCCAACCCAAACCATTCTGTGATTCTATAATCTTGTGCTAAAAGTTCCTGCTTGACAAATTGGTGCTGTGAAAGGAAATGCTCCCCAGAAGCAGAGGGTGCATTTTTGTCATGGGTCTAGATTGACTTCATAATTTTCTTGATTCCAGATTTCGCAGTTCTGGATATCAGTGCTCAGCTGCTGTGAAGCTACTCCACAAAAAAATAGTCACCTTTTAGAGATTTATGGGTATTTCATAGAGATACCTTTGTATAAAACTGTATCTAAATAAAACAGCCTGCAACACAGATTTTGCACGGTTCTATTTTGAGGCAGCATGCCTTTTTTTAGTATCATACAGTCTTTAACATGATTAAAATTTCTGTTGAAAGTCTTTTAGTATTAAGTTTGGAAAATGACCAGTTTTTCTGTGAGATGGAAACGCTAAATGCTTTTTCCTTTTGCCTTACAGCGCTATTGCCAGTTTCTCAAGATCTCAGAACATGGGTGCCTTGCTGTCAGAAGTGCTGAGCAAAGTAAGTACAGCTCTAGGAACCAGATACATGTTTGCCAGGGTTTCTCCATAAAGCTAAACATAAAAAAATTGGAAAGTGAATTTTCCTTGGATTGCTGTCAGCTGACATGCAGGTTGGTCACAGTGACACAGAAGGTCTGTCTCAGGGCTGGGATTACACCCCAGAACAAGACCTTCACTCATCAGCTCTTTCTCTCACTGTGGAAATGGCCTTCGTTCTGCGAGGGTCCAGCTGAGGGCAGAAGGCAGCTGTGTGAGGGCAGAGTGGGCGCCGAGAGGGACGCTAATGCCAGACCAGTTGCATACTGTAAGGATGATGATCTGAATCTGGGAAGATAAGAGATTGAAGCAACTTCTGTTAACTCCAGCATACTGATGGTCTGCTCTGCTTCCTTGACTTGGCAGCTCATAAAAAGAGGGAGGGGGGAAACCCCCGTTGTTGACTGAAGATAGTCAGCTCTGAAAACAGCAATTATCGTTGAATGCACTGAGTCACCATGAGTTTTATGTATTGATCACTTGAACCTTTTGTGGAGCTAGGTTTTAACTGCTGTTCTTAAGCTACCTTCGTATGATGGAATTTAGGAAAATAGCAGAAAAGTTGCATTCTATCACAACTTTTTCCCTCCCCTTCCACTGTTGCAGATGAGCCATAAAATCCATGCAGCAGCGTTACAAGTGACTTACCAAAAGCCCCAGCCTGCCCTGGAGAAGTTCGTGCTGCCTAAAAGAATTTACATTATTCAACAGCCACGGAAATGTTAAGATAGTCATTACAATACTTGTGTTTACTTATAAGTCAGTTTCTATTCTAAATAGCACTTTGTGGTAAAATGATCCAAAGCTACGTGCCTTGTATCTCCCTGTATTTCTGTTACTGACAATAAAATACTTTGAGAAGAGTTCCTTAATGAACTTGGGATTTATTAAAATACCACGGGTTCTGTGTAACAGGTTACTGGTGCGTGGTGCTTGCTCAGTGCCAGGAGGTCTCACGGCTGTTCCTGCTGTGTGAGCCCCAACTCGGGCACTGTCACTCTCTTTTCCTGTTCTGGGTTGGGTTGTTAATGCAATGACAGTGAAGCTGAAGTGATGGTGATCCTCCAGAGCAGGTCACAGCAGAAAGGCATGGGTTTGTGTTCATTGAGGCTGAGGTGCTCCAGGCTCCTTAGGCTTTACTGCTCAATTAGAAACTTCACAAAATCCTGGGAAAGATTTCCGTGCAGTGGAGAAAATACTTAGTTTTTGGTGTCTGTTTGTGTGAGGCAATGCAGCCCCTCAGTAGAGGGTCTGTGCTGCGGTGCAGCCGGCAGGAGGAGGCAGGCGAGGAGGGTCCCGTGTGTGACCCCTTGGGCTGGGGGGGACGAGGGACGGGCCTGGGCTGGACCTGCAGGACAAGGGCAGCCGGGAGGGAGCGCAGGCACCGTTCTCCCTCCAGATTTCATTCTGCTGGGATGGCTTGCTTTAAGGGAGTGATTGCAGAGGAACACACTGCCCAATTTGTAGTCAGGGAGTCCAAAGAGACTTCACGTGAAAGGTGATGCTCAAATACATCTTTACTGTCAGTGATGCTTTTTTTGTAGTGTACTTTCCATGGGGCCACAGTGGAAATCTCTTACAAACATGAAACGCTCTCTGCTCCCTCTGATCTAGAGGGGTCCCAGGTGGGTTACCCAGTACTGAAGGTGAACGTCTGCTTCATTTCATCCATCCACAAAATGTAAATAACTGCCTGTGTTGATTAAATACGGAATTACGATCACAGGAGGTCGTGATTAGTAGCACATGCAATAAATAATTTGGTTACACCTTGAATAAGTAGGAAAAATGTAAATGAGATTTGAGTTAAAGCTGTCCATCATGTCTGACATGATGATTCCTGCTGTCAAGGGCAAACCAGCACTGTGCCTGACATGTCTGTAGCTAAAACATGCTCCCTACAGAAGGAAAATGAGTTAAATCCTTAGAATTCTAATCTTCAACCTTCTCGTTTCTGAAGAAAATCAATGGCTAGTGAAAAACCAGAGAATTTGATTCTGAGGGCCTCAATGAACGTTGCTTTCTGTGAAGGAATGTGCTTCTGAAAATTTATTCCTGTTCTGGCCAAGGATTTAATGGGAAATGAGACCTTTAGGAGAAGGACTGTCTCTGGAGGTATCCCCAGACTTGCCCTGGGTGCTGGATCAACGAGGCACCCGATCGTCCTGCCCAGTTTGTGCTTACCATACACCTGGGCGGGGAGGCCACTTGAACGCTTGGTTGTTGGGGGGTTTAATGTTATTCAAACTGTTTAAGGTTGCTGCTGTAGGAAATTACTTTTTGTGACGTAAGCAATGACTGTGTCACTACCTGATTGATGGATGGGGTGGTTCTGTTTCACTCTGTGCCAGGCACACTTAGCAAGTTCTGTACCATAGACATGAGTTCATATTTGTATAGAGAACAGACTAAACTCTCCTGCATAATATGTTTTATAATTAAGAACAATACAACATGCTTTATAGTTAACAGCACTCCTCTGCAACCAAGTCACTCTTTTAGTGCAGCTGTCAAAATACAACAGGTGAGTACCGGGTGCATTATTTCCTCTAATTTATTTCTGTTTATTAAAATATCCTGCTTATGAAACTTCTTAATTATAAGAGCTAAACAGGAAACTAGAACAGCATTTTGAATATATAAATAACAGACAACTCGGTTTTTTTCATCCTGTTTGTGCCTTCTGGTCCATGTATTGTCTGTGTTTGCACCATTGTTGATGATACAGTGATGAATCAGTTGGATCTTCTGTTTTAGGGGGTTTGTTTGAATTAGTTCAAGCCTTAATTTAGTACTTTGCTTTCATTATTTAAATAAGAACTACATCTAAATTCAGAACGTAAGGAATAAATGTAGTTGGCTTGCTAGAAAAATCAAAACCTTGCAGGCTTTTGGCAGGTTGTTACAAACGAGGAGGCACTCGGCAAGAATGGCCTGGTGTCAGGAAATTGCTTCTTTTGTTGATCTCTATTCCATCATATTGATGGACATGGTGTTGGTTCATATGCAGTTGTTTTTGTCTGTAGCCCTCCAACACCTTACAGAGATGGGAGTGACTGCAGCCAAGAGGCGATGGAAGCTGTGGAAACAGACATGGGTGGATGTGTGTTGGCCCAAGGCACTGGCACGGCTGGTGACGTCTCGCCTCCTCTCTGAGGGTCTGAGCCAGGCACTCGTTTGCTGGACCCCTCAGCAGGGCAGAACTTCCTCTTGAGCAAGGGGAGCCTCTGCCCTCGCTCCGGCCGGGTGGTGCCTGGCAGCCCTTTGGGAATGCATGGTGTGAATCCTGACTGCTCTGGAATGAGCCGCAGCACGTGCTGCCCAGGGCACGGTCAGGCTCTGAACTGAGTAGGGACTGCTGAGCCAAACTGCAAAAAGAAATGGCACCTGGCAAACCCGGGGAGTTACAGTAAGAGAACTATAATGAAAGACCTGATTTTAATAAATAAATATTAACTGCTGTTGACAGCCTCTGTCCCTTCCAAGCCGTACCTGTTCAGCCTGTTCCTCCTGAAGCAGTGTGCGTGGATTTGCTAACCGTTTTATCTCAGTAGCCTCTCCTGGCTGTACAAACTTCCAAAGCTCTGGTAACTGGTACTCTCGTAAGCCCAAGTGTTTACTGAGCTCCTCTTTAGTGTCCGTGGCAGAGAATGTAAAAAAATCCCTTGGTCTCACTGGTGTCCCCTCTGAGGCCCACTGGGGGAAATCCTTGCACAGCAGCAGTGGGAGAGAGGAGGGAGATGTGTGAGAGGAAGAGCCCTGCAGAGGCGGAGGTCGGTGAAGGAGGAGGTGAGCAGAGATGGCCCTGCAGCCCAGGGAGGACCTAGTGTCCAGCCAGGGTCAGACCCCTACATCTGCAGGTACTGGGGCTCCGTGGGGTTCCAGGCCTGAGGCTGTGTCTGACCCCAGCCTGTCCTCCCACTGAGCTATGCCTGCGTCTGCAGGACATGACTGAGCCAGGCAGGGGCTCTGTCTTCAGTCTTGCCCAGCTACTGTGAGCTCTGAAGGCACTTCCATTTCCCTGGTGAGACCAGTCCTGGTTCTCCCTTTGTTCAGCAAAACCAGGTAGAGCACGATGATTCCATGTAACAGCATGTCTGTTATTCTCGTCAAACCCTGCTGCAGGTTCTGCTCCTGGATGTTTTTCCATTCTTGCTGAATTTCAATGAAAAACTCTTAGATAATTTTATTAGCACAAATTTCAGTCTGGCACAGAATTTGTTACAGGCTACCAATGTTTAGTTGACTCTTCAGCTGAAGAGAAGGTCTGTTACAGTTCTGAATTCTGGGTATTGCTGACTCTCCAGCAAAGAGAGACTCTCCAGTTGTTTGCTGACACTTAAGATTTTCTAGAGGTTTATGACTCACATCAAGAGCAGCAGAAGAAATTTCAGTAGTTCCAGATTGTTAGGCATACACTGGTTTTGCCACCAGAGGCTGCTCTCTGCCCACAGCTTGTTGGGGTTCTGCCAGCTGAGCCAGCCTCCCAGAAACTGCTGTTTTCCTACAAGGACATATATTTTAAGCTGCTGGAAAAAGTTTCAAAGGAAAAAAAAATAATAGATTAGCTCATGAAAGCATCATTTGGTATTTCACAGAGGACATGACTCCCAAGAAGATGCAGAGATACAAAGGGCATAGCTTGCCAGTAACAAAAAGTGGTATCCGATTCCTGACCCCCGCACGTTCTCCATGCCCGCAGCTGGAGTCCAGGAGACATGAGAGTGGGGTGAAGTGTCCTCTGTGTCAGTTAAGGTTTGCTGCTCTGGGAGATGCTTTCATGTGATGGTGAAAGGGGGTTTTGGGTTCACTTGAGCCCAAATCCATTGCTTCCTGAAAACCCAGGAGCTGGGCACAGCATTTCACATCCAACAGCCACAGAGAGGAATGAAGGGTCTGAAACCGACTCCATTTGTACACAGCTTTTGGGTTTCTTCTGGTGATTAATTCAGGCGTTATTTTTCTATACAGGAATGATTAAGACTTTTCAAAAGCTATTATAAAAAACATTTCATATAACAGCCATCATTTTAATTGTACTGTGTGCATTTACTGCGTACTGAAATAGAACTGTCACTTATATGGAGATTGACTTCAAAATTTAAATCCAACCTTGTACTTTCATTGTTCATAACTTTCTTAAATTCCTTCTAGTTTAAATTTTCCATATTTGGTATGTTTTTTCAAAGTCAGAGTTGGAGCAGACTCTGAGCTATCTTTAAGCTACACAAGCCTGAAATATTTGTTCTTTCTATGTTACTATCAAGAAACACAAAAACCAACAAAAAGCAAAATTATCTATTAAAAAAACAGCTGAAATTGAAACCTTTCCACTTGGTTCATTCTCAGCTTTTAAAGGCAAAACAAATCCAAAAGCCAAATTTCGACTAAGAGGATTCTGCTGGAGCTGTGGAAGATGCCAGTCCACGATGGGTGAGTGTGTAATTGCTTGTCCCCAGCCTGTGTGCAGCTGAACTCCTCGATGCAAAAGTCTCTTGAGGTTTCTAAAGACAGTACTTTTAAATATGTTAAGAGAGCCCTCCAATTATGGGGACAATTCTAGCTGCTAGTCTGTAGTAGCAGGCTAACATTGGCCTTGCCACTTTGAATTGTAATCAATTACAGAAAAATAAAGGGGGGGGAGGTGGGGAGTGTGGAGAAGGGGGTGTCACAGTGTCCCAACGCTCTGCAGCCCCTGGCTCTAAGGAATCCAGAAGCTGGTCCAGCAAGACTGGATGTACTGTGGACATCTGCTGGTTTTAAAAAGGCTTTAAAAAAGGGTTTAAATCTACTAGAAGCTTGCATGGCAAATGTGAGACTGAAGAGAGCCAGAACCTTTGTAAGAAAGAAAAAAAAAAAAAGGAAGAGCTAAAAAATTCAGTTGCTGGGAATGGACAAATAAGTGGAAGGAGCAGAAGGTGGAACAGTTAAAGTAGAAAACCAGCTGTGGGCTAAATTCTTCCCAAAAGGAAGTTACTGATGAGAGCAAAAATCTTTGTCGCTGGTCTCAAAAACACTGCTCTACTGAGACACATGGGGAAGCACTAAAATCAAGCCCTAGTTAAAAATATTTTGATTCCAAGCTTTCCTGTGGAACTGCAGAGCCTAAATCCAATTGACTGTAAATACAATTTAGAGACTTCTGGATTCGTGTACAGAGGAAGAGCGAGTGAGAGCTGGACCTGATGAGGAGATCCCAGAATGGTAGAGTCATAGATCAGTTTTCTGTCTTGGATTTCAGAGACAAAGACATAATCATAAAAGGCTGCCAGAACTAAGACATTTCCTCTGAGAGAGACAAAATTCCCCTCATCAGGCAGGTGAAGCGGAGGGAAGAGAAGGCAATGATGAGGAGTCTCTACTGGAAGAGAGAAAAGCTGCTGGCCGTGCCATGCAGCATCCTGCCCCTGGTTTGGGACAAGCCTTCAGCCACAGAGCTGCTGAAGTCCCAGTGCAGGTAGTTAATTGCTCTGTTAACTCTGTCTCCCTGCTCCTCTGCCCCTCTCACGCCCTACAAGGCAACCACGGCAAACTTTCTGGAGAGGGTGCTTCTTGGTGTGTGGGTCTGTAACTTCTTGAACTTCTTCCTGGACACATACATGGATTCTCCTTCCTGCTCTTCACAGGCACATAGGAAGAGGCTCTGTGAAATGCACGCAGAATGTGGAATACTCTGGCACTGAAATAATTATTTTGCAGCTAAATGCAGATTTAATTTTTCATGATGAATTACATACGAAAATAAATCACAGTTTGCCCAGCAAACCCTTAGTATTATTTATAAATGTATTTTGGATGGTCTCTACATTTTCCTTTTTTGGTGTGAGGAGGATTCATTTTTTATTTAATTATGTGAAACTGTACTGTAGAAATTATGTGCAGGGAAGCTCAGCACTTTGGCCTTTATGCAGGGAGCAGCTGGAGTGCTGGACGCCTGGGGTGGAAAAGGCAAGCAGCTTGAGGTTGGGAGAGGAAAACACATGATGGCATTTAAACCATCACTGCTAAACCTACATCAAATACCTAAAAAACCCCACTTCAACACTAAACCCAGTAATGTGAGATGGTATCTAAATGTAAAAAACCCAACCCAACCCAGGCAGAGATGATACTCTGCAGGGGCTGCTTTGATACAGCTCACTGGGGTTACCACAGGTAGTGTTGACCTCAGTAGGTGCACCAAAGTAAAAATATCAGTACCTTATTTTCTTTCTCATGAGCTCCCTTTTGAGCCATCCCTGGGAGGAACTAAATATTTTAACACCTACTGCTAGGCATCATTTCCAGCCCTCAGATAATTCTTGCGGTTCTTTTTGTATTGTCTAATTTTTCATCTTGGAAAACGTGGGTAGAGAGACTGGACAAGGCATTCCACTGCTGGTTTTACCAAAGCTGTACAAAGCACCTCTCTGCACATGCCTGCTCATCCTTCTTTATGTAGGCAAAGAATGGAGCTTTTTTGGAGCAGCAACATTTACAGAATTACATAATGGTTCAGTGTGAAAGGGATCATCTAGCTCCTTAAGATCTTAAGACCTCAAAGCCCCCCCAGTGCCCCCCCCTGCCCTGGGCAGGGACACCTCTCACCACACCACGTTGCTCCAAGCCCCATCCAGCCTGGCCTTGAACCCCTCCAGGGATGGGGCAGCCACAGCTTCTCTGGGCAACCTGGGCCAGGCTCTCACCACCCTCACACCAAAGTTCTTCCCCAGATCTCATCTCCATCTCCCCTCTTCCAGTGTCAAACCCTTCCCCCTTGTCCTAGGACTCCCCTCCCTCACCAGGATTCCCTCCCCAGCTTTCCTGGAGCCCCTTTTAGTACCAACCCCTGAGGAACCCTACTCATCACTGGTCTTCACTGGAACATTAAGCCTTGATCACGACTCTTTGAGAGTGACCATCCAGCCAGTTCCTCTCCACCGAGTGCTCCATCCATCAGAACCACGTCTCTCCAATCCAGGGACCAGGTTGTCATGTCACACAGCATCGGTGCTTTGCACGAGCCCAGGCAGGTGGTGTCATTTGTTCTTCCCTCATCAACCATTGCTGTGACCCCATCGTAGGCGGCCACCCAATCTGTCAAGCCATGATTTGCCCTTAATGAAGGCATGTTTGCTGTCATCAGTCACATCCTTATTTTCCATGAGCCTTAGCTCTGTGACCTGTTGGGCCATAGCCGTGACACCCTCACTCCTGTCCTGTGGCCCTGCCGTTCCAGCCCCGCATGCTTCCAGCGCTCCGGGATGGGGCAGGGGACCCCTTCCTCCTTCCCGAACCCCTCATTTCCAACCCGGCTGTTCCCAACGCCTCGCTCGGCTCAGTTGGGCAAGTGATTGGGATCGCTCAGAGAGAGATCTGCCACTATTACTTATACTCCACCCGCCTTTCTGTTGGAGCCCTTACAAGCAGCAGCAGCGTTGTTATGTTCAGGATACAGGTAAGAAAGGACAAGTTATTTGGGGGCCAGCGCTCTCCAGCAGCGAGGCGGCCCCCGG
>VXBW01000180.1:433443-515106 GCA_013400375.1 Thinocorus orbignyianus
GGCCGGTGTCTCCGCGGCGGCGAGGCCTGGCTGTGCGGGCTTTCCGCCTCCCGGCGCGGTTCCCCCGCATTCCTGCGCCGGAGCAGACGCGGGGCGGGGGGAGGATGAGTCTCGCTTTCCGGGAAACTCCATTTCTTTGTGGTGACTTGTTCGTAACACACAGCCTGAGGAGGACCCCGCCGGCGGCGGGCCGGGCCGGCGGGAGGGGGAATGTGCAGCTTTTTACCGTTTTAGACCCAAATCGGGGGCCCGTGTGTCCCCGCTGGGCATGACCTTGTTCCGGCTGGGAGCGGGAGGTCCTGCCCTGTGGGCATCCCTGCTGCCATCTCGGGAACAGGATGATAATTTGATTGACCTTTTAATGTGTGAGCTGATGGCCGTGTGTAGTAACCAGGTATTTTATAATACACTTCAAAGCTTTCTGATTTCTCAGCAGTGTTATCTCAGTCGTGTTTGCCCTGGCCTCACAGTGCGTATGGATGGGGCAGGCGGTAAAGGGGGTCCTAAAGGATTGCTTTCAAAAATAGAATGTACCTGGAGACAGCTCTCTGTGAGGATGAGCCTGGGGCGGCAGAGGGGGCTGAGGTCTGTCAGTGTGACATTGGGTTCCCCCTGCTCCCCCTCGGTGGCAGTGAGTGGCGCTCAGCTGGCCCGCTTCAGAGGCAATGGAGCAAACAGGGCTGTAGCGTTTGGAAAGCCACGGCGGGGGCTGCGGGAGGTGTGCCGGGGGCTGCGGGGGCTGCCGGGTGGGAAGCAGCTTGCAGGAGGTGTGCTGCTGTAGAGCGTGTTAAAGGCTTTGCTCATCCAGGCTGCTTGGGAGTTGTGCGGGGTTATTCAGTACGTGCAAAAACTCCTGGGTTTGATAGCTGTTGTTTAAAAATAGTCTGGTGTGCATAAAATTGAAAATACCAGTCAATAAGGGAAATAATCTGATACCTTGGATCCTGCAGAATTTCTCCCCTGCCCCCTATAGGTTCATTTTAGGCAGCTAGATACTGAACTTTCTCGTTTGTTCTGATCTGACAGCTAAGTATCGGGAAAATAGCATTGTGTTATTAAGTAATGCTAGTAAACAAAGTAAGCACAAATACCATTTCTTTTTGCTTTTGCTAGACAGTCTGCTTAGAGCTTCATTTACTTGGATGCTCTAAAGTGCTGGTTGTTTTGCTTTTTCAGTTTAGCTAACCATTGGAATGTCCAAATGGTGATGAATTGTGTCTGCTTTAGAGCCAAAACATATTTGGTTCATGGCCAGAGTTGCTCAGCTTCCCATAACAGTCAGTAGGAAAAAGACATTTTGTGTGTCTAACCACAGTCCTGAAGTTGATGCCATAGCAACTCTGGGATCCCAGTATATACTTTTGAAGAGAGCTAAGCAGTCTTAGCAGAGGTGTTCTGCTTTTCTTTAGCTGAACTTCTTGCTGTCATCAAAATTAAACCTTTCTTTGAAGACAAGGGATTAATCAGCAAGCCCTCAAACTTCTGTGTGTAAGAACATCAGCCTGATCTGTTGGCTGTTTGTAATGACACCCATAAACATCTGTAAGTTGAAATTTATATTAATGGTTTTAAAATCAAGATTTTTCTGTACGGATGCTGTTTTGAGTAAAAAATGGTATTTCAAGCTCTGTCAGGAACTAGATCTTTGAATTTTCCAGAAAAACAGAGAAATATGGGCTTTAGGCTTTGTGTATGGCTGAGGTTGGAGAAAACTGGGTTAGTTCTGTCTTTTGGCTGCTTTCAGCTCCCAAGCATTAACATCAAAGTTGTAGAGTTTATTTATCACAAAACTGTGGCAATGGAAAAAGAAAAAAAAAATATGGTCCAACAAATGTATAATGTCTTATTTTTAAAAAATATATTTGTGTATAGGAGGCACAGCTGTTAGAAAACTGACTTAGGAATAGAAAATAAGGCATGGTACAATGAAAATCTATAATGAAAAAAAACCTGAAAGCAAGCGATGAAACAGCCTGTGATCCCCACTGCGTTTAGTTTTATATTTAACTCTAGTTTGAAAAGTGCCTTGTTTTCAGAAGAAAAACAAGACCTTTTTTTTGGTGGAGTCTTAAACTCTCTGATCTTGTCCTGGAGTAAATAAAGGGATCAGTTGCCCATTACTGCAAAGTACCTATTGTGTGGCCTAATATTAATGTGCTGACTTCCTGTGCTGTCTCTCACTACCTTTGCTTACAATTCATTGTTCGGCATGACTGATTAAATCCTTTAGCATTCATTGTGTTCAGGAAATTTTGTAAGGATATTTCGGCACGCTTGCCCGATCAGGTGATTTATCTCAGTGTAAAACAGTGTTGTGATGATGAGATGCTCTGTTCTGCATCTGGCCTCACCTTTCGCTGCAGCATGCCTTTCCTGCTGACTCGGGATGGAGACAGCTGGAAGTAGGGAGAGCGAAACAGCACAGGCTTCTGCCCTCTGGTTCGGTGCCTCGGCTCAGTAGCGTGTGCCTTTCATCTCCTTAAAGTAGCTGAGATGTCCTGTTGCTTCCCCCGCCCCGTCTTTCAGCCTCAGAGAGACTAATCCTCCAGAGTTTGCTCTTCAGTCATTTCGGGTTTCTGTGCTGTACAGGTAATGCATCACCATATGGGCTTCTTTTTCATCCGTCCTTGCCACTTCTGCATCTTGAAATACACGCCTTGTAGCTCATGCTAATGTAGTGACTGGAGCTTTTCTTGCCGTGTTTTGGAGTTCTGTTTTTGTTTCTCACTGAGGAGCCCCGTGAAGCCACAGGCTTGGTCTGTGCAGGCACTTCTGGAGTATTAAACTTTGCAGTTTCTGGACCTCAGTGCTTCCCCCCTCTGTAGGGAACGGGGACGCTCCTGTACCCAGGTGATACTGGTACGGGTCTGGACGCAGGTGGCCAGGGAGCAGAAAGTGTTGTGACCGAGAATCTGGGACTGGTTGCTGGGATGTGGGCTTTATTTCCTGAGGTAGCACGATCCCCAGTTCAGCATTTAGCTTACTTTCTTTTCCCTTCCTGACCTGGAGAGTGCCAGTCTGAGAACCGGAGTTCCCCTGGTTTGTTGGTGGGATGCCCTTGGGGATCAGGCAGCTTGCTGGGTTTGAAGTGTCTCGGCTGCGCCGTGCTGGTGGAGAAGGGCTTGCTGGGTTTGACAGACAGTGTGGGCTTCCAGCCCAGGGATCTCGCTGGGTCTCACAGGGGCAGCTCAGGGGTGTCCATAAATGAATTCTTTGCATACCCATTAGCAAAAATTTAAATATCTTTGAGGTCAAATCAAGAGCTGCTTTTAGGATCTTGGTGTTGAAACTGGTGGCAATGCTCAATACATTATTGCACATGGGAGCTTCTTCTGTAAACACTCTGTGCCAACAGGTGTAGGGGTTGCGGGGTTTGGTGTTTGTGTGGTGACTTACTTGGTGACACACGGCTCTGAAGCACTTCTGAAGTTGCAGATGACCAAGATGGTTTTGGGAGTAAGGCTGATCCTGAAGTCATCTAGCTCTTCCTCACGTGCCTTTGTGAATTTGGTTGTATCTAGAGATGTATGAAATGGATAAACTAGATGCAAGCTGGTGTAGTAATGATCTTAAATATTGTAACCACAGAAGGTACAAAGCNAGAAGTGGGTAGCAGGGTGGTGGGTGAGGTGCCGGCTCAGGCTGGGGTCAGCAGCTTGAGCCTTCAACCTCCCTGGCTTCCTTTTGTACCCTCTGCCTGCTGCCTGCATATTCCCCCATCTCGCTCAGATGGATCAGTAATTAAAATATTGAGGAATTAGCATGTTTGTGGCAAAGTCTGAAGACTTTGNGCTCAGGGGTGTCCATAAATGAATTCTTTGCATACCCATTAGCAAAAATTTAAATATCTTTGAGGTCAAATCAAGAGCTGCTTTTAGGATCTTGGTGTTGAAACTGGTGGCAATGCTCAATACATTATTGCACATGGGAGCTTCTTCTGTAAACACTCTGTGCCAACAGGTGTAGGGGTTGCGGGGTTTGGTGTTTGTGTGGTGACTTACTTGGTGACACACGGCTCTGAAGCACTTCTGAAGTTGCAGATGACCAAGATGGTTTTGGGAGTAAGGCTGATCCTGAAGTCATCTAGCTCTTCCTCACGTGCCTTTGTGAATTTGGTTGTATCTAGAGATGTATGAAATGGATAAACTAGATGCAAGCTGGTGTAGTAATGATCTTAAATATTGTAACCACAGAAGGTACAAAGCTACATATGCGTATTTTGAATCTCCCTGTGTATTTTTTATCAGCTGCCTTAAATTCATGGTGTTGCTTTGAAGTTAGTATTTGTGAATTATCAATAAATGCAGATTTCCGTGTTGCAGATTGCTACAGTAGAGGGTGGTGTTAAAAGAGCAGGAACTCCGTAGCCTACAGCAGAACAGTTCAGTCTCGTGTTGGCCTCCAGCAGAATTCCCCCTCTTTTTTAAAAAGAGATGCGAGGTGTTCCAGCACTGTAAGAATGACCCAACAGAAGATNGCTACTGCCGTGGTTCATGTCTCATGGGGCTAGCAAACCCTGTGGCCGTGCTGGGAGCCCCCGGCTGGCGTGGGCATGCAGGGACTGGCACCAGTGCCGGGGCTGGAGCTGCCTGCACCTCGGAGCACGGAAAGTGCCATTTCAGAGATGTGTCAGGCAAAAGGGCGAGGGGCTGCTGCTTGTGTGCTGCGTAGTTCAGGTATTTGATAATTCACAGCTTTAAAAACCAAGGTACCTGTAGAGTGTTTGCTGCATCGCATGGCAGTTGTGTATACGGCGTGTGTTGGGTTTTAGAGTTGGTTTGCTGGCAAGATTTTTTTTCTTTGGTTTGCTGGTTTTTTGTTTTGGCTCTTTTTTTTTTTTTTTTTTTTTTTTTTTTTTTTTTTTTTTTTTTTTTTTGTACTTGATCTTAGTCTTGGTTAAATTTAGATGCAGCAGGAGAGAAGCTGGAACTTGTTAGCAGCACAGGAAACGCCCTGGAAGAAGGTTTTTGATGTGTGTGTTTGTGTGTAGATGTGAACTCTGCAGCTGCGTGGCTGGAGTTGGACTGCGGGGACCTGCCTTTGCTTCACAATAGTTTTTCATCTTTAAATGTTGTGTTAGGTTTTGGTGGAGCTTTGCTGCCGTGTACTTCACACAATTATGTATTAAGTATCTATGGCTTGTCACGAGCTGGTAGTTTTAAGTCAAATTCAAAGCTCTTGCACTCAGAATAGCTGAGGTGTTAAGTTGCTGAAAAGACAGAGTCTGGGTTAAACCTCTTCGGCTTTGTTTTATCTGGAAAAATATTAGAATGTGAGTAATCTAAGGATTGTGCTTTTCTTCTTCCAGTCATTTACAGTAAAATTAACTCGTTCATTTCTGAGCAGATGTCTTTTCCTTAGAATCTCTATTTCTGGCCATACTTTAACAAGTTAGGATTTGAACAATATGCAAGTAAGAATAAATAGAAGCAAAATATGACCTTTGTTTTTTGAAACTTAAATGAGATGGAAGCTGCTGGAGAGTTTAATGTGTGGGTTGGTTTTGGCTCAGGCTTGTTTTTTTTTCTTTTTTGTGGTTTTTTTGTGGCTGTAGTTTCTGAAGAAGAATGATAAAACACAAAACATTCTTAATGTGACAGTTTTTGTGTTTTACACTAGAAATGCCTTTGAGTTGACTGTTTAGTTACTGTCATTCAAGGTCTGTTTTGCACTGGGCCAAATTCCCACCGGGGTCACAAAACGATGTTTTTTTGTGTTGGTAAGGACTGTTTACTGGATTTTTCTACAATATTTGCCAGAAACTGAAAGTTTGAGGAAAAGAGGGAGGAATATTACTGCCACACAGCATAGACGTGGTTTTGCTCTGACGAAGTAAAATTTTCAGCACTTCCCAACTACCGACCCAGAGCTTTGTGTGCATGCCAGAACTGCTTTGTCTCTTGAGTCCAAGAGACAATAAAGACACATCGGGGAAAACTTTGCTTTATCCTCAGATAAACTATACTTGGTGAAGGTAGAATGCATAGGCACAGGAACACTGTGCCTTTTAGTGTGATGCACCAAGCCCGTGTGCGGTTTCAGAATTCACTAGTGTATTTAAAACTCTGGGGATCCAGAGCTGGTGTGCACAGAACTTTGGTTTCTTCTCTAAGCTATTTTTTGTGCCACAGTGGTGCGGTACGCTACCTGATGTATTTTCTCTAAGTTTGCAGTGAAATAACTGGCAAGTGACAGGAGTACTTTATAAAAGGTTTTACGCTCATTCAGAAGTACTAGGTGTGTTTTGAATTTTGGGGAAATTTTGTTTAAAAAACAATATGGGAAGGAGGACAAAAGTGACATGAAGTTATTTTGTTGTGCTAGAGTTCAAAGGGTCACAAAGTCTGCACCAGAGGAATATACCGAATGGTTTGTTAGAGAGCACTCTGTTATTTTTCTTTCTCTTCTGTGCCTGCACAGAGGGTTCTTCCAAGGCTCTTGCATCCTCTGCAGCAGCGGGTGCCACCAGAGACACGTCTGGATCGCAGTGGGGAAACAGGCTTCTTCAGAGAGCTCATTTTCTTAGTGAGGTGTTCCAAGAATCTGGCTAACTGGCATCTGAGAAATCTAACACTGCCCCTTGATCTGGTATAAACAAGATTCTTTTCTTCCTATTTTCATCATGCCTGATCATAGGAAAACCCAGTGCTTTTCCTTAGTGAGCCTTGCTTGAGCCCCCTTTCTTCTATTCCTAGTTTTCTCCAGGACAAAAATTGAATTTTATTTCAGTGCAGTTTTTCTTTTGTTCAGGGGGTTTTGAGCTGGATGAGTTCTTGCTGGTATTACAGCAGTTCTGTTCATAAATCAGTGAACTCGACTCATTTGATTTGCATGGGACTTGCAAGCATCCCATCAACAGATCAAGGTGAGGCAGCACACACCATTTTGGCAAACTTGCAAAGATTTACACAGACCTAAGATTGTAATGAATAATTAATTTTTTTTGAAGGATACAAGTTTGTATTTCACTACCAGTTAAATTCTGGTTGTCAGGATTTAATTTTTTTTTTTTTTGACACTTGCCTGTGGAGAGAATGCATTCTGGCATCCAGATTAGAGGCTTTAGTGGTGCTTGGCTGTTTAATTACTGAAAGCAGTAGGACAACTGTAAAATTTTAATAAATATGGGCTTGTCAGGTATTTCGTATTTTTGGTAAGAGCATGTAAGATCTTGTCTATACTGGGGAGTTACTGCAGAATGAGGCAGGGTGTGAATGTGAAGCTCTTTTCCCCTTGTATAGACAGGCCTTGAACTTTTCAAGAGCAAACTCTGGGATGTTCCATGTGTCTTCTTGTCCCCAGTTTGAGCTCTGTAGTGGGTTTAGGGCTGACAGGGAGTAACACCTAAAGCATTGCTGTAGTTCATGTGAATAATCTCATTGATTTCAGTGGCCTGTTTGTGTAGGGAGAGCACACACCTGCTGGGTCGTGCCAGGATTGGAGGGCTTGCTTGGGAGCCCATTTTGGTAGACACTACCTGCCATGAGTGTTCAAACAGGGCTTGTTTTAACGCTCCAGCGAGGTCTCTTCATGCTACTGTGTTGTACGATAAAATGAGAAGAGCTTTAAGTGAAAGGAGTTGGGAGAATCTGGATGTTAGTGTTTCTTTGTAGTTTATGCTATAGAAGAGTGTGTAAGTCTTGACCCTAAAACAGCATAATCAAGTAATTAACACCAAAAGGTTTACATTTGACAGGAGACAGGAAAGGGTAGCATCCCAGGGTTTGAGCTGGGAAGTAGGGAGGGTAGTAGTTCTGCTTTGCCGCGTTTCTGTGGGTGAGGTTTAGGGAGGTCGTTGAGCCAATCTAACAGTTTGCTGTGACTCAGAGGGATGGTTTCCCTTCTCCGGTACCTGCTCTCTTTCCTGTGTCATCTCTGCTGTCCATCAGACTGGGTAGCTGCAGAGGGGACTGCCGGCGCTGGCAGGGTGCAGCAGGAAGGTGCAGCTGACCCCTTCGGCCCCCTTGTGAAGACTCACCCGTTGTGATCTTGAGCAAACTGGTATTTGCTCCTCTTAGGGAAAATGGAACTAAGCCTGGTACCCTTCCTGCGGGCCGTTGTGGGCTGGAATATGCTTTGAGATGCTCTGAGGAAGAAGAGGCAGTATATATAGATGCCCCAAGGTACCTTCTGATTCCCATACTTTCCTGATGATGTAACCTAACTGTCTAGACTCTGGGCAGCCTCAAGAATGTTAATGTCCAATTCCCGAGTTTGTTAATTAATTTTGTCCCCTTTAGATTACTGCTGTATACTCTTCTTTTTGTGCGTGCATGTGTATTTATATGAATGTGTCCTGGACAACAGCACCAGTCCTGGTATGTTTGAGCCTTTTGCTCCTGCTTATTTCTGCATTTTAGGGTTACTTAGGAGTTGAGACTTTTTTGTTGTTGTGGGTTTTTTTCCAGTATGTTTGTTAGAGGATCCATGTGGGCAGTTGCATTCTCTGAAGAGAAAAACTCTGTGCATTTTTAATACAGATTTCCAAGATTTTCTTGTGTGACTTGCCCTTGTGGAGCGGGGGGCTGAACCAGATGACCTCCAGAGGTGCCTTCCAACCTCAGCCATTCTGGTACTCTACCCTAATCGAAGGAATCTTAATGAGTGTGGTTACTTTTTGTCATCACAGATATTTAAAGCTGCTGTTGCGCATGTACCACTCTACCCCTAGTAACTGTGGCTAGAAGACAGGCGTCCTCATGAAGAAAATAACAACATCAATTTGAAACCAGAATAATAAGTTTTAAAAGTCCTATTAAAACCTCCAGGAAGGTTTACTTAGTAATAGGTATGTTCATCTCTATTTATAGGCCTGTGAAGAAGGAAGTGTGTGATGTGTCCTTTGTGCACAGGGTTTGGAGGAAGCTCTGCATTTGTCTGCTGGCAACAGCGAGTGGCTGTGATTCCCAGCCGTTCCAAGGTCAGGTAGATTATAATTAGAGATTATGGAAAACATACTCTTCCAGAATTTTTAAGGATAGCTGGCATGAGGAAAAAGAGAAGACTAGAACATGCACCTGCGTTGGACACTGATGTCTAAAACACAGACCTGTAGTTTTAGGATAAAATTATTAGTAAAATAAGAGGAGAGGGACCATTTTTTCTTTTTCACAGGGTGGAAAGTTTCATGAAAAAGCAGAAGATAAAATCCTGAAAACAATCTAGTAGGATGGACAAAGAATATAGAAGATCTGGAAATAGATATGATAAGGAACTAAAATAAAACTCAAAGCTTTCATTTTATCAGCACCATTTTACTGTCACTCAAGGAAATACAGCTGACTGTATTAGTGTGACCTTTTTTTGAAAATCCCCGAACTCAGGCATGCTAGATTCATGGAAAGCTTGGAAAGTAGCTGTGGGAATGAAAAAGCCACCTTTTGTGTGCCCTGGACACATTGCTTTGTTGCTGGCTTTATCTGAGGGGTCTCTTGTTGCGCTGGTTGGTCAGGGACAGCTGGGGGCAGGGTGGCACGTCCCCAGGGAGAGGTGACGGGGCTGTGGCTGTCACAGCCACCCTGTGAAGGATGGCAGTCGCACTGTCACCCTGTTCCCTGGTGCAGGGCTGGTGCTGGGGTGCTGCTGTGGTTCCCTTGATGCCTCAGCAGAGGGATCCAGGAGCAGACCCAGCCTTGATGTTGGTGTGGGAGTGACAGTTACGCAGCTGGCACAGGCGAGATGGTGGCATTCTGGCGTGGGGAAGCTGAAGAAAGCTATCTTGCTGCCTCCTCCACGTGTAGATTCGTTTCAGTGTTCTCAAAGTTCAGATTCTTCAGCAGAGTGACTCTCAAGACTTTTTTCCCTTCTGAGAGATCTTCTTAGCACCTTAGATCTTCTGAGTGACCTGTTCTGCTGAGTTACCTGCAGCTGCTCAGGGCTGAGGACTCCAAGAGGAAGAAAGCTGTGGGGCGATGGCTCTTGGCAGGCAAGGTGTGGTGCGAGTGTGTGTCACCTCTGGAACCCAGCAGCGTCCCCAGTGGTGCCCTTTCCTGTTGCTGCACGGAGGGAAACTCAGAGGAAAACCATCCATGGCCTCCTGCTAGTTTGCTTTCCCGTGGATGAGAGGAATGGTGGAAGAAGCCTTCGCTTCTAGACACGAAGCACGTATTCTCTTCCCATGTGATTTTCCTTGAGTTATATGCATCTACTAATCAAATACTGCTAGATTTCACTAGTGCCTGCTTGGGTTAGGTATCAAATCATTTAATTTAGCATTTGGAGGGAATTTGTTTTCCTTTTCTGACAGGATCATCAATCTGTTAGTCTTTGGAATTCAGTGCTTTATTTTGTTTTTTTATTTTTTTGTGTACTATCAGCCTAGGTACAGTACATACAGCAAGCAGTATTTTAGGTATACCAAAACAATCCCCCTTTAAAAAAATATGACCAAAGACAGTCATGCTGCATGTTTGTATTTAGCCTGGTGGTGGAATCATCTCATTTTGAGGTACAGCAAAGTTTCTTCAGATTGGGAGCTGCCTTTTTTTTTGCCCCCCCCCCCCCTTCCCTTGTTTTGATTTGCTGATTTGTTATGTGTAGCTTTGTAGACAAAAGAAACAAATCTGGAAATTGATGTATTTGTTGGACCACATGCTATTTTAATTATGTCCAGAAGAGACCTGTGGTGTTAGATCTCTTTGAAGTCACATTTCTTTGTATATTGCCTAGAGTACTGCTTTCAGAGCTGCCTTAGCTCACCAGTGTACTTCACTGAAATTCTCAAGACATTACTCATTTTGGAAAAGATAGTCTGTGATTCTTTGCGTTTTTGTGTTGGTTTGGGGTTATTTTAATCCTGAGGGTGATAAGAACTTGATTGGTGTTCGTTGGACTGAAAAGGAGCGAAAGTGGCTGCTTTGCAAGATCTGAGTTGGAAATACACATCTTAAATCGGAAAAGAAGACTCCGTGCAGGCACATAAGTGGGTGGGTTTGTGTGGGATTTTTTTATCCATAGGATTTCTCATCTGCGGTATTTGGCAAGCTGAAAGTAAAGCTCTATAACTTTATCCCCCTCACTATTGATTTACCCTAGTTTCCTTCTAGTAAAGCATTTTACCATATTTCATTGCCTTTCTGTGGGATAACTTCCTTCCCTTGGAGTTTTAAGGTGGCTGAAATAAGTAGTAATTTATTTGTTTGTCTGCATGAGCTGTAGCCTAATGGCTGCGTCCCTTTACAAGCAGCTTGTTGATGTTCCTCTGGAAATTAGGGCTGTATGTAGGACAGTTGAGAAACTGCAGACGCGTTTTGTTTCTGTGCTGATCTTCCACGCTTTTTGGAGAGGCTGGTGCTATCATAACCTAAGCATACAGCTATTCAGTCAAATAAGACTCAGTTACTGTGAGTTCAGTCAAGATGTTGGTTAGCATGATTTTTGTCTTCATTTTCTTTACGCTAGTAAAGCTGAAGTGGCAGTTTCTGACCTGGTTTTCATCTAGTTTTAGGCTCTGGATTTTCTGCTGACATAGTGTGTGCAGGGTGTCACTTCTGCCAGCTGGAAGGTGGTGAGCGTTCTTGCCTGGCGTTTGGACCCTTTCATCATCGGTTTTAAAGCAGGGGGTTTGTCGCTTGTTCCCTGTTTAACACGGGAGGATGGAAAGAGATGGGGTGAAAGTGACTGTTGTGACAAAGGCAGGAAGAATAAAACTCTCTCTGGTTATATTTCATTTTCCTTTGCTCACTGCTTCCTCAGTGCAAGCTGTCGGTGACATCCACCGGTTCCTGGGGACTGCTGGCTGGGATGCACAGGAGGGGCTTTCCTCAGGGCTTTTTTTTGGTCTTCTTTAAACCCTGTGACCTTACCTGGTTCTAGGATGCCTCTCTAAATAGTGGCTCTGCACTGGGAGGAGGGCCAGCTTTTGTTGTCTGTCTTTTTTACATTTTTGTTGAGGTGAGGACAATTGCTGGAGACCAGGACCAAGCCGTCTCCCTCATGCCCACCCACCCGCTTCTTGTCTCTGCAGCAACCTCTGGCTTTGCAGCGTGATCTGTGCGGCTGATTCCTGCCTTGCAGAGCCGGAGGAGAGGAGAGATAATTCATTGGGCTTAGAAATAAGAGGCAGTGGAATGATGGAGGGTAATTTACTCCTGTGATACCTAAAGTGTAAGGAAGAAACCAGCCCTGCTGAGAGAGGAGTTAGGCTAAAGGAGGTGAGCCAAGGAGAGTGCAGAGGGGCCTTTGGTCCTCGGGGAATTTGGTGATATCTCTGTAATGACAAGAGCTGGAGGGGTCAGGTGCAGAAACAAGCCTAAATAGCAAGGATAAATTTATAAATTTGATAAATTCAGCGCAGACAAGAAGCCGGGTGGGGGTGGAAGGGTGGTGTTGGTGTTGTTGGGATTTTTGGGTTTGTTTTTTGTTTTGGTTTGTGTGTTTTGTAAGTCATAACTAAAGAAAGGGGTAATTCTGTGGAAAATGGTAGAAGGCTCCGGTCTTGGCATTTTCTCAGAGGGACTTGGCAGAATGGGAAGAGAAAGGGAAAAATGAATTTGTCTGCACCTCGTCTGTGGTCAGATATTTTTCATATAAGAAACAGCTGCAAATCTTGAAGATTTTATGGCTCCTCTGTTGACAACTGCTGTTCTTTCTCCCTGATGTAGCCAGGCAAATGACTCAACTGATGATTCCTCATCTGCGTCGTTGCTGGATTGTTCAGGTTAGTTCAGAGAGGTGCTTATGACCTTTGAAGTTATTATTTTTAACGTGTGACTGCTTTTCATCTGCTTCATTGCAAGATCAGTTTCTTCAGCACTTCAGGGTGGTAACGAGTGGCTGGGGAACAGTAATTTTTAAAACTGATAAACAATCGTTTCTGCAGGATCTGGAGCTTGACGAAGGATTTTGGGCAGCAGTCAAGGGAAGAGACCGTCTTTTCCCCTTGTTGGCAGACCTTAGAGACACCATAATCAGCGCTAGGGTGAAAGAGTAACATAGCAGAAAACTGGGTGATTGCGGGATAGAATAGATACATCTGTGCCATCTGGGAAGTCAATTCTAGAACCAGACTGGTGGGAAAAAAGCTACAGCAAAAGCACATTCTAATAGCTAACATGATAATGAGGTTTTCCTTGTGCTTCCTCATCTTTCACCTCTTTCATTGTATTTTAATAGTGCTTCAGGGCATAATTCCGCTATTTAGAAGCGAGCAGCAAGTTGGAAACCTCAGCGCTCTTTTGCAGCCTCCTATTTAATCGATGCATGGCTTTCAGGGGTGTCAGATAAGGAGGGGGATATGGGGTATCTCATACGTAAGATTAATAATTATGTTATTGAGTGAAAGACAAATGAAGCAGACGAGGACCTCTTTAGTGTCTCTGTTTTAACATTTTCATTCATGTACTTGAGTAATAATAGAACAATTTTTTCTCATCACAAGTTGTACTTTAAAAAGAGAAAGAAGTAAAATATAGTATTCTCTTGTTTTCAAATGTTTTTGTTCATTCTTGAATTAGAAGTCTCTTAGATCTGGGAATGTGCACTCTTACTATAAATGTTAGGCATTGTGACTCAGTGTAGTCATTTTAAAGGATTTTTTGCTTACGATCTTATCTTGATTTGTGTTACATCAGTAACACCTTGCTGCCTTAAGTTTTTTGTTTGTTGTTTCCTCTTGTTTGAAAAATGCAGTTAAACTGGAGGGAGTTGAATTTTTCAGAAGAGGGAAATGTTGAAACTTCTGTATGTGTAAACCATGAGATTCTTAATGCATTTAAAGGCAGCAAAGGCAGTTGTGACTAAATGAAGTTTTCTGTAAACCGTAGGACTGAATCTTGAGGTGTTTACAAAATACGCTTTTTAAAATGCAGCTCTTTTGAAGTATATGTTTAATAAATCATGCAGGTGGTAAGTCCTTTTGTGCAGACGGCAGAATGACTAAGGTGCTCCACCCTTTATTTCTGTGCAAATATATGGTAACTGCTTGTCAGGATCTAGATACGGAGCGGCGCAGCCTTGGGAAGCAGTTAGGTGGAGTTGGGGGGCGTTAGCTCAGGGGGGTATATACCGCACAGCAGGAGTTGATTTGGCCTCTCCAGAAGCAATGAACTCCTGCAGATAAATCTCGGAAAATAACCTGCTCTGCTGGGTGAGGTGCATGAAACGTGTGCTGCAAACCTGGCGGGAAGGTGGCCCAGAAGCTGTGAATCGTCTGGTTGCTGGTGGTGTGTCTGTCAGCGGTTGCTGTGCCTGGGAAATGAATATTCCCGTGCAAGGAAGCTGCTGAGTTTTAGGGGAGACGCTGTGTGCAGGGGGATCAGGCAGTGGGAAAACTTGGAGAGAGGTATTTTTTTCTGGTTTTCTTGCTTTTCAGAGGGAATTCCCTAGGCAGTGAAGCACTTAATCTGTCAAAGATCAGTAGTGAGGTAAACTGCTGTGTACATCTGTGCTCCTAACTCTCTCCATAAGCTAGCATTTATATATTATTAACCTGATGGAAAGGATGGTTATAGTTTTTAAATGACCTTCAAATATTTTAAAAAGCAAACAACCCAAGCCCAAAACACTACAAACACAGAGGAAAAAAACCCAAACATTAGCAACAGAATAAAACAAAAAACCAACCAAACAGCAAACAGGTGGTCTCAGGGCAGAATTTAAAAATTGGAACCAAGAAAACTGATCTAAAACTGAATTGCTTACCAAAGACAAACAATTGTAATAGCTGAAATGTTTCTGGAGTCTTAATGAATGATTTTATTTAAGCTTGGCTTTAGAGAAACAGGAAATACAATATGCATAGGAAAAAACAGATGCCAGCATTACTGGAAATAATCCTGTTAATCACAATATATTTAAACCAAACCAAGACCCAGTATCCAGTGTCTGTTTCAAGAGTAAATATAGTAAAATAGTGTACAGTGTTGCTGGTCAATTTAATCCGTCCTCCTGAAGTGTGAAAGGTGAGTTTGAAGAAATCTTTTACCTGAGGCTGAAATGCTTTTGGAAAATGCTTTTTGGGTGTTTTTCATGTCAGAAAACATCACAGTATATACAACAATTTTTATTTTTTAAATAACATATCATGTCTCTCTGATCAGTGTCTCAACTGTAGTATTTAGCTTGTTTCCCGAGTGTTTTAGCTGCACACCTTTGTGGAATTTGAATGATGTTCTAAAGTAAACAAGGTGTTGGCTTTAGATTTACTTAAGAAAGCAGTTTATTTTTTGTACCTTGCAGCTTGCAATAGGTGTCACTGTGTTTGCTTTCCTGTTCAGAGCCTTTTTTGTTTATATCTCTCCTTGAATGTAATTGCCATATCAAAAGGTGAATTTCTTTGGAAGTAGTTAGCTTTCATTTTTGTGCACTGTTTTATAGGAGAGAAGGCAGGAAATGGACTTGACTTCCAGATAACGGGCAACTTTTTTTATCTGCAGTGAAGGTGTCTGAATAAGTGGCCATCTCATGCCATTCCTGTCCGTGGTTGGAATACATCCTTGAAGAGCTCTAGGCACAGTAGGGAAGTTGGCCTCAACTCCAGAAAGAGAAAATCTAGGATGGAATTGTCCTTGATCCCTTTTATTTGATCTGCTATTACTCCCTACAAATATCCTAAGAATAGGAATGACATATACTGTAAAATTGCAGCTCTGTATCAAGCCTTTCTGTTCTGGCTAACCCCAAATTTATACTGGTCATATTTTCAAAAGAAGAAGAAAGTTAGATGTAATACACGAGTTTTCAGGTGTTTTTTTGTTTGGTTGGTTTTTTTAATTAAATAATTGGTACCCTGTTCTATCTACGTATGTGGAATATTGTTCTCAGATTCTGAAATTCATGAACAGCTCCAGATCTTACCATTTCATAATGCCAATTTCTAACGTGGCATATCTTTTTGTATAGAAACAACAACAACTAAAAGGAATTTAAAAGGCAGAGTGTAATAAATACATTGGGACTTTTATTTTCTTTGATGTCTTAGTTTAGGAGGTTATCTGGGAGAGGGTGTTTGACTATGTACTTAGAAAAAATGCTTACAGTTGTTTTCCTTTCCTTTTGGAATCTGATAATTAGAATGTTTAGCTCTTGTGGTAGTTGGAGGCGCATGCCATTTACCATAAGATGGAGTGAGGTAGACTGCACTTTCTACCTCGCTACAGCAAGCTTCTGTAATGCTTTTATTCCACTCTGTGCCATGAGGTTTTCTCTGGAGGCAGAAGGTGTCCTCTGTAGCCCCTGAGCTGGCTATTCGCCGCCTCTACTGGGAGTTTGTTCCAAGGTGAGCTTTGCTGGAGAAAGGGAGCACGCGTGAACCAACCTAAGAGGTTTGGGGTTGCGTTTCCTGCTCTTCTCATCACCCTCCCTCAGTATCTTAGACACGTTTCAAGACATTTCTCACCTTTTGGGTGTGAGTGGGAGTTATCCCTTGAAAGCAGCTTCTGCAGTGTGTTTGTTTGCAGGATGGGTAGGCTCAAAGGGAATAGAGTACCCTAAATAGCACAGTGTGAAATGCATGGGACGTGCCATCAGTGGCACGAAGTCTAGTTGAAGACCAGTAACTATGGTGTACCCCAGGGGTCAATACTGAATCTAATCCTGTTCAACACCTTCATTAATCAAAGTGGTTGAGGTTTCAAGGGACCATGCGAAGTCACCTTGTCCAACCCCCTGCTCAGGATAGGGTATGTAAAACCAGTTGCTCCTTCCAAAGAGGGAGACTCTGCAACTTTTCTGGGCAACTGGTGCCAGTGCTTGGTTACCCTCACAGTGACAAAGTGTTCCTTGATGTTCAGCAGGAACCCCATGCTCCAGTGCATGCACGTTGCTGCTTGTACTATCACTGGGTGCCTCTGCAGAGAACCGAGCTCCCTCCTCTTGGCACCTTCCCTCCAGATATAATTATTGAACTGGGAAGACCAGACTTGGACTTGGTACTCCAGGGATGGCCACAGCAGTGGTGGACAGAAGGGAAGGATCTCCTTCCTCAACCTGCTGGCAGTGCTCTTCCTAATGCACCCAATGATACCATTAAACTTCTTTGTGGCAAGGGCATGTAGCTGGCTCTGTGTCCACCAGGACACCCAGGCCCTTTTCTGCCAAGCTGCTCTTCAGCTGGGTGTCCCCAGTACGTACTGGAGCCTGGAATTGTTCCTCCCAGGTGCGGGACTTTGCACTTACTCTTTACAAGGTTCCCATCACTCGTGAACTTCACGAGGTTCCCATCAGACCATTTCTCCAGCCTGTCAAGGTCCTTCTGGATAGAATCATGACTCTGTGGTGTATCTGACACTCTCATGTCATACTGTCAGCAAACTTGCCAATTTCACTCTCTGCTCTCCCATCCAGAGCATCTCCATGAGCAGAGTGTCCTTGCAGCACAGGCAGCTGACAGTGGATGGCCAGCAGGTCAGGGGTGGTGAGCCATGAGCCTTCCCCTTGAGATACGCTGCTGAGGAGTGCAGAAGAATTTTTCTTTCACTAGTTCATATTCAGCCAACCTAACTCAGAAAACTTAATCTAAAAGCAACTTGCTGCCAGTA
Organism: Thinocorus orbignyianus; assembly: GCA_013400375.1. Lineage (NCBI taxonomy): Eukaryota > Metazoa > Chordata > Aves > Ciconiiformes > Thinocoridae > Thinocorus > Thinocorus orbignyianus. Next base: position 450,921 of record VXBW01000180.1, read on the forward strand.
TTCGTTAATTTCTAGGCAAGTGTACAATGTGTTGTCTTGCTGCGAAGCCTTCAAGCGTCTGTGGATCCAGCAATTCAGTTTTTCTAATGTACAGGGAGCAAACTACAGACAAACGATATCCTCTGTCATAGTTTAGAAGCCATGAGTTTGCCCAAGTTAAATTAAAATTTTTATATACATGCAAATATACCAAAGTGCACTGGTTTATATTTAATGAATGGGTTTTCAAAATATTAATAAATATTTTTGGTTTGGCATTGTGTATTCTCATCCACTGTTAGTGCCAGTGGTCTCTGGTGTTGGAATATTTCAAAATTACTGCTACAGACATAAATCTGCACCGCACAAGCTCTGCTCGGGGAATGCGCTGTAGTCACTGCTGGCTGACTTAAGGAAGTGCCTGCTCCCTCCAGAACAGTGAAACCAGTATAACTGGGAAAAGCAGGTGATCACTAAGGAGGAGAGCTGGGAGCCCCCTGTTGAAGGAGGCTGTCATCTTTCCTCTGGTGAGGACTTCGATGCTTTCACAAGCTCGTCCATTCCGTTTCTCTTTGTACCCGGTATTTTTTCCACCAACTCTTTCCTAAGCTCACGTTTCTTCTCTCTTTAAGCTGCTCTGAAGGGTTTCTTTTAGCACTGCAGCTGCTCGAGAGCCTGCAGATGTTAGGGTTTATTATTACCTTTTTTCTTTTTTTTTAAAGAAAGATCTAGTTCTCTTGCAACAGTGTTGTTGCCTTCACTTGCAGTAGGCTTCCACCCCCTGATGATCAGCTCTGTGAAACAAAACTCATTCATAATTGCCCACTCGTATTTTTGGTCATGTTATACCACTAAGCTGTATTGCTTTTGAAAAAAAACAAATTGGGAAAAAAAAATACACCAGGTAGTTTCTGAAGCAGAACTAGGTTTGACATCCCCTGTGAACTTCAGCAAGACTTTGGGTAGACCATTTTTTCCTTGTCCACATGATGATACCAGCTGAATTTTAGTAGAGTCACTATTGTTCTGCAAGACTTATGAGACTTTAAAATGCTTGTAAGTAAAATTTATCATACAACATCCCAGAAGTTTACAACGCTGCATAATTTTAGAGGTAGCATTAACTTTTCAAAGCCAAATTCCCAAAGAAGTTAGGGAATACCATATTAAGAATGTCTCTGTGGCTTTAATTAGACTTCCCATTCTTCTTCATACACATTATGTTTCATCCTTGAATTATATGATGGAATGGTGTTTCCTTCAGTAAATGCTCCAACTGAACCTGTGAACGCTTGCTGGTAACATTGAAAGCTACACTGCCCTTGAGTGCAATTACCTTAATTGCAATGTGCTAAAATGAGCTGAGAAAACTTTCATTTTAAGGAACAATATAATTACATATAAAAACGGGTTCTAAAAACCATAAGACCTTCAAACTGTAGTATTAGGGTGAGATTTATGTATCTGGGTTTCTGGAACAAGTGACCAGTGTCTGAACACGAAGCACAGAGTCAGTGTCAGTTCCAAACTCCTGCGTGGACCAGGACCCGACTGTGAAGTGGCTGGAGGAGTGAGAGATGAGTCACCACGGTTGTTTTAAAAAAACCCCAAGTAATTCTGAGGAGTTTTGTACTAAAATTAGAAAGATCCTTTTTACGATGGTAATTGAGAACATGGGAAAGAACAATAGAGCTGGAGCCTACAGTTTGCCTGAATGAATACCGGTGGATCCTGGTGAGTGTGAAACGTGTTTCCCGGCTGTCCCACCGAGGTTGTGTGACTAGGGACACCCAAGCAGCCCGGCTGTAGGTGGGGGTCCCTCACTACAGCCCTTCCTGGCTGTGAACAGCTAGCCAGGATACCACCAGCACACTCTGGGTGTGTGGGTTTTCACAGCCAGGCTGTGGACAGGGGTTCCTCATTACAGCCCTTCTCAGCACTGTGCACAGGCAGACAGACAGACAGATGTGCTGTGCCTGTGTTTGCAGCCACTACAACCTGCATGGCAGGCACAAGGAGGCAGCTATTCCGAAAGAATCCTTAATAAACTGGGAAGTGGGCCGCTGAGCTGTGAGGAGGAGGCAGGCCGGGCACTGGAGGCCTGTGGGAGCGCTCCCTGGGCGGCCATGGCTCCGGCGGCAGGGCCGGGAGCAGTGGGGCCTGCCAGGCCTAGCGCGGGCACTGCGGGAGGACAAGGTTGCCCATTGTCTGTGGACATCTCTGTGCTGCAGGGCTGGGCAGGACATGCTCACCTGCATATTCTGTACCCAAACTTTCCTATCGTGAGATAGCTTTAGAAGTTTTCAGTAGAGAAAGCAAATGAAGTGACAATTTATAGATGTTCCCAAAAGCTTTTTGAGAAAGCAGTGCTCTTTGTAGTTCCCTTCATTCCGTTTTCCTTGCTCTGTAACTGGAGATTGTTATCTGAAACAGCTTAACTGACTCCAGTTTTACGTCCCGGGTATGTTTTCCTCATGATTGGTGGTCATTTGGAATCTGCGACTGCAGCTCGCTTGGTGTTGATGGTGAAATCCATAGCATGGAGGACGGGGTGGGTACGTGGCATGTGAAGATGTACTCCGCAGTGATGCGGGGCACGTGTCTGTCCGTGGCCGGCAGGGGACGGGCAGTGGCCTGGTGGTGGTGTGTCCCCTGTCACCCGGTGGTGGCCGGGTGTCCCCAGCGCAGGGCCAGTTTCTGTCGTCCTCCTGCTGTGCTGATGGACGCCGGTCAGGAGTCAGACCTTTATTTTGCTTCATTTTCGACAGAGTGTCTTACAGTAACTTACCCGGGTTTAGCCTTATAACCTTAATTATATGTGGAATGTGGAGAATGCTGTATTATTTTTCTGTATAACAAGACAGTGAACTGTAATTGCTTAGTTCAAGTACTAAAACATTCCTTGTGCTTCAGGACTTTGCTCAACCAAGCTACGTTTTGAAAAATAAATGTAACTACCAAAAAGTTTCTTCTGATTACCTCAACATTTTTGTTGTACTGATTCTATTTTTGTTTTGTTTGGTTTTGTGTGAAGAGACGTTATTAATGTTGCATTTATTTTTGTTTCTTTCTGTTGTCCTTTAGGACCAACATTTAAAATGTTAAAGGCGGTTTTAAAAAAGAGCCGAGAGGGTGGAAAAGGGAACAAGAAAGACTCAGGTATGAACATTAATACAATATTTTGTAATGTGGATGAGTCACGCATTGTAAATCCAGGGGTTGAGCGTGTTCCATTGCAGCAGCGATGCCCCACCGTCGGGGCAGCAGTGACCCTTGTCCTGGCAGCAGCCATGGGGGTCTCTGGGCCGTGGCCGCCCTCAGTTTCAGCCCAGCTGCCCCCAGGCTGGGGGGGAGCTAAAAAAGGATGGTGTAACCGTCCCCATGCATGCCCTGCTCTGCTTCCTGCACTGCTTGCTCCTGGTTCTTGCCCCAGCAGCGCTGCCAGGCTGGATGCATTGGCCGGCAGCTTGAACACCGCCTCATGCCAGAGGTGCAGAACCTGAGCTGTGGAAATACTTTTTAAACTACTTACTCAACTATATTATGGGGGGAAAAAAACGGATATATTAACGGGTGATAAAATTTTTATCATTTACTATTCAGAAAAAAGTTGACAATGAATTTAGTGAAAAGTTTAAGTTGGTTATCAAACTTCTGTTTGTTGTGATCAGATTTTTACTTTAACCTCAGAGAGTTTTGATGGTAAAAGTCATCATCAACAAATTCTACTTTAAAAAAAAAAAAGGAGCTTATTTTCCTCTTAATCACAAATTTAGTAGGCCACAACTTAATCTGTATTGCCTTTCAGGAAAAAGGGTACGTAGGAACTCTAATTGCTATTTTTGAGGGCAAAAAAGGACCATGAGTAATAGTTATGGACGTGGAGGTGGCTGACTGTTAACCCTGCCTGCTGTGTGTGGGTCACGTTGAAGTCCTTACTGCGATGGCTAGAAAGCTGATGGACCTCAGTGACAGTTGTCTGTTCTTTACAGTTAAACTATTCAAAAACTTCAAACTATTAATGTAGACTAATACGTCTGATTTTCTGATGAGTTAGATCCTAAATTATCTATGAGTGAATTTATGCTCTTTGTAAGCACAAGTTTATTGTTCCCAGTTTAAACAAAAAGAAATGTACCTTTAGTATCTGAAGTGGAGAACACAACCTGACTGCCACGTGGCCGTCTGTCAGAAGCTTTGAAACGATGCAGTCGTCCTTTGACAAGCAAGTCATACGCTTGTCTCGCACTGCAGCTTTTCAAACTACTCTGGGTTGTACTGAGCCCGACAAGGAGGCTATTTCAAGTGCTCTTTTGCAGAAAGCAGCTTTGTGTTCCTCTGGCAGGTAATGTGCTCTTCAGGAAATCCTTGTGGTCTCCTGAAGTTTACACCCCGCCGGGGTTTCTCTGCGAGAGACTGAAGGACGAGAGCCGTCCTGAAAGGAAAACCGGAGACGACAAGAAGTGCTCTTGGAGGCAGAGCAGAGGCATCCTGGTAATGTGTGTGCTGCCGGCTCCCAGTCACCAGCTGGAGCTGTTTAAACATAGTGGGCTAAAGATTCCTGCGGTCAGGATGTCATTGGTACATTTCTCTTTAAAATACTAGATGGAAACGGTTTTAGGCTCAAAAGGAAAATCGGGCTGTTTGGAACAGAGCTTTGACCAGGCTTTGATTAAAACCTGAAGCTTGAAAAGCCTTTTTTCCTTTAGGTCAGAAGACACGTATACTCTTTTATTTTAGGATCTCATCACATTGGTCTGGATTAATGTGTGCAGAGGAAAGGATTTTTTCCCTTTGTTTTCATATGTACAATGCTGCTGTATTTCTGAACACCAAGGGGAGTGTTAGAGTGTTGGAGGTTCGTTGGTTTCTTTTTTGGTTTGTGTTTTTTGTTCTGTTTTTTTAAGCAAAGCTCTAGAGTGTCATGTGTGAATTGAATGTTACAGAAGCCAAATATTGGGAAAAATTCGTTAATAATTCCTGGTGAAAGCTGGAGTAAGGAAGAGTGCGGGAGCTGCTTTTTAAAAGGAAATAATTAATTTATACAGTGGATTTCAGAGATTTTGGCTTATTTTGTATTTGAAGGTGGTGGTGTGAAGAGTTTGAAAAGAAATCTGTGCATTCCATTCTGTGCTACGTCCAGTAAAATTGTGGTCACTTTGAAACAAAAGAGAAAACTATTAAAGGACCTTGCAATTCTTTCATCTGTAAGGCATTCTTCAGGTTTTAGAGATGAGAAGCAAGGCAGAGAACATCAGTCTTTGTAGAGCCTTATTTTTTCCTCACTCCTCTCCCTGGTCCTAACACTCCAAACAATGAGAAATGGAAATTTTTTTTAATTGTAGGGTTGTCCCATTTCATGGTCCTTCAGGTTCTTAATAGCAGCAACAGCTCTTAAAATTTATTGCTCTCTGAGGAACTGTGAAGGGAGTGAAAAAGCATGCTAATGAGATAGCTAATGTGCAAGCATCCGTCCTTCTGGCCTCCATTTACAAGGGTAAGGCCGTTGAAAATTTAGATGCCTCTCCCAGCTTCCCGGGCACACATGTTTAATTTTTTTGCTGAGGACGCTTCAAAAAAGTTTTCTCAGTGCTTCAGAAGGTAGCAGGGAGCAGGTGAGAGCACCACACTGAGCTGCGTTAGGAAAAACGTCTGCCGTATTTTTTCATTGTACACGCGGTTTAGGAGCGGTGTGGGACAGCTGCGAGGCAGTACAACCTTGGGCTGCCCCAGCCACGTCGGCATTGACTGTCTGAACGTGCTTGAGAATCTGCTGTGGCCAGAGGGTCCATCTCCTGCTTTGTGTCCCTGGAGGCAGGAGCAGAGCCGGGCGCTCCTCACAGCGCCGTCCTGGCCACTGAGATCGTCTGGCTGTGACTGGCGTCCAGCGGGAAGAGGTTTGGGCTAAGCTCCAAAAGTTCGTTCTTAAACTGCAGTAACCCCTGGTGTTCCGTGGGTCCCCTGTGTGCGAGGGACGCCGCGAGTGTGCGCAGTTGTGCGCCCAGCGGGACGGTTCCTGTTTGTGCGGCAGCCGCGTCCCAGGGGTTTTGCAGCTGTCAGCCTGATGGGACCCTGCACATAGGAACGGGGTTATTTTTTTTTCCTGAGGTGAAGGCACAACCATAGTATTAAAAAGTCTGCAAAAGGGTTGAAGAAGAAAAAGAAATTAGGACTGTTTTTCTTTAAAAAATAGCTTGTATGGATTTTAGCATTAGAATTTCTTCATTTTCCATGACATTAGGGCTTAAGAGCTGAAGACGTGCACAGTATTTTTGAAATCTAGCTGCTGAGTATGTTAACTGCAATTTTTAATGACTTTTTAAATTCAGGGTTTTCCCAAAAAGGAAGGTTAGAAGAATTAGTGTTGGTACTTTTGGGGGAGAGACTGAAGTGCTAGCAACTGGTAGGGGGTCTTTATACAAGCAACTGCTCTCTACAGAGGTGGAAGACTGTCATGTGGGAATCTCAGTTTGGGATGGAAAAGCAGCACTTGGGTAGCAGCATGCTGGTGACACATAGTTAGGATCACATCTGCAGTTGCTTCAGTGATAATTCTTTCTCCTGCAGTTGTTTTATTACAGTGGGTTTATTTGGATGTGACTGGGAGGCATTGGCAGGTAGGCAGCTGTTGTAGGATTAGGTAAAATCTAAATGAAGTAAATGTATGTGTTCAGACATGCTCAAGCGTAGTTGACAGCTTTTTGTTTACACATAGACAACTTTTCCAAACAAAACTTACTAAATTTCTAAATGAGGATTTGAAGACAAGTTAGTTGATACTGCATTTAGGTAAGCTGATGTGCTAAAGGAACGGAATTTGAAACAAACCAATTTTTTTGACCCAGGCATCCAACGTTTTTCTGCATTCAGGTTTTTTTTAACGTTTCTACAATGTGAAGCAACCTGTCTTTACATCCCCTCAGATACAGTTGTTTCTGATGTATGGAAATAAGTTTCTGTAAGTTGATTTCTGTTTTGTCTTGTCCCCTTTCCTTCCATTAGAGTGATATATGTGCTTGGTAAAGATGGAACTCTGGGGGGAGAACCCGCACTCTGCATCTGTCACGTTAAAGTAGCTGAAAACTCTCTGGCGAATGTTTGGAACCAAGCAGGAAAAGGGCAAAGAGGGACATTAATTTTTGCAGTGATCTGTGGTTTCATGCTGTCTGATGTACACTGACCTGGAACTGTGCAGCAATTCCTCTCTCCTCAGAGTATCCCTTTGGGTTTTGTTCAGTCTCAGAAACAAAGTAAAATTTGGTATTTTCCCTTCGCTTTGTCAAGTTGTTGTTATCAAATAAATCTTATCTCCTTAAAATCTGAAAGGTTCCACGTCCTGTAGAGATCCCTTAGAAGGTGTCTCTGGTAAGCAGCGACAGACTGCTCTTTCTGGCTGTGAGTCTGTTGGTGCGACTCTAGTCCTTTGGACTTCTGCTGTCTTGCCTTATTCTTTACCTTTTGCCTTTGCTTTGTTAATGGGCTTTATTTTATAGATCTAAGATAATCTCATCTCTTTGTCTTTATTTCTGTGCTGTGTTTCTTTCTAACGGCATGGAAATGTCCTTCTGCTCTCCCTCCAGTGTTGTTTCATGGCTGATTGTGGGTGAGTGTTGCCCAGTTTCTTTCCTTGAGGTTTTTAAATTCATCTCTGTAGCCACTGGGAGAGTCTGTGCCTCTGGCCTCTCTTGGAAGGAGCTGACCTTTTCTATTTTAGTAGAGCACAGAAACTTTATATCTTAATGGCACAATTCAGTAAATCAGAGCCAGAAGACTGTTCTTCGAACTGATGCTCTAGGGGTTACCTGCAACTCTTGGCTGAGGTCATAGTATAAAGAATATACTTCAGAATATAAACAAGAAGGACCTTTTGATTATGATTGGTTTAGTAGAAGTTCTACTCAGCTACTCGTTCTTACATGCTTAAAAATGCTTCAGAGATAGATTTGTATTAGTATTTCCTGTTGGTTTTCTGTGCTGCCAGCTGCTTTGCAGTATGTAATTATGTTTGTTTTCTTTAACCGTCCTAAAGCCAGCAACTTGCCTGCATTCTGAGGATCTGCAGTTTTTTTCACTTAGTAAGCAAAAGGCCATTCGGTATAAAATACTTGTATTTCAACTTAAAAGGCAAAGAAAATCCTGTGTGTTAAATTTCTACAGAACATGCTCGATTCTTTCAGCTGGCGTTTTAGTTCCATGAGCATTGTTGTTGTGTTGACCCAATATCAGGCCTGAAGGAACATGAATAATGGAGGTATTGTGCTTAGTTTGCAGGGCTCTTCCTGCACTAAATCCCATCAGAAGTTTAACATCAAATGTAGTACACGGCATGCATGAAAACTTCATGGGTTTCAGTAGAAATTAATGGGGTAAGTAGTTGGCACTTTTACGTTTTCCAGCTTAGAAGCTCATAGTGCTTAAATAACGGGACAAATGATTGTGGCAACAAAAAGGTACAGTTTAGAGTGTAATGCTGTAGTGCTCTGGAGGTAGAGAGTCTGGAGAAATGAGATCAGTGGTTTTGATTTCTGGACGGTAAAATAAAAGGCACTGAAGTGCTTTTGTATTCGTATGCATCCTACTTGCACTGATTCTCTTCCTGCTCAGATATTTTTCATTTGGACGACAGAAAAGTTCCATATTAATAAATCTTTCTTTGGTCTTGTTTGATTCTCCTGTAGATTGGGCTTAATTTTTTACAATACTCTTTTGCGGCGTAGTTTCCTTTGTTTTTCCTTCTTTCCAGTATCTTTATGTAAGTGTCTTTGACCTAAATATAAGCGGACAGTTTTTGAACGTTAGGATAGAGAGGATGCTTTTATCTCTGCATTATGTTCTTCTGTAGATTGGCATACTTTTTGTTATTTTCTTTCTTTGCCTTGCTTTTTATCAACATTTTATACTAAACAACTTGGTTGGAATCTGTGAATTTGAAATATCTTCCCTTTTTTACATACGATCAGATGCAACTAAGAAATTGAGATTATACGTAGGATACTTTTTGAAAAATGTGATGGCTTTCAAAGGCGTGAGCTGCGATGGCTGGTGCAATGTTTGCCACTCTTGTTTTCCTGTCTCCCATTCTGTTAGTGTCGGCCACCACTGGCGCAGCTCTTTGGGCAGTAAGTGTAAATGTGCTTAAATTCACTGTCACACGTGGTTTTTTGCTAATGGCAACTAAATTGGTACTTCACAGTACAGGTGAAGATGCTGTGCAAGAAGGCCTAATCTAAATTAAGACCCACTACTTAATCATTCTTTTAAAGTTGTTTTCAGAGTTATTTCCCTATAGCAGTTATGGTTCAGCTCTCAGCTGAGCTCGTGTAGTTAAATGGATATTTGAACCCTACCTTCTTGCATTATATCTCATTAAATATTTCTGTCTGATTAATGTACTTGTAACCAAGCTGAGAGCATCAAGAACTTCAGATACCGCACATCCACCAACTGGAACATTGAACTGGTGCTGGAATACTTGCAAGCTTCACGTTGACTTTTTGTTGTTACTCTAAAAATGTCTTGCAACAGAAGAAGTGTTGTTTCGTGCTTAAAATATGGAGCTGGTTTTGATTATTCCGTGTTGCTTTGCCCACTTTCTGTGGCCGTTGACAGTTATTTAAGAGTTTAAGCTCTTTTATTTTTTTTGCTGAGCAGTGAGCATTTAATGTGAATGTCTTCCCAGAGGCTAATTCCAGTGATATATACCATGCACATATAAAAACAAAACAAAACCCCAAAAATGTTGTTACCCTTGAAACGCTTCACCTAGAAATTACTTCAGTGATCCTAATAACCTCTGTTTATCACTCTGTGTTCATTAAAAATTGGGGTTTTTTTTAAGTAAGCACTACAAGAAGACATTAGCATTTTGTGTACTGAAAAAGTAATCCAGAGTTCAGAATTAAGTGCCAGAAAGTGAGCAAATACTGTCAAGTGTGAGCATAGTTGGCAAAGGTTGTCCTTTTGGATCTTTTATTCTAATCTTTACTTTGTTTCTCACTCAGTGCACTTCACTGGTTCTGTTACTGGGCTCTAATGAGTTTTCTTCCCGTTCCAGGCTAGGTTGTCCCTTGTCTGGTCTCTCCAGACTGTTAACAGTGAGAGAATTAAATGTTGATCTTCCCTAATGCATGTGTTCTACATGACAGAAGCCTGTTTTCTTGATCCCCAGAAGGATGGTAGCTGATGAACTACTTCACTTTCTCACTGTAAATTTTCCTTTGACTCCTGGTCAGCGTTGGCAGTGGTGTGAGTGGTTTCCCTGTCCCGACTGCAAGGATGGGGTCATTTGGCTCCTTCTGTCCCCCTGGTTTGCCCTCTCTCAAAGCTGGCCTGGCAGCGTACGTACAAGTGCATGCATCATATCTAAGCGTTTTGATTTTGGAAGACGCTGGTCCTTTGAAGGGCAATTATCAGTGGTTTGTGGTTAAAATAAAGCACCTGTACACAGTCACTGAACCACGCTGCAGAGCTCTGTCTACAGTTGCTGGTCAATTCTGGTGAAAAATAGGAGGGGAATGGAATGTAGAAGAGAACTGTTTTTTAAAAATACCAAACCCACTGGTTTTGGTAATCCTCAGGCAGTTTCTTGTTCCTTAGACACAGTGATGCCTCCTTCCGGAAGGTGCTTTCTCACTGTGACTTTCCTCTTTTTCCCACTCAGAATTTCCTTCTGAGCTTGTCTGTAAAGTCTTTCCTTAACCTTTGTTGGGATGAAACACACCCTGCCAGGCAGAACCGCGTTTAAGGAGGCAGTCAGTAGTGCGGTGTGAGCACACCTGGATGCGGGATGCAGCGTGTCCCCTCGCCCTGCCTACAGCTGGGTACCCTTTGCTGCTGGGGCTGTGTCACAGCGGGACAGTGCTCCTGCAGAGGGGCCCTGGGGCACAGGGAGGGCAGCAGCCTCACAAAATAACCCGGCGGTGGCTGTGTCCTTACCGCCTTCTGCACGCTCCCCACACCGATGTGCTTTAGTTCTGTCTCAGCCCAGGCTGTTCTGTTTGCTCTAAAATAGCCAAGGAACTTCAGCTCACCTTTTCCAGCTTTCCTGGAAAACACTCTCCAAGGAGCATTACAAGAGTCCAGCAGTGGCTGTACGTGCGGGAGGTATCACAGCACCACACTTACCCAGGTTGGTGTCCAGCTTTTCAGGTCCTGCAGGATCGGAGGGAGGCTCGGTAGCCCTTCTGGGAACCTCTTCCACTGCTACACCACCCCACGACTTTTAGCCACAGTGACATGCTACTGTGTCACCAAGGCACGGGCTCCCCTCTCCCAGCAGAAATGGGTGCTGTTGGCAGGCAGAACGGTTGTGCGCAGGCAGAACAGTTGTGTGCAGGTGGAACAGATGTGCACAGGCGGAATGGTTGTGCACAGGCAGGACGGGTGTGCGCAGGCAGAACAAGTGTGTGCAGGCTGGGGCTGAGCAGCCACCAGGCTGAATGCTGTTGTCTTCTCTCCTGCTGGGAACACCAGTGCTGCTCGTCTCCATGGCTGTTGCTGACAGCCCGCAGTGCCCGGGCGGCCGCTCAGCCCTAGAGCAGTCCCCTTCCCACTCTCTCCCCCACGACAGTTGGTGACGCACAGGTTTTTGCCACCTTCTGGTCTCCAGCCCCAAACGTGTTCTAGACGTGCAAAGATTGCAGCTGTTGGGTGGCAGGGTTGGTTGACTGCTGTTGTGCTTTCCTGTTCACACCAGTGTGATCTGGCCACCAAGACGGTTAGGGAGTGTTAACACTTTTTTTAAAAAAAATTATTTTATTTTTTAAACATCTTAAGCAGAACTGTGGAATTTAAGATTTGTTCTGCTGCAGCACAGCTCTATGTTGGCTATATTTTTTAAATGCATTTGGAGCCTTCTGTTGCGCTGCGGCAGGCAGGGCAGGGAGCACAGCCCGAAATGCAGCCTGGTGGGTCTGGGCAGCGCTGTCTGTGCCGCGGGCGCTGTTGGTGTGCAGGCGCAGGGGGCTGCGTGTCCTGTGCGTTACCTCTCACTCGTTTGAAGGCTGCAGTCCTACTCTTCCACGTTACAATAATCTAAATCCCAAGACCTGCACCATACTCCAGTTTACACGTCTTTTTGGTAAAGTAGTTAGCATTCTGCTGCTTTCTAAGCAGCTTTATCGAATGAAGAATTAGATGCGTTTTATTAAGTTTAATACTGACATATACACTGTAAAGGTTTTCATTTTAGTTATCCTCTCTATTCAATAGAAGGATTAGTTTAAAGTTCAAGTTCTCTTTTAGGCTCTGCAAAGTCATTGCTTTAGTCAGCCATCCTTGTATCTCTTTGTGTCTTAAGGAAGAAAAAGGAGTAGTTTGTTAATCAGATTATGCCTTTCAGTTGCATCCTTAGGTGCAACTAAACTGGGGTTTGATTTCCATTCTCAAAGCTTTTTGTGTGTGGCTTTTAAAGCTATTAAGTTGTTTCCATGGTTACTTTGACCACTGAATAAGAACTCTGGTGCTGATTGATGCTTATGAAACTTTTTTGTCTGGAGGCAGTTTGGCAGTGGAAAACTCAGAGCTTTTGAAAATAAGAAAAGTGGGGTTTCACAGGACCTTCCCTTATGTTTTCGTTTGACTTTATTAACAAACTTGTGAGAGATCATCTTCCTCCTATTCCAGAGCTGATTCTTGTCCACTGTACATTGAGGCAGAGACCAAGAAGCGTAATGGAGATGTAAAGTATTGTTCTGGTAGCTAAAATATTTGAAATTACTAACCTGTAAGTTAGTAATGGGTGGGTTTGGTTTTCTGTGTGCCATCGGTGTGTGGCATCTGGTTCGATTGGGCATTGGAACAGGTTGTGTTTTGACAGCTATGACTGGTGTGTTGGTTTCCCTAATACTAGGTAGTTGTGTGGGAAGCATAATGTACCTGCTGGATCCCACAAGCTTGTTAACTTTGACTCTGGCTTATCATATATGTAGATCCAAGTATCTTATGGGAATTTGGCTGCAAATTGGGTGAAATGTGTAGCTTTGGTCATCAGCCTGATTTATAGAAAATGGAAACTGCAGGATTAGGATAAATTACACATCCAGGATAGATTCAGAGCCTTAGGAAAGGCTGATTAAGCATGTAAAGTGAAGCTTATCACCCCACCTTGCCATGCGTAATTTAACTGCAGCCAGCCATAAATAGCATTGTGTGGGTCTAGAACCTCGCTTCGTGCTGTCCTGGGGGAAGAATCCCTTCTGCAGGTGCGTGCAGAGGGCATGTAGGACGGAGAGGTAGCTGTCATCTGCCTCTGATGGTGTCCTGCAGCTCTCACTGTGCTCGAGACCCATGAGCCTGTTATGAAATTGCCTGTGTCTGAGGCAAGTGCTTTCACACTGGGTTGAACTGGGTTGCCCCCGTGGGAACGGGATGTCTGGCATGGTAAGTTGGCAGGAAGCAGCTATTGCTCCTGCTGCGGCTCCGTGGTGGGCGGTGAAGGAAGGTGAGCCTCACCCTAGGCTCGGTGGGAGCCAGGCTGTGTTTCCACATCTCCTCCTACACACGTGCGTCTCTTCGTGCCCCTGCACCCCCTTTCTGTGCCTCTTGCTCCCTTTGGGGCGAGCTTGTTTACTTCTGCTCGGGAGAAGCCAGGGGAAGAGGAGCCCTCTGGAGATCCACAGGGAGGAGAGAAAACCCAGCCGGCATCTCTCCTGCTTGCCCTCCTGCGGGCTGTTCAGGGACTCGGGCACTTTCTCACCAGAAGGCAGCTGTTAGGTATGAACAGCCCCTGGAGTCCACGTGAGGTTTTGCCATCCAAACACCAGGTTACTTTTGGCTGTTTGTGACTGTGGGAGTTGTTGGGCCGTGGGGGTGAGCGGGGAGTCATTCTCCCGCAGAGGATGTGGTTGGTGGCTGTGACTGGGACACGGGGAGCGTTGTGGTGTAGGGATTCCATCCTCAGGGTTGGACTGTTAGTGCCACGTTCACACCTTGGAAAGGTCCTGGAGGAGTAGCTCTGCAGTTTCTGCTTTCTTGGAGTGCCTTGTGTCTAAGAGCTGTCTGCTGTTCCATCGTATCCTAACCATTTTTCATTTATGACCTGCTTTTTTCTGCCTAAGCAGAACACGTTACTGCCCAGCCGTGTTCCAGCATCACTGGGGCTGCCACGGCCTCGGAGGCTGAAGCCAGCGTGGCTGGGTTTTCTCACAGTGTGGTGTTTTGCTCTGAAGAGCTATTGTATCTTAACAGCATGGGTGTGTGAGTGACAAAAAGCAAAAGCTTGTTGTAAAATTAGGCAAACAAGTGACTGAAAATGAGAATTTCTGTGGTACGCGTTTTGGGGTTTTGTATTTTAAGTCATACTGCTCTTAGAATCCCAGTCACAAAAGCCCCATCTCCTACCTCTCCCTGCAGTATCTGTGGTGCCGGCTGGAAAACGGGAGAGTAAGAAAAATCGGAGTACTGCTGTAATAAGAATTGCTAGGATACAGTGGTGTGTATGTATAGTTGTAAAATATCTCTCAAGCTACTGTCGTGATGAGATAATCTAAACTTACTGATTGAAGTTGTGCCAGCAACATGCTTAGCCCCATCGAGCTCACTTCATGGTATAACGTTTCGTATACAATAGAGAAGGATAAGTTAAAATTAATGCAAAATTCAAAAGTCTGCTAAGAAGACAATGAATTAAAGACTGATGGTTTATGCCATAGTAAAAAGGGAGATAGAAATTCTGGAATTGTGGATGGAGGGACTAGCCCTGAGAGGAGAGGAGGTCAGTTTGTTGTTCTCTTGTCCCTCGCACCCTCTCGCAGGCATTCCAGCCCCAACACTTACACAAATTCTGCATTACAGCCTTGACAACCTGTCTTGTAAAACAGCTTAACAAGAATGCCAGCGTTTTCTAGTTGTAGTTAGCTGTATTACCATGCTGCTGCCTTGGGCTTTGCTAGCGGTAAAGCTAAAAATGGAGCATTACAAGTTTCCCTTTTTATTCTTCAATGATTTATTAAGGCAACTCACATGTACTGTATTGGATAATAAATAATAATATACCTAATGTTAAATCTGTGTTCACAAACAGCTATTGCGGAAGTTTGATTTCCAAAAAAAACCAGAGAAAGAAAATCCTTAGCCTCTCGATTTCCACTGGAAGTGCATGGGAACTCAGTGATTTAGATATCTTGGTGTTTCAAAAAAACCTCATCTGTGTGATTACAGTGTCTCAAATATTTAGTCTTTTTATTTTAAATATATACTTAAGCTGTACTTTGTTGTTGTTGTTAAGAATGGTGTGTTACATCTAGCTTTCTAAAATAGTGATGCCGCTTCTCTGGTTCCCAGGAGTTTAAAACAATAGTTATACTCCTATAATGGTTGCAATGGACTTCAAGAAAGAATATAGAGTTATAGATTCTTAGTTTTTAATTTCCATCTAGACTTGATGAAACAAGAATCATTTCCTTAAAACCATTTTGTTTGAACAGAGAGAACCTTTGGAAGGTGTTAGTTCGGGTGGTTTCAGAGGAATAAGAAAGTAAGTCTCACAGTTAGGAACTGTTCAGAAAAGTTTGAATCTAGGATAGCATTCTTCAAGGCCATTCATTATACCTAGCCCTTGTGTGGGTCTTGTGAGGAAAACGTTATGACTGAAAAAAAAACCCTGAGGGTCTTAAATACATGCACCTTTGGAAATAGAGCTAGATTGTAACATTCGGGCATCTTTGGTTTCTTTATCTTCCATGCATGCCTTTGAATAAAGACAGTGGTAGTTAAATTGGCAAAAATATTGTTACCTTGCTCAGAGGGTTGTTTTTCCCCTTCTGAGGGAGTGTGGAGGTTCATTGTGTGCAGTTAATGCTGCCTGTAGTGGAATGTGGTGGGAGAACAGCTGCTAAAAATTGACAGCAGCAATTGAATGAGAACAGAATGAACCAGAAATGTGGGTCTCGTAGAGCCACAATTATCTGAAGTGTTTCCTTACTGTAAGAAAATAAACCTGGTGTGAGGGATTCACATTTGAAAAGGTACTGCTTCTGCTTTGTTTGCCTTTTCTTCTAGTTGGACTTTGGGTTTCAGCACGTCAGCCGTGTGTGTGTTGCACATGGACATGCTGGCTTTCTCTTTGCTTCTTGCATCAGTTTTGTTTTGCTGGTTTTTATCTTGTTTTTTATCTTTTTATTCAAGACAAAAACATACCAATTCAATTTCAACAGTCATTTTGTAAATTATTGAGCAATACCCTAATTTGAATATTGAAAGAAGCTGTAGTTGTTAACCTTTGCTTTGCAGCTCTGTGTCACCTGACTAGGACAAGCCTAGCACTTTCAACATGTACTGCTGCTGTCTTTGAATCATTACTGCAAGATATTCTTCTTTTGTTTTAAAAATATATTCTTGATTTAGCTGAAACTGTGTAAGTAAGTGTAAGGGGTAACCCTACTACATTGCCTCTTTGACTAGTTCAGTAAATTGTATTTTCAGTTGGTCTTGACTTTCAGGTTATCACAGTGATCCTAAGATACCTTTTCAGCTGTAAATACTTTTATCTTTGTAGGAAACTTCATTTCACCTCTAAAGATGAAATATGAAAAGTATATACTTTGTTGAAAGTGAAGTTTTTCTTCTGTCTCTACTACAGTCAAATAAAATCTTGTTTCCTTGTGTACTTAATTTTTTCTGGTGGTTATCTGGATTCTGCAGGGGAGGCTGCACAGTAAGACGAGTAACGCTGAATTGTTGCAGGCACAAATGTTTCCCTGTGTTAAATACTTATATTTCAGTGCAGCTCTGTGCTTTTTATTTTGGTAGAGCACATAAGAGATGACAGAATTTTATTTTTAGCAGGTGACTCGTGCCCGGAGAACGCCGTGCAGGTTGTGGCAACCTCTGTCCACGATGTGGATTTTGCCAGCATCCACCAGGCAGGCTTGGAGGACTCGTACAGGATGAACTTGGCTAAAGGAGTCTCCATGTCGCTGCCTTCTTCGCCTCTGCTGCCACGCCAATCCTATTCCATGCAGTCGAGAGCAAACAAAAAGTCTCCAGGTAAAATGAAACTGATGAGCAACTAAAATCTTCATAACGCGTTAGCCCAGCTTTTGATGCACTTTTTGTAAAAGTAACAGAGTGAAATCATGTTAACCTCTTGCAGTATGAACAAGAGCAGTGAAGGGTTTTTGCATGTTCTCAAGGACAAAAGGTAGTTGGGGATTAAATAGAATGTATTTTTTCATACAGCAAAGAATTGCTGGAATTGATATCACAAATACCTATATTGAAATGTCTGAATTGGTTTAAAAATGGCTATTTCTGATCTGTGTATCAGTGAGGTAGAAGACAGCTGCAAAAGCCTTTGTTTAAGGGTATGTGAGTGACCTCAAGAGTGAATGCTGTTTGTGGCTTGTACAGTTCGTTTATTTTACTCTACGTACATAAGTGTATTGATAGGTAAGTTGTGGCAAGAAATTTGTTAATTTTCAGTGGTTGAGTTCTCAGCGGTGACCACATACTTAGGTGTGAGCCTTGCTAAATAAGGTGCTCTGTCTGGTTGCCTTTTATCAGCGTTCTGCGTGTCAATCATTCCAACGCACTCGCGTCACTTGGGTTCCTTCCCGTTGGAGCTTGGGCGTCAAGTGAAGTTGTCCATACTCCTCTTACTGGTGCAGACACTCAGCAGGTTTGAGGTTCTTTGCTGTAAAGTTTATAAGGTCTAGGAGCAAAGAGTGTCCAAAGTTGGGTTTTGTCAGCACTGAGAAATGTCTTGGTTAATGACCCGTTTTACATAGAATTAAAGAGCAAATGTTGCTCACAGAATTGCCACAGATAGTAAATAAACTTTGTAAATGTATTCTTGATTTAAGTTGCCTATCAATATTTATTTTTCCTTTCAAAATTTAGCAGTTACAATCTCAGTTCATGTTTAAATAATTTGGGGCTGGTTTTGACAGCTCACATAAAAATGTTGAGACCCAGAATGGTCTTTTGGTTTCTTGCCTCTTACTACAGTGATTTGCATGCTAAACAGCTTTAAAAAAAAGGCTGGAGTCCTTGTAACAGAGAAGAAAATGCGATTTTTGCCAAAGACTGAAGTCAAAGTCAGGATCTAAGCCTTTCTGCTACTGCGTTGTGGGTACAAGTGAGGCGGCGTCTCACCGGCCTCCCCTCTGTGGTTCAGGGTAGTGACATGCGGTTCTATGCACAGAGTACAGGCTGCTCACCACTTCGCTGGCAGAAAGTGTGTAGCACTTGATTAATTTTGAAAGAAAAGCCATATTCACAGATTCTAGTGTCATTCCACTGTGATACGTAGCCAAAGAAAAGATGTCTGAAGATGATGAAGTGCTGTGAACGCACTGGTGCTTGTGCATCCTTGTTTTGTACAAATACCTGAGCTGGTATTTGTTGGGATGGTATATATTGATGGGATGCTGATGGGAACGTTCTGTGCTATTCCTTTGACTTTCAACAACCTGTAGCTGGTGAAGATGACTTAACACAGATTATCTGTCTAGCACCTGTGGCAGGAATAATAAAAAGAGGGAGTATACTGATGTATTCTTTTTAAAGCCCTATGGTTCAGTAGCTTTAGTAGCAAGTTAAAGATTTTTCAGGGTACGGTGGATGAAAGAAGAAAGGATTGCACAGAAAGTTAGTGTTCTGAAGTTAAGACTTCAGATAATACTTAATTTCCTATCTTTTTTGAAAATTGCACACTCACAGTTAGGTGGTACTTGAAAGCAAGCAAATTCTTGACTATCTTGTAAGTAAATGCATTGTAAACGTTTTGAATATCTTAGTAAATTTTGGTAATTTACTGTATCATTTAGCAGTAGTACCATACAGAGAACAGCAACAACAAACAAAGCATAAGGTCATTTTGTAAATTTACATTCAAGCAGTAGTAAATCCAAGCAGAAACTGTTTAATTTTTAATTTAAAATAATGGAAAAGCACTTTTTTCCCCTTCCCGTCAGGCATATTCTTACTTGTCTGAACATTTGCTAATTTGGGAGGTTATTTTATCTTCTTACTTGCTTCAGGATTTGGTTTTTTTATATTATCTGTTAATTTTTGTGTATTAAAACTGCAATAGTAGGAAAACAATGTTATTCTTGAAGTTATTTTCCCTGTGAATGCTGTTCCTCAGGGAATAGGGTGCTTTTTTCAGTATGGATGACCCGCAGAGGTACAGTGGGCATGTGGCCTCGTTCTTTTCTCCCTTTAGACTACAAGGATTTTGTTCCATCCCAGGTGTGTTTGTTCCATGAATAATGTAGTTACCAGTTCTCAGGTTTGGACTCATCTTGCTGAGAAAAGCGCTTGGATACTGTAATGTTTAGGAAGTGAGAGGTATCTGTTGAGAAGAGATTTGGGAATAGTGGGTCTGGGGACCCCTGGGCCAGCACAGGGCCGTTGGGTTTGGTGTCTCTGCAGCCACACTCCTCTTCTCCGGCACCATCCCTCCCCTCCTTCCCTCTCTCCTGCCTGTTGGTGACAGGGGACACAGCCAGGAGAGCCACCGCTGTGCAGTGTGTGGTCAGAGCTGCTCCCTGCCCTCCATCCCAGCCCCAGGGCTGAGCTTCTGTTCCAGGACACAGGGATGCACCATCTAACGAGTGACGCTGTGCTCTAATTACGTGCACAGGAGGTGGGGGAGCTCGCTCTGGGTGAGAAGAGCTTGGAAGAGCACCAGCGCTTCTGGCTGCAGCTCAGTCCTCAACTCTAACTATAAAAGGAGGGAAGAGAGAAACTGTATCTGAAATTACTAAGGAGCTTAAAATTATTGACAGATTATTTGGAGTCGAAAGCTTCCTTAATGAAATAGCTCATGGAGGAGGAGGTGGATAAAAGAGCAGAAACAAAGAGAACCGAGACCAAGTTGACAGCAGGACGGCTCTGGGAAGGGGAGCAGTAACTGAAAACCCATCCCCGTAAGTTGTTTCTTCTACTGTGAAGCTAGAATGAACGTTGCTTGGATTGGTGACCTTCCAGGTGTGTGACTAAACTGGTATTCATGTTCCTTGTGCTTTGATTTAGGAGAGTCAACTGAAAGAATGAAAATACTGATTTATAAAGGAGGTTCCAAAAAGTTGGTTGTTGGAGTTTAAGGTGTGAATGAAAGACAGTGCTGCTGCCCTTGAAGTAAATGTTTCCTGACTGAAATTACTGATGCCATCAGGCTTGACCAGCGAAAGGAAGCAGCGTTCCTCTTAAAGACATCAGTGAGTGCCAAAGGTGGCTGCTGGAAGAGTCTTCCATAAATGTGCAGTACAACTTTTAGTTGGTTTTTGAATTAATAAAGGAATTAATCAGCACATCCGATCCCTGAGGGTAGCCATGGGGAGGGAGCTGGTCTGGCCTGGGGCGCAGGTTGGTGGTGGGTGCCGTCCCCCCCGCCATCCCTGTCCCCCGCGGGGCCCAGCCCAGAACAACGCAGATTCATTCGGCACCGCCGGGAGGGCATGTGCAGCTTACAGTAGTCTTGTGGAAAATCATCTGTTCTGCAGTCAAAAAGCACTAAAAATTACTAGGAAGGCAATAGATCATAAATTAAAACCCAGCACCATTACAGAATTGTGTAAATGGGCAGTTTGTCTGCCTCAGGAAGACCCTGGTGTAGCTCTGGTGATACCAACTTAAAAAATCTTCTCTAGAGCCGGGGAAGAGCGAGAGAAGGGCCGCAGGAATGACTGGAGCTGGGAAATGGCTCTGGGGGAGAAACTACTGAAATTGGTTTGGGGGTGTTTTTCTGCCTGGGAGGTGGTGGGCGAGGGGGGCAGTGCCGTTGCCATTGACTTGGGGACGGTGCAGATCGCTGAAGCGAGGCCCGGGATATGGTTTCGGAAGGAAAATCCATCTAGAACTCTTACATGGAAAGGGGCCATTCTGCCTCGGGGAACGATAACCCAGTGTCCCCAGTCAGGGTGGGTGCAGCAGGAAGCGTGTTGTCCCTGCCTCGGGTTGTTCTCTGCCGTTTGCTGCTGGTCAAACACTGTTCCAGACCAGCCTTTTACCAGACCCCCTTCAGCCGCCTTTTGTGCCAGGAGAGGAGCTTCCATGGTGGGTCCAGCTCACCTGGAAATGGGTCCTGGTGCGGCCCAGGGTTCATTCGGGTGCAGGGAAAAAAAACTAGCCAGGGTTTTTTCCTCATTACTGCCATGTGTGTCAGACGTGCAAGTACTGTAAGTCTCTTCCACATCAGTTTATGAGGAAGAAAATTCAATAAAGGCTCTCCTTTGTGTGGGTGTTAAAAATGCATCCTGAAGATATTTCCATTCTGATCGATTTTACATGAGTGCGACGTGGTGTTCTGGCTCTTTTAGAATGGTTGCTTTTTGTTGTTCAACTTTGATACATCTAATTATAATTTTCCTTACAGATGACAGATTTGGACTATTGTCTCCTTAAAGAATGTGACTTTGTTTCAAAGGAATGTATTTTTAGCTGCTTCCACCGGGGCCAATGCCCCTCACTTTTGCCAGGAAGCAGCGTTGACAGAGCACCCTCTGGTGACAGCTGGTTTCCGAGCTGTCTCTGTTTAAAAAATGTCAGGATCCCATAGTCTGTAGGTAGAGATACTGACTTCTGTACGGATGTGGCTTACGTTCCCCACCCAGCATTTCTTAGCTTTAGTGAGGTTCTTGCCGTAGCCCTGTACCCCACTTTTGGGTGGGAATTGGAAGGAACGGGTGACACCAGCCCTCGGCGCGGTGGCACATGGTGTGTGCTGGCCGGGACGTGGCAGCGGGAGCCCCCAGTCACCCCGGGGCCGAAGGACAACGTGGGGAGAGCTGCAGCCTGTCTTTCAGAGCAGTCGCCAGCCTTGGAGAGCTGAGGGGAATGAGCAGGAGGTCAGTGCCCTTCTCAGGGGGTGGCTGCTGCCCAAAGGAGGGATGCACATCCCGTGTCACTGTGCGTGGGAGCCCCGGCAGGGCGGCAGCAGGGTGGGGTGGTTTCCCACCAGGACCGAAGCCCTGTTTGTGCCTGTTCTGTTGATTTGGGCACAGTACGTTATAGGATGTTTTATTTTACGGCTTGGTTTTTTGTTGTTATTGAGGCCCTGTTTTTGTCCTTTGTTTTGAAGACTCGTACCTTTGGTTAGATTTTGTATGTTAAATTGAAGGAAAGGTGCCAGCTGTGTCCTTCATTGCTTCCTGGAAGTCTCATTGTAAAACCGATTAGAAGTCGTCCCTTGCGGATGCAGTTAGAGCTGTCTGTGTGGACTGAAAGAATAAGCAGCTGTAGAGACCGAGGCACGGCCATCATTGCCAAATGTCGGCTTCAGAAGCAGTGAAAAATTACTTTTACAATTATTTAGGAATTTACCAGTAGCGTTTAATTTTATCTACTGGAGCTCTTTCATGTCACAAGATTTATGCTTCTACTAGATAAGTTTGAGCTTTTGTGGGAAGCAAAGATCTTGCTCAATAGCTTGGTAGCTAAGCCCCTTTCTCTGGCTTTTTTAGCTTGGTTTCCTAAGGAAATGAGAGAACTGAGCTTGTTATATTGATCTTTTAACTGAGGAGATTATATTTCTAAGAGTGGCTTTTCAGTCTGACACTTCGCTTATATATTATAGTTCCTACATAAGAGTGTGCTCATCTGAAATCTTTTTTCATTCCTTTCTTTTCGAAGCACGTGCTTTCTCAGTCAAACGCTGTCAGATGTGTTATTCTGTAAACTTAAGGGGTTGAAGGACTGCAAGCTGTAGTTTTAAAAACCCTTTGCAATTTTCCCTGTTCATGCTTTTCCAGAACTTAGTGTAGCAAGTGCCGTTACTGCTGTAAAACTCCAGTGCCGTATTTTTCCAGATAGGGACAAATCTGCGGAGCCTCAGCTTTGCCACAGGCTGTGCCTGGGCACAGTGCCCTGCTGCCACTGCACTGGGACCAGTCACCCAGGGGTTGCTGGTTCAATAGTACCAGTGTTCTTCTTCGGGGAACCCTTTGGAGGGCAGCACCGTTCCCCCCCTGCCATAAGACAAGTGTGTCCTTAACATTTCCTGTGGCTGCTACTGAACTATTTAGCAGAGCAGGATCATAAACAGCCTGGAACCAGAGCGTGGAGCTGAAGGGAGAGTAAAGAGCGAATCAGTCTGAGTTTTGAAAAATACGTGTGTGTGAATGCACAATTCTTGATATTGAAGGTGGTGTGTTTGAACTTAGTATGTACGTGACCTGGGAATGCTGCGCTTTAATGAAACCGGGAACCCTGAGTAGCCACTAATGTTTTCTTTTGGTTTTTGGACTCGCCTTCACCCTGCCTTATGATCGGGGCGTGTGTCAGTATTTGGAGAAAGTACGCTGTAATATAAAGCTTCTTGGGTTTGAATTATTCAGTATGTCGATGCTGAGAGCTGTCTGCCTGGTAGTCTTTTTCTCCTGGCTTCAAAGATGCTGATAATAAAATTATCTCCCTGTTACAAGGGAAAATAAAGCTCTGAATGGAGGAGGCCCGTTGAAAGTTATATGAATTTGAACATGAAAAAGTCACGCACTTCACATATACAGGAAACCTTTTCATGTTCATCACAGCAAGCAGATTGGGTTTTTTTTTCCGGAAAGCCCAAAGAGAGTTCTTCTTTCTCCCAAGAGTGGAAGTGCAGTTGCTCACTGGTCTTTAGGGTAGCAACTGTGTATGTAAGAAACAATTCCTCTATTTTTTTGCATCACAGAGGATAGACACTATATGTGTGAAAATTGTGGTCCATCAGGAAAAAAATGAGGTGTGCTCGGCTTGTTCCATTACAGGTCCCATCAGGAAGCCCAAGTACGTGGAAAGTCCCAGAGTGCCAGGAGAGGTGGCTCTGCCCCTGAGAAAAGGATGTGAGCAGGGAGAGCCCGGTCAGAACGGTAAGAATCTGTTCAGTGGTGCTTCCTTTGAAGAACAGTTGTTGTTTGTTTCAGAAGGATGATATGAAGGAGCCTGCAAAATACACAAATCGGATTCTTTATTGGTAAGACTGTTTTGCAGGTTTAACGTGCCAGCGGTAAGGAGGAGATGGTTGTTGTTGTACTTTGGTGATCGTTAGGTCTCTCTCAGTCCTTGGAGCTGTGCATGTAGTGCTTGAAAAGCCGCGTCCAGGTGGTGGTGTTCACTACAGATGCCAAAGACCTTTTCTGAACCTGTTTTTTAGTGTAAATCGATTCCAAGCATGTAGCTCTGCACTGGGTACGATACTTCATTTCAGAATTTTGTAAAAGCTTGCTAGATAAGAAGGCAGTAACATTAGATTCCTGTGTTGGCAGAGCTGGGAAAAGCTACCTCCTTAGAGATAGTTGGTATTCTTGGAAAGTTCTGTGTTCATTAAATTTGAGTAGTGCACAGCAGAGTGTGTCTTTGACAGCGAATGTCCTGGTCAGGGCAAAATGACCCATGTGTTGGTACACGACTGCACTGTGACACGCATTTCATATGCCTTGTGTTTTTAGATTAAGTTTTCTGTTGAACTGGCCTCAGTAAAGTCATTGCGTGTAACTGATGAAGTTCCAGTTGAACAAGACTTTTTTTTCCTTTTGCCTCGATTTTAAAGGAAACTACAGTTTTGAAAACTAATGTTTTCTTTTTTTGAAAAGCCCCTTGTTTTGAATACTTACTAGTGAAAATAGGACTCACTGTAATTGTTGTCACCATCTTCTTCTGTACACCCTCTTTGCCATGTTGAAGTTAGGCTGGTCCCTCCTGTGCCCCCGCCTTCACAGCCCTCTCAGTGCTGGCATTAAGGTGTTATGTCCAGTGGAGAGAGCACAGAGTCCTTGTCCCCTGACCTAGAGGTGACCATCTCGTGGTGATCCTCCTCCTCAGAGCTGGGCTCTGAGAGCCAGCACTGAGCTCAGGTGGGTAAGGACACAGGAGTGGCTGCCAGGCTGAGCGCTCCAGACTCTTGCCTGCTATCTCTGTTGCTGGGCTGAATTTGGGACAGTGCCTGCCGCCTACCCAGACTTCTCAAAGATTGACATTTAATAACAACAGGGGTTTATAACTTTGATAGAAGAATGAAGATGTTGCTTTAATGAACTCTGCAATTTCCAGGATTGTAATGTAAAAGATTAATTGTAATCCTCAAAATGAAAATTTTACAGAGAAATTGCATTTTCCAGTCAAATGTTCTAGCTTTTGCTATCTGTTTTCAAAATAGACACTATTTCATAGACTTCCTCCTTTTGAGATTAGGTGAGAATCAGATAATTCTGTCTTCCAGAGTAGAATCATAAGCTGTCTACAAAATCAGGAAATATGTGCGTTCAAGTAGGCATCGAGCTGGAGTGAAACAAAGAATGTTTGACTAGTGAACTACTCATGTTTGCAAACCGTGGGTTCTCTGTCACTCATGAAATTGAAACGTTCTTGAAGTAATGCCTACTGGTCAAGCTCTTCAGGCAAAATCATTGTTTTCTGTGCTCTTCTTAGAATCTGCAGGCAGGGTTAATGTGCTGTTTGTTGTGGATGTCACTGAACGTTGGCTGTCTCGTGTTAGAGTGAAGAGTGGATACTGTCCTGAGGCTCACTTGCCTTAGTGAACCCCTGAAGGAAAGAACAAAGGAAAAGGGGCAGTTCAGCCTGGTTTTTGCCTCTGCTTTTGGGTTTGTTCCCTTCCCCTGCCCTGCCCATTGCCTGCAGGAGGCAGAGCTGCCCAGAGCTTTCTCTGTCCACTCTTAAACCTGCATCTCTCCCTTCCTCCACCCCTTCTTTGATGCTTCTTACCAACTGTGAACTTTCTGTTGTGCGAATTCTCCACATTTTAAGCTGGTAGAACTGTCTCCCCTCTGGGGAGTAAGCAGGAGCTCTGTCCCCAGATCCCCCGCAGGGAGAGATTGCTTAGAGTCTTTGGAGGATATACCTTCACTAATTAACTGTACTGAGGATGGGACAGGCCTGCATCTTGTGCCTTATTTAATGAACCGAATAAATAAGTGCTGTGTGAGTGCTTCTGCCAGGGAAGGGTGTTCCAGGCTGGCAGGTGAGGCTGATCCGTTGGCATCGAAGAAGGGCAGCGGCAGCGGGGCTGTGAGCTCTCTCAGCTTTTCCCCAGGCAGCCTTTGGGCTGGCTTTGGGGGAGGTTGCCCCGTTTTGAACTTTGTCTCGTTCTGTCTGTTGGACACCAGAAGACATTTTAAAGCACTGTACTGATGAAATTAAATATTTTTGCAGCCAGAAAAGCTGGGACATTTAGAGCTGGTGTCACGTCCTTTGCATAACAAGCACAACAAAAATGTATGGTGTTAGCTGTAGTGTTAACTGTGAGATTACGAAACCTTTGCCTTGTTAACCCTTACTTTTCATGTTTTTAACATTACAGAAAGCTTTATGAAAAATTACGGGGGCAAAATTGCAGTCGGGCACTGAGCTGTGGAAGTGTTTGGTTTAATGCTGCTGTCATGAGAACAGTCACATCCATCACCAGTGCAGGGATGAGCTGGTTCAACCCAGGCATTTCTGTTCCCACTGGTGAGGGGGGGATTCTCCCCTAGATCTGTGCAGATATGGGGAGGGTCACAGATCCACCAACAAGTCAAAGTCTCGGGGACAGGAAGTTTAAAGGGCATTAGCTTCTTTGTTAGGGACTTAGATGACAGAAGAACTGGTGTTTACATTTGATTGTACTTTTTCTACCTCTTATAACAGTTTCCAAATGTAAGACTCTAATCTTCTCCAACTTTTTTCTCCCACTCCAAAGCAAAGCCTGATAAGGACTCGAGCTGTTCTCCTGCAGCACAAGAATTGATGACAAGATTGGGATTTTTGCTCGGAGAAGGGATCCCAACTTCTGCTCATATAGAAGAGAAAAATGAAGTCATGGTAGGATAACAGAAAATAATGTATTTAATGTTCTTCCTATTTCTAAGAGGACTAATGTCACTTCTTCTGTATGCCAGTTGGGAGTTACTTGATAGTTACCAAAATACAACACGTTTTAATAGACATATAGTAGTAGAATTGAAATTTAATTATAACAAGTGTTTGGTTTTGTTTGAAATTATGAGTTGGTCTTGCATTCTTAAAAAAACAACAAACCACAACAGGAAGGATAGACTCATTACTTCTGGAAGTTAAATCAAATGGACTATGAATGTGAATAGCTTCTAGGATTCTCTGCCTTATTTTAGTATTTAGGACAAACTGTTTTTCATGCTGTTCTATTCCAGTGATTTATGAGAATGGAAAATGCTGGTGGCTTGTTAAAATAGGAAGATGCTTTTGGGGCATGTGTGTTTGTTTTTTCCTGACAGTCTGTCTCTGTCATTTGCGGGTGGAAGAACTGGGGAGAACAAGCAGCTACAGTCCGTATGAACTCCTGTGCTAACCGAAACGGCACAGCAACCGCCAGGCTCTGTCTTCCCCTGCCTCTCTCTGCTTTTAGTCCCAGGCCTCTTACATCTTAGTGCATGGCTTTGGGTTTCACTGGTGGTGAATAATACTGCAGTTCTAGTGTTTGTAACCCAAAGAATAAATACTGGGGGTAGAGGGGAGGGGGATCCAGTAAAATGTTTAATAGAGAAGAAATCTGCCTCACTGCGGCTCTTCCACTGAACTGTGAAATTCCCCTTTTTTCTTCAGAATTCACTTTTTAAGAGTAATCTGAAAACATGTTATTAAGGTTCCAAATTCAAGGCAGAGCCTCTGCTTCTTGAAGTTTTTGCTTGAAAAACGGGCTCTTTGCTTTGCTCCTGCCCTGCTCTACCTTAATGTTTCTAGTCTTCAGCGCAGCCACGAGCCCCGCTGTGCAGTAACCAAGGGTGTTTGCTCCCGCTGCAGTGCACAGTCGCCAGCCAAGGCGTGAGCCCCTGTTCCACCCTGACCAGCAGCACCACCTCCCCCAGCACCGACAGCCCCTGCTCGACCCTCAACAGCTCTGCTGGCAAAGCAGCACCCAACAAAGGCAGCCCCTGTGGAACCATCAGCAGCCCCAGCTCCACCCTGGAGAGCAAGGACAGTGGGATTATAGGTAAGTGTCTTGATTAGCAATGCAATTAAGAGGAAATTCTCGTAATAGTCCACGTCTGAATAGCTGCTTCGTAACATTGCGTTCGATTGTGTGCTGTCCGTGGATCCCCTTTCAGATTCTCTGCACCTGAAAGGTTGAAATCCCATTCTTTGACTATAACAGCTGCTGGTTTTAGGTGTGCGTTTCTCTCTTGTTTTTCTGGTGCAGTTCTAATACCCTGCAGGCACACAGGTAGCTGCTTTAATATTATTTTCTGGAAAATCAGAGTAAGATGTAAAAAACATATTTTTCACATTGTTCCAAACTGTTGCAGGAAGGTTTATTCTTCATTGGTTTAGTTGTTATTTTTTTTAAGTACTGACTTGCTTAAACAATTGATCCCTTTTAAAATTGGTTTTGTAGCAACCAACAAAAACCAAAGCACAAAATGCAACTATACCTGATGCTTTCTCAATATACACAGATTAGCTTTCTGTGTTCTTTAAGTCCAGCTGATGGACTAAATCTGGGAAGGCTGAAAAATCTTAGATTACTAGATTTGACAACGTAAACTTCAGATGTGTCGTTGTCTTTGACTACATGTAAAGTTAGTACTTTTTTATCTACAACTTTTGTTTATAGAAAGAATTTCAGGTTAAAATGTCTCCCTGCTGTTATGGATGCTGCCATGGTGATCCTGCTTGCCAAGAAGTAGTGATAATACATGGTTTCACAACACAGTTGGTAACACTTTACTCTGACTTTATTTTATTATAAAGGTCAGTAATTAATAGTCATGTTACAACATAATATTATTTTTACCCTAAAAGAGATGTTTACTATGAGTCAAAAGACTCATTTGCATAACACCTAAGTACTTCAGTTTTAGAACGTTCGAAGTTCCATAATGGATTGATGACAGCCATTGTCCATGTTCAGTTTTGGGGAAGATCTAGTCCTGAGATAGCATTAACATTTTGATGTAAGAGAAAGGGTTCTTCAGGATTCTTGCTCTTGGGGTCACAGATATCACTCATTGCCTGACTTAAGAACAGACTGCATTAGATGGAGGTTTTGTCAGAATTCAGGATCTCCTGTCTTGATTCCACTGTTGCATGTACAAAACAAACTGAAGTGATTGTCCAAGTGAGTAGATTGGTGTAAAAATACAGCAATGTAGGACTAGAAGAATGTAATGCCTTCTGTGAAAAATATTTATCAATATACTGTAGTCATCTCCTTGTTTAAAATGTTTTCTAGGGCTTCCCAGATAGGACATGGTTACAAAGGTATTTCTACCTCCGTAAATGCACTTATGTTTAGGCTTTCGCTAGCTCCGTTGGGCACTTCTGCCTAGACTTGTTTCTTAAAAATCTGGGACCTTTGTTAAGGTTTTTTAAAGTGGTGAGTGTTTGCCTTTTATAGAAAGAGGAGTCATAGTGGTTTGGAATACTTCGCTGTTTGGAGATCTACACCATTGCATTTGTTCATTTGTTTAAGACTTTGAACAGCCCGTGCCAGCACCCTCCCATCTGTGAAGGCAGGAACCAAGAAGGGAAATAAGAGGCACCTGTCTGATAAATGACCATGGGTTTGTTTTTCGAATACAAATATGCCCGTGCATTGAAACTTGTTATTAGCAGTAAATGTGCATTTTGAATTATGTTTAGCAAGTGTTTGTTTTCTAATATCTTTGACAGAGGTCATCCAGCCATGAAGATAGTGTGCTCTTTCCTGCTACTGGTGTGGGCTCCCACTGTGTTTTACTCCCATGGTGATTTCTGGGCCAGCAGACTCTAATGGGAAATCGGTCTTTTCTCCCTTCCTCTCTTTTTTACTTATGGTTCAAGTGTCTTTTAGATTTCTAGTGGTTTACTGCTGTAGTCAAATTCTTCTTTGCTTCTATTGAGTTTGACATAACAGTAGTGGAGGCAGGTCTTAATCTTCAGCAATGAGCTAAGTGGCAGAAAGGACTGGGCTCCAGGCCAAAGCGTAAGCTTTCCTGGATACTTGCCACTGTTCCAGTATGGAAATCTTGAGCTGCGAGGTTTCCTGATGCTACGTTTCACTCCAGGAGGAATCATATTTTTAAATATTTCTTGCTTTTAGAGGGAGGTAGATTTTTTGACGTGAAAATTAGTTGAAGTTTGTCTTACAGAAGCGCAGTCTAAGCTGTGCGCAAAGGCGAATGGAAGGCCTGAGAAGCTTTTTCTTCTACTGCCTCCAAAATGTATGTCATATTACTGGTACGTCTTAGAATATGAGCTCTTCAGTTTAAGTGTCCATTTAAGTTTCTTGTGAGTGTGAGGCTAAGCTGGAGCAAGGCAGAGTCCTACAAGTCCCCCATTACCCTGCGAGGCTGCGGCTGTGGAAGGGGAGCAGCGGGTGCTGCCTCCGACCGGCCGAGCCCAGGGCTCTGCGGAGCGGCTCTGCGTTTTCTTAGCGGTCCAGTTAGCCTCAGTGTTTCACTTAATGGTTTGGTCAGTTGAGTGTAGAAGCACTGCATACATATATACCTTTAATATTTATCATTCTAGTCTGGGAAGGACCCACAGTTCATATAGATACTAGTATTTGAACTGGCATTGATTTTTAGATTTCTTTTATTAAATCCTGATGCCTTTTCATCCCATTTTGTACTTTCTTCTGTTGCATACATTCATATATAAACTAGCAGTTATAATGAAATACTTTTTCTTAGAAGCTGTGTCAATGTAAGAACCCCAGAGGTAACTTAACTGGGTGACCTTGAACATTACTTGAAGTTAAGTTCGCTTTTCTCTCCTAAAAAAAATTGAAACAAACAAAAAAAATCCCCTAAGCCCAAACCAAAACAGAAAAAATCCCCACTACTTTGTCCTGACTTACCAAGCTTCTTTTTCTTTTCTTTTTGTTTCATTTCCCCTCATCAGTTGATCATTTGACTAGTAGTCTAGACCTAACTTTTTTCCACAATAGTTTTGAGTGACTATGTTTTCTGCCTTATAGGTGTGCTGTTCCTATTGATTTAGGTGAACTTTCAAGTGTTCAAAATGTGTTGCATGTTGGCTTAACCTTTAATATTTGTTGTTCAGTTATTTTGTAAGAGTTTAATGTAAGCATGGAAGAAAATTTAAAATAAACAGTAATTTCACTATTAAACACAGGAAAACCAGAATGTATTTTCATAGTGTTCTGGGGCACCATTTTCCTCTGATGCATACTTAAGTTGAGGTTTTTTTCCCTCTCTTTTTCAGCAACTATAACGAGTTCCTCAGAAAATGATGACCGCAGTGGATCCAGTTTGGAATGGACCAAGGATGGGAGCCTCAGAGCTGGAAAACACCGTGGGATTAGTCATGATCGAAGAACAGATAATTGTTCCCCGGTTGCAGAGGAGGAAGCTGTTGGATCTGCTGAGAATTTGCCAAAAGAAGTACCAGCAGGAGAGGGTCCTGTTCCTTATGCTCAAAGTTCTGGCTCTTTAATAATGCCTCGTCCAAATTCTGTTGCAGGTAAAGTCCTGAGGTAGAAAAAAGGATGTCCTTAATGACAGGAGATTTCTGTTGAAGTTATGTTCTTGGTCTGAATGTATTTTTATAGGACAAAAGGAAAAAAAAGCAAAAGTTCTAAACTGAATAGATGAGCATTACCTAAGCAGCAACCACTTCCTACTCATGGATATTGTGTAGCACTGCTGTATAAATGTTGGGAAAAATCACTCTGAACTAAATGGCCTTGTTGCCAAAGAGGACTCCAATAACTGCCTGCTCGCTGTTACAGCTACCTGAAATACAGATCTCCAGTTTTAGTTCTGGCTTCCTTTAGACTTAGGAGTTGCCTGAGTTTTCTGAGTGTTTAGAAAGCATAAACTAATTTAGGTTGTAAGGGACCCCCAGACATTTCTCGTCTGCTGTCACACTGGAAGCACATCCAGTTAGAACAGTTTGCTCAGGGCCATGTTCAGTTGAGTACTGAGTAAGTCCAAGGATGAATATTCCCCCACCTTGCAGAATCACAGAGGAGTTTGAGTGGGAAGGGACCTTCAAAGATCACCTCATTCCAACCTCCCTGCTGTGGAGAGGGGCATCTTTCATTAGATCAGGTTGCTCAAAGCCCTGCCCAGCCTGTGTTCAGCTAAGATCTCTATGCTTATCCATGCAGGCCTCCTGCTGTATTTGCTGTATTTCCTACTTGTCAGGATAGCACTTTCTTGAGCTTGCAGGATATTATCCTTGACTGTCAACCAGCTCTTTTGGATTCTTCTCTCCCCGGCTGTATGCCATGGGATTCTTCCAAGCAGGACTCTGTAGAGGTTAAAGTGCATGCTCCTGAGATGTGGTGGTGTGCTCCTGCTTTTTGCTCTGCTGTCTCGTGTTAGGATCCTGAACTCCACCAGCCGGTGGTCACTGCAGCCAAGACTCTCCCAGCTTTCACATCTAGGACGAGTTCTTCCTGTTTGTATCAGGTCCAGGAGAGCATCTTTCCTTTCTGGCTTCCCTGTGGCCTGTTGTCAGTGCACTCAAGAAATCTGAAATGCTTGTGCCCTGCTGTGTTGTCACTCCAACAGATGGAAGGTTTTGGATTTGATAGCTGTTTAAGAACTGATTGTTTAATGCAAATATTCATTTGGTTTATTTTTGGTGAATAAGTATATATTCCTGATATAACTTAGCAAATGCGTTCTCTGGATTTTCAGCTCTTCTTTTGTATAGCTATCATTTTGGTTTAAAAATTGAGTAAAAGAAAAACATTATCCAGAATTCTGTGGCATTCCATAAAAAAAGAATGTAAATCTTTCCTCACTGCGGGTGTACTGGCAGCTAACATATGAACCTGTACCTAACTCTCCTGACTTCACTGATCATTTATTCTTACAGTAAAAAGGGAAACAGTATTAACATAGGAGCTGTTAGCCCGTGAGGAAGTTAAGGCAGACGTGAAGGTCATCTGGAAGGGAAAAAATCCAACTAAATCTTTAGTGATTTGATTTGAAAAGCATTTTGTAAATGTTACAACCTGAATGACTTCAACCACTGCCATTGTCTAGAACAGCTTATCTGTAAGTATTATGTTTAGGAAAGAACTGTAATAAATAATAGTGTTCTTTGTAACTTATGCTGTAGCAACAAGTTCAACCAAACTGGAAGATCTGAGTTACTTGGATGGACAAAGAAACGCTCCATTACGCACTTCAATGCGCTTGCCGTGGCACAACACCGCCGGCGGGAGGGTGCAGCAGGAGAGCAAAGGTACAGATGTTCACATCTGCATCTCAGGGGTGTTCTGAGGTCTGTGTAAACATCCCCATCCCACAGAGCAGTATTTCAGAGGTCCTGACAGGTCGCTCAACATGTCTGAAAATAAGGTGCTTGCTTACTCTTTTTCCTGCAGAGTGCTGTGTTTAGAAATTGCACATGTGGGTTCTGGTAAGAGAGGAGCGTGTTGTTATCCGAGTGTGTGAGTCAGGGGAATCTCCAAAGGGAAGGTGTGTGGTGCTGCTGTTCAGGAACTGTGCTGGGTGTTTTCACGTCTGCCAGATTTCATCCTGTCACATTCAATTAAGGGTGTACCGCAACGTAAGAAATTCAGCTGTGCTGAACATAAAATCTTCAAGGGGCAGTCATTAGATTCTCCTTTAGGAGGGAAACTGATCAAATGTCTTTAGAGGTATTTATAACTAATCCATACTTGGGTATCTCAGAATCACAGAGTCACAGAATCACAGAATTTTCATGGTTGGAAGGGACCTCAGATCGTCGAGTCCAACTGTACACACACCAAAAGAAAAAACCAACAACACACACACAAAATCTGTCTCTGGTCTTTGAGTTTGAAAATAGCAGATTTATGTTAAATGCAAGTAATGTATGCCGGTTTTTGTTTTCTTCTCAACTAATGTAGTCATCTGCAGGCTCTGTTAATTTAACAATTAACAGACCACTTAAAGAACCACTGTGAAAGGTATCAGCAGAAGTGGTTTTACTGGAATCTGATGTTGTGATCCGATGCTCGCGTGTGGTATCGGGCTCTTACAGGGATTTGTGCTGTGAGGGGTCTCTGCCTCGAGCAGCAGCCCTGAGTGCTGCAACTGCCTTCGTGTAACTTTAGATTTGGTTAGTGAATCTTCAGAGCGTGATAGTAGTGACCATTATTGTTTCTGTAAATTTTAATGTCTTTTATGCAACCAAACCCAAACTCTTCTTCTCTCTATAAGTCTTACCAGATGTTTGTCAGACGAGTAGGTTGATCAAACACGACTGCACTTTTAGCTGTGCTGTGTGATTTCTGTTCTTGTGGCTTCAGAAGTACAGAAAAACAGAGTGATATTTTAATTTTTTTTTACATTACTTTGAAAATATGGGAGTTTTTAAATCAGAAAAATGTATTAATTTTTCTATACCCTTTCTGTTCCTCAGTACATGTCTTTAGAGGTCTGAAGACCTGCCACTGAGATACCCAGCAGTGTAGTTCACTCTAAACTGCAAAATGACACTTCCTAGTTTATAGAATTATTAATGAATTTTTAAGAAAACTTTTTAATTCTGCAATTTATTAGCTCAAGTTCAATTGTGAAAAATTCCTCAATTTATCCTTGCAGCTTCTCTTCTCTAGGGTTTAATTCACATAGGAATTGCAGAGGTGACCAGAACTGAGGAAATCATTTTTAATTGTTTTCGTGAGGAGAGCTCTAAGAAGTCTGATTATGAGGCTATTGGCAAGGTCACTGAATGAAACGTTCTTCTGAAACAGTGCTGGTTTATTTATTGCATGAGTTCCTTCTAATAACCTTTTCTCCCTGCTGCCCCTTCCCAGCCCGCTTCGTCCCCTACAAGCCTCAAGACATTCTGCTGAAGCCGCTGCTGTTCGAGGTGCCCAGCATCACCACGGACTCGGTGTTCGTTGGGCGGGAATGGCTCTTCCAGGCGATCGAGGAAAAACTGCGGAATCCCGACCCAGTGGAGAGCAGGGGAGCAGTCATCACTGGGAATGTGGGGTTTGGGAAGACTGCGGTTATTTCCCGGCTGGTGGCACTTAGCTGCCATGGAAGTCGCATGAGGCAGATAGCTTCCAATAGCCCTAACTCCTCCCCAAAAGGTGCGTTCCTTTTCTGAGTCAGTGTGTGGGGTTTGTGCTGGGAAGGAGTCAGAACGTTGTTTGCTTTTCTGGACTAAGGTCATTGGGCTTTGTTAGCTCCTCGGGAAACACTTGTTTCCTCCAGTGGGGAAAGGAAACTGTTAAAATTGTGTGCTTTGACAGATCCCATCCACTCGGTATTGGTGGGCTCAGCCCATCAAAAAAGAGGTGAGCTGGAGATGCTGTGTAGAATCTCTGTCTCTGTCGGGCAGTGCCTTGCCCTGGGCTCTGGCAGGGCCACTGTCACAGCCCGTGCCCTGTGAGTTTGGAGAGAGGGAGGGGGTGTGTTTCCCCCGGCTGTGCAGCACACACCGCCCGGTGCTGCACCGTGCCCACGGAGCGGGGACAGAGGCTGGAGTAAGGCTGTGCAGACCCTCCCTGTCCTCTGCCGGGACCCGTGCCTTCCCTGCCCTCGCTGGCAGGGTGCTGTGCCTGCCCTCGCTGCTGCTTCCCCTGCTGGCACCTGGGATAGCCATGGTATCATTGCTAATAATAACGATGATAAATTGCTTGTTTCCCAAGAGCTCCGTCGTATAATAACTATTAGTTTAAATAAGTCATCACATATATAATTTTCATGGGGAAACTCTTCACGTCAGCATGGTTTTGCTTTCAGTAATTCTATAGCTTTGATGAAAAAGCCCGTTGAATTGTCCTAAAATTGTAAAGTTGCAAATATGTGTATTTATCATACTGACTGCAGGCTTCTTTTAATGCTGTTGTTCAGTTTTAATTTTTACTCTAGCAGTAAAGATACTCTGCGATGTTTTCCTCTTAAGAAAAATCTGTTATCAGCAGACTTGATCTCTCTTGTACTTGTTGCCTTTTAAAAATAGGTAGCGACTCCTGTCTGGAGATTCCCTTGAGCCAGTTGCCGCCGTCTACTCCTCCCACAAGTGGTACCAATACAATGAAGACCAACACACTGACTTGTCCTGGTGGTCCTGAATGCCCAAATCAGTCGGGGGATTCTGTGAGACGCCTTGCTTCAAAGGTGAGCTTTGGGTGTGTTAGCAAAGCCCTGCCCTGGGGGGACAGGAGACGGGGTGGCCCAGGCGGCACAGAGGGGAGGACGGGCAGTAACTGTGGATGCGTGTGATTCATGGCTGGTGAAAACAACTACCTGCCTCTTCTGCCTCTCCAGTTACTTGTATTCTGCTTGGTCTGAAAGAATTAATTAAAAATTTCACATCTGTTCTGTGTGTGTACGGGAGGTTGCAAAAATGGCCCTGCGTTCTCTATGGGTCGATGCTCACTGTACCTTCCTAAAGCAAAATTCAAAAAAAAAAAAAAAAGATAAAATGTTTGGTTTGTGTATAATCCGTCTATAATTCTATGATACAGGCTGAGCCTAAATGTAGTCTGTTTTACACATTCTGAGAGTCTGAAGTAAGCCGTTAAAAGTTATTTTTGCATTAGAGTGTTATAAGTGTTTTATCTTTTGCCTGGGTGGTAAACATTATTAGTGTCTGAACCACACGCTTTATGGAAATAGTTGTGAGGAAAATATGGGGCTATTGTTGCAGACTTTAAGGTGATGTGTGTTATTTGGAAACAATTTTATGAAATGTTACAAAAACCACTGAAGTAAAAACTGGCTTTACTGTGAACACCATGCTGTCCTCCTGGGTTGATTTTTTTCAAAGAAACAATGCCCATGTTATACTTTATTTTGAAGTAATACACACCTCTGCAACAATCAGAATAAAGGCACTTGTGCTCTTTGTTTGCTCTGTGGGGATGTCTTTCATAGCTCTCTGTCATTTACTTTTGCCTGATGATGATCAAATTAGGCCTTGGGTTATTAGTGTGTGACACTGTAATGTTGTTAATTATAGCTAATAGGTTGCTAGTCCTGGCCTGAAGTTGTTTTTCCTGTGCCACTTAGTTACTTACCTGTTTACCCACCGTGTCCCAGCAGCACGAGCTCAGGTTACTGTGTTTTCCTGCCAGAACCTGGTATTTTAGTTTCTCTTCCTATTTGCATGCCCTGCAAGGTCCCAATCTTTTCCTGTCTGTCTGACACAGGCTGTCTGAGACCAGCTGCGGAGCTGGATAATGATTCAAACACTGGAAAATATCTTGTAGTTGAAAGAGAACTTCAGGAACACTTTGTCACACCTGGACTGACTAGTAACCTACTTAACTATTGAAGGGATAACACTTGTTTTCAATTCTCCAGGTCGTTGCTTATCACTACTGTCAAGCCGACAACACGTACACATGCCTTGTCCCGGAATTCGTGCACAGCATTGCAGCTTTACTTTGTCGTTCAAACCAATTAACAGCATACAGAGATCTTCTAATTAAAGAGCCTCACCTGCAAAGCATGCTTAGCCTGCGGTCCTGCGTCCAGGATCCAGCAGCAGCTTTTAAAAGGGGAGTGCTAGAACCGCTTTCGAACCTCAGGAAAGGTAAGTTAAGCAGAAAGTGACGTGGAAACTGAATCTAAACTGCATAAAACGTGGGAAAAAAAATCTGAGACTATGTATTTTAATGCTCTAAGAGAAAGAAATAAATCAGAACATTCCTGGAGAAAGGGATTCCTTAATTGCAGTAGTTGTTTGTAACAATAGTAGGAAGGTTTTGAACAGCTGTTTCATGTTTTAAAATAAAATTCTGTGAAACTTATTAAAGATCATGGAAACCCGAGGATAAGTTTGTAGCTTGAAGTGAAGGCTAGCATATTTGCATTAAAGGATTTGGTTTTCAGATTATTTTGAATTTTGTCACACTTTTGTTTTGTAATTTTCTGCCCCTAAACACCTGCAAAGTGGATGTGCTTTTGGCTTGCTTTTAGAATTGATACGGCAATTTTCTACGGAAGCGTGTAACAACATGATTTTCTTATTTGAAAAACCCAACAAATGCCATCCAACTGCTCCTCAGAAACAGCTATCTTCACGGCATGTGCAGGTGGAGCAGGTCCCTGGTCTTGGCGGGACGGGGCAGAAAAAAAATCCATTGGCAAATTTTATGTGTACCCCCGGGATATTCATCCTTACCAGCTGCTCAAAAGGAATATTGCGAGTTTCTCAAGCTGTTGCAAAGCAGCTGCTCCTCAGAACCAGAAGTGTAAACCAATGCCTCTGTGATTCTTGCAAATTGTAAACTTTGTTTTTCTTTGGTGAGTTCAGTGAAGGATAAGATTTCAGTAAATAGCTAATTCTTAAAAGCAGTATTAACTAGTGGCTTCAACAACCTACATATGCCTTCTTCCTGTATCCACACATCTCTTCTCTCTTACATGTCAACAGCTGTGTTTAATATTTTGACTCTGATTTTTAATCAGTTGTGAAAGAGGTGGAGTCACCATCCTTGGAGGAATTTAAAAGCTGGGCAGACGTGGTGCTGAGGGACATGGGTCAGTGGTGGGTTTGTCAGTGCCGCATCGATGGTTGGACTCCATGGTCTCAAAGGTCCCTTCCAACCTCGATGATTCTGTGATAGATCCATAACCACAGTGCAGTAAAAAACACCATTGTAAGTGATTACTTCCAGCTTTTAGGATTTTATGGCAATATTGGCTTATATCTCCCGATGTTGTTTTCAGTCTCCTAGATAATGCTTAAATGCTATAAGATGCATTACTGTGCACTAAGGTACATTTTTATTTATTGATGGCCAAAATGTGGGGATAAAAATATGTCACTTAATAGGAGAATTTGTATTCATCCTTCCCTCTTGTATTTTCCATATTTCAGAGCGGAAAATTCCTGAGGAAGATTACATAATTTTGATAGATGGTTTAAATGATGCTGAATTTCATAAGCCTGACTATGGGGACACGCTTTCTGTATTTCTCACGAAGGTGATCTGTAAGTTTCCTCCCTGGCTGAAGCTCATTGTGACTGTAAGAACTAACTTCCAGGTAAAAGCATCTTTTAACTTTTTTCTTACTATCAAAGACTGAGTGATCTTTTGTATCGATGCAGCGCTGTTATTACCAAAAATACTGGGTTTGGGGGAATTCAAAGTAAAGTCTCTAGGGTTTTTTTCTTCCCTTCCTTCCTTGTGGTTACACGTTCCTTTACTGTGCACAAGTGTGATTTTGGAGGCCTTTTGTTTTGAATCACTTGCTTGAGTGTGCTAGCAGGATGGGTCATACAACAGGTGGTGATAGCAGGGTATGTTTCATTGGCCTTCAAATGGAAGAAAAAAGAAATTTTTCCCTTCAACGTTTACTTGCTGGAGTCTATTTCTGATAGTATCAAGCTGTGGAGTTTCACTTTTTAGGAAGGGATAAGCCACAATTCCACTGTCTATGTGAATGAGATTGCTTTCTGGCCTTATTACCATTGATCTTTCTGCACCTCTTCATCTGTTTGCTGCCCCAGGAAAAAAACAGCCCCAAAACTTGTGTTTAAAGCATTTTGTCAGAATTAAGCAGCTAAGAGATACTTGCAGAAATCCTGAGGGTGTTTGAGTGAGGCCATACAGAATTTCTGGTTTTCTGCATTTCTGTAGCTCGTCCCCTGCCATTGCCTTGCTGAGCTTGGTCAGTAAAATATCCGAGACCTTCCTGTGAAAAATGGTGAAATTTAGGAATATTGTTCTGCCTGTTATCAGGGGATGATATTTGCAAAGCCATGGCAGAGATGCCGAATTTCTTTCTGATCTGCCTGGTACCCATTACAGCAGGGCGATGTAGCAAAGGTGCATTGCTGAGTTTTCAGTGCTGGCACAATGTAATGCCTCTCTGGTTTGGATTTTTTCTTCTTTCTCCCCTCTCCCCCTCATAGGAGGTAGTAACTTCACTGCCCTTCGTCACAATATCCCTGGACAATTTTCCAGACAACAAAGAAATTCATGATGACTTGAACTCTTATATTCAGTACAGAATTAATAACAGCCAGGAAATTATGAACAACATATCTTTAAATGGAAAAGCTGATGCAGCTATTATTGGGAAAGTGAGTAACCACCTGATCATGAGGAGCCTGGGATCCTACCTCTATCTGAAGCTCACTCTGGATCTTTTCCAAAAGGGTCACTTAGTGATCAAAAGTGCAAGCTACAAGGTTGTCCCAGTGTCCCTGTCAGAACTGTACTTGCTTCAGTGCAATATGAAGTTCATGACAAACTCGGCCTTCGAGCGAGCCCTGCCGATACTGAACGTGGCGCTGGCGTCCCTGCACCCCATGACGGACGAGCAGATCTTCCAGGCTATTAACGCGGGCCAGATAGATGGGGAGCAGCAGTGGGAAGACTTCAGCCAGAGGATGGAGGCCCTCTCCTGTTTCTTGACCAGAAGGCGTGACAAAACACGTATGTTCTGCCATCCCTCCTTCAGGGAATGGCTGGTGTGGAGAGCAGAGGGTGAAAACACGGACTTCTTGTGTGAGCCAAGGTAAATGAAGCCTGCAGTAAATCGTCTCCAAAAGCTGCAGTCGTGTTTGATAGAGTTGGTTGTAACAAGTGGTGAGAGGCAAGGGTTATGTTAAAAGACAAGCACACCTCGTTTTTTCCATAACTGAGGACTTTTCTATGTTTAGAGCTAGACTTCACCAGGAGTTTCAGAGGTTGCAATGCATAGTTGACTTTGTAGAATTTGAAAATTTGCGTTTGACTTTGGTACCTTCATGGAGAAATGAGAGTACTGTTTAGAGTTTGTTTCCTCTCATCACTTTTGACTTAGAGAGCATGAATTCAATTGGAGGCAGTAAGCTGTTTTTACACATGCACATTGTCACAGTCTGCATCTTCCTTTTTTTTTCATATTTTTCAGGTTTTTAGGGGTTTTTTTGTTTGCTTTTACAACAGAATAAATAATGGTGACAGATAAAACTGTGACGACCCCAGGAGTGTGCTTTGGGGTGGCTGGAGCAGAGCTGCTCAGTGGGTGGAATTGCGGGGGTTCCGGGGTGGGTAGGTGCAACCTGCTCCTGCGGAGCTGGGCCGCCAGACTCCTACTGAAAGCTTCCGCCTTGGAAAAGTTCTGTTCAGAAACTTTGAAAGATGGGACGGGAAGCCTCCCGCAACTTAATCCTCTAGATGAGTAGTCTAATAAGCATACGGTTAATTGTCCAGTTCCAGTATGTAGTCTGATTAATGTACAGTATATGATAACCCTGTTTTCTCAGATTTGTGCCGTCTCCACTGTTTTCTAGAGCAC
Source organism: Thinocorus orbignyianus (assembly GCA_013400375.1). Classification (NCBI taxonomy): domain Eukaryota; kingdom Metazoa; phylum Chordata; class Aves; order Ciconiiformes; family Thinocoridae; genus Thinocorus; species Thinocorus orbignyianus. The sequence goes on from VXBW01000180.1 coordinate 491,996, forward strand.
TGACCACTGACTGATGTAGATGTAGAATTGCTGAATACACATTTTAAATCAAATTTCAATAGTACTCAGATCTTCCGCTTCTAAAAGGATGGCGTTTTGTCTGAGGGACCTGACTGTGAGATGGAACCAGACCAAAGGGAGCAGCACACTCCTCAGTGCCTAGAGCTGCCCTGGCTCTGCGGGGGCTCTTGTGGCTCCAGAGCAGCACCAGGAGTAGAAACGCTCAGCTTTGAAATTTGCCTTTTTTCTTTTGGTGTTGTTTTGTTGTAGAAATAAATTTGTTCAGATGTAGTGGTACGTTTCAGTAGTCTGATGAAGTTGAGCTGTCATGACAGGCATACAGATGTGTCAGGATATTTATGGAAAGTAGAGTTATAAAAACAGTTCTACTTAAACCTTTTTACCAGGAATGGACATGCTCTACTGGCATTCATGTTTTCTCGGCAAGAGGGAAAGTTAAACCGCCAACAAACTATGGAACTTGGTCATCATATACTTAAAGCTCACATTTTTAAGGTAAAGCTTACAGTTTAATAGGTTTTATGATCTATTCATGTGAATGCATCTTAGAGATTCTCCTCTCAGTTGCTTTAATAATTTGTTAGAAGCTTGTGCAAAATACAAACAAAATTGTTACTTCTCTTTATACTGATGAGATACCGATATAAATGGTATTTCTAGTCCTATAGTGAGATTTCCTGTTGTATCATTTTTGTTAGGGTCTCAGTAAAAGGACTGGAATTTCTTCCAGTCATCTCCAGGCCTTGTGGATCGGCTACAGCACGGATGGACTGTCTGCAGCCCTGGCCTCTCTGAGAAACATCTATACGCCCAACGTGAAGGTAAGAAAATGAGCTTTGGGACACCATCAGTGCTTCCTCTGATGCTGTGGCTGGAACTGCTGGTGAGTGTGGAAACTAACGGAAACCTTTAGACAGACAAAGCCACTGCTCTGCAGCCACAACCAAACTCCATTGTGAGGGCTCTGCTCGTGCTTCTTCAAGCTGTTCTTCAAGTCCAGTTCAGTGTTCCTGATAGCTTTGGTGGAAGGATTTCACCCCGATTCTGGTGCAGCCGCACTCTGTGGCGTAGGTGGATGTGTTTTCAGGGGGTGGGATGTACCCCCTGATCTGCTGGGAGACTTTATCTGTGTCTCTTGTTTGGGGAAGCATCCGGGCAACTGGAAAGGGGGAAATATTCTCAGAGTGAAAGGATGTGAAATGCCAGAACGTTGCACTGTTAGTGGGGTCCCTGGGCTACGGATAGGTGAAATCTGGGCTGAGAGTTTGCAGCTGCAGCCTTTTGATTGGAAATCTGTGTCTGCATGCACACACACACACACAAGAGCTCTGATAATTTTTTTGAGATGCCTTTTTACACAATCCAACTCTCTTAATGGAATCACACGTGAAATTGTGGTGAGAGCATAGCGGGTCTCAGGGGAGGGGTGAGTCACGGATCACGGAATCATGGGGTTGTCAGGGTTGGAAGGTACCTCTAGAAATCATCTAGTCCAGCTCCCCTGCTAAAGCAGGAGCCGTCTGTTAGCAGTGCATAGTTCAGTAACACAGCAACCTGTCTGCTAGCAGATGATTTTAAACTTTCTATTGCTATATACGTCTTAAACTTTCTATTGCTGATAAAGTCAATGTCAGCCAATAAAATCTGCTTCAAAATTACATATGAGTACCTGGATCAAGATGTCAGAGTCTCTTAATAAATTCAGACAAATCTGAGGGAAAAACTCTGATTTGTTTAAATTAAATTTTAGGTGAGTCGGCTGCTGATCTTGGCAGGAGCAAATGTGAATTACCGGACTGAAGTACTAAATAACGCTCCAGTGCTGTGTGTTCAGTCGCACCTTGGCCATGAAGAAGTGGTCACTCTTTTGCTAGAATTTGGAGCTGCTATTGATGGACCTTCAGAAAATGGGATGACAGCGCTCAGTTACGCAGCCGCTGCAGGTCACATGAACATAGTTTCACTGCTGTGCAAAAGAGGTGCAAAGGTAAGGGGGGCATGAGGATTGCAATGTTTGTAGCCACAAATCATGCAAAGGCCTAATAAAACCTGTTGGTGATTACACAAGTATATAATAAGGACACGCAGACTTGGGGTGGGGTGGTGGGTGAGTCCAGAATGTCTGCGCAGACTTCATGAAGCACTTCCCTCGTGCAGCTGATGGCAGCCCTGTGGCCCCTCCATTCAGCCAGTTTTGGGTCCAGCTCTCTGTGCACATCCATCACCTGTACTTCATCAGCTTGTTCCTGACCGTTACAGGACACAGTGTCAGAACACTGGGGGGGGGCAGAGAACATCCCCAGCTCTCCCCTCATCCAGCCTGTTGCCTCCTAGTAGAAGGCTGTCAGCTTGGTTAACCCAGATTTCTCCTTGGTAAACCCATGCTGACTACTCCTGGTTACCTTCTTGTCCTGCGTATCTTTGGAGAAAGTTTCCAAGTTTTTCCATCACCTTCCCAGCAGCTAAAGTGAGGCTGTTTGGCCTGTAATTCCCCACATCTTCCTTCTTGCCCTTCTTGAAGACAGGAGTGACATTTGCTCTCCTGCAGTTCTCAGGAGCTTCTCACCATGGCCTTTCACAAGACTTTTTAATGTTTATTTTTTCCCCAATGCAGGCTGACTATGTGGACAAGAAAGGCCAGTGTCCTTTGGTCCATAGTGCATTGAGAGGGCACTGCCATATCCTTGAATACCTGCTCAATGTTGCTTGGGTCAGTCCTTCCCATGAGCAAGACTCGCTAAGAAAAAGCCAGGCACTGCAGCAGGCTCTGACAGCAGCTTCCAGTATGGGACACTGCCAGGTACGTCAACCGTTCAGGTATTTCCAGATCTGTTTGAATTTGTCAGAATTGTACAGCAGTGCTTGTGGCTGGTTTTAAAGAGGTTTGGAAAACAGAGCTATTGACATTTCTGATAAAGCAGCATGCGCTATTGACAGCTGTTTTAAAAGCTGTAGTTAATTATCCACTTACATTTTTTGCTTCAGGATTTGTTTGTGCGTGATTTCCTGTCTACTTTTTCCTCTTTGCTCCTGGAAGTTGTCCCTAATCTGTGGTGGTGATGATGGCACTCCGTGTCAGTGATCCACCCTAGTATGTTTCTACTTCTGGCCGAATTTTTTCTTTTTTGTAATACAACAAATGGTGCACGGCACATACTGGCACGTGCTTAGCTTCCTAACCTGATGCGCGTGTCGGGTTAGGGACTGAGGCTGACCTCGGGTTCGTGCCACCTCAGGCAGAAACGCGGGGCTGTGTGCAGGTGTGTGAGAAAAGAATTGTTTGTTGGCATTACCGTGTTCTTCAGTGAAAGAAACACTAAGAGTAAACACATGGGAGATGATACTCAAAATGCTTTAGATCTTTAGGTAATGCGAGCATGTCTTGTTCCTTGGGAAAATAAATCTTAACCTCGATGTAAATTACCGGGGAGGTGAAGATACTTGGCTAAAGGTCCCAGTAGGCTGAGGGACTTTCCTGTATTCATATGTTACAGTGTGCCAAAAGTGGAAGCTTAAAAGCTCTTCGGTAAAACCATTTCAATATTTACTTTTTCTTAACATCTGATTTTTTAATTGGCACAAGATAAGAATCTCATCTTGTATACCTGATGCAAACATAGAAATGTCTATGTGCAATTAATTGATGGTTATGATACATATGCCGTCACTGTCTCACAATATAAATTTGAGGATTTCTGAACTATGATTGACTTGAATTAATGGATAATTATTTAAGTCATAAAAGTTCTTGTTTGCTCTGCACTGATTAAATGAAAGCAGTCAACTCCTGAATATCAGCAAAATAGATCAAATTCATCATAATCATATTTTCTCCTTTGCTTTTACCCATAACATCTAAACCTTTTGTTAGTGTGATTCTGCTCCCTTACCTGCTTGCTGCAGTCTCAGTGAAGTTATCATAGAACCATAGAATCAATCATCCAGGCCGGCAGGGACCCCCAAAGGCCATCTAGTCCCACCTCCCCGCGGTCACAGGGACACCGCCGACCAGCCCAGGTTGCCCAGGGCACATCCAGACTCATCTGGAATATCTCTAGGGAAGGGGCCTCAACCACCTCCCTGGGCAACCTGTCCCAGTGTTCCACCACCCTCAGAGGAAAGAACTTGTTCCTGATGTCTAATCTAAACCTGCTCTTCTGCAACTTAAATTCATTGCCCCTCGTCCTGTCACTGCAGGCCTTTGTGAACAGACCCTCCCCAGCCCTCCTGTTGTCCCCATTAGAAAAGGGTTTAATTTAATAATCTTTTAGTAGCAGGTGGTTACAAAGCATAGGTTTTCTTAACAAGAGAAAAATACAGAAAAACTTAATTTTTAACTCAAGTTAAAAAATCAGCATTTAACAGTGCCTGCTTGAACTCTTCGGTGAAAAGATTTTGAAAAATAGCAAAATACAAGCAATGTTAAAAGAACAGCATGAGAATGGCCATTTACAAGCTGTGTGCAAATGCTCTCTTTTCCCCCTTTGTTCTGGACGGTGGAATTTGCTCACTGAACTGGGACGCTTTGTTTTTATTTTTGACATTGTTTGTCCTGGTGATTCTGGTCTATGTAGGTCACACAGGAGCTCATTAAATCATAATCATGTAAAACCCTGAACCAATTAGCAGCAGGGCACTGGGCTGTTTGGAGCTGCTTTTAATGACATCCAGCCAGCTTCGGGTGGCAGGTGCCAAGCGTACCGAGCGTGCCCTGCGGGCTGTGGGCAGTACTCCTGGTCTCGGTGGCCCGCGTGGAGACACGCGCCCGCTTTCTGAAGGCTTTTGCCTGTAGCCACGGTGAGAGCGGCTGTTGTGTGGCTCACCCGTCCCCACTGTCTGACAGGTGGTGTGTCACATCCTCACCGTGGGTAAGGACCACGACGTGGACATCAACGACACTGATGCCTTGTGGGGAGAAACAGGTATTTCCTTTCTGATGTTTTCTCTAATTTGAGTGACTCATTTAAGAAGTAAGAGTTTTTAATTTTGGTTTGTTTCAATTTAGTTTTATGTGATAAAATTCATGGGAAAATATCAGTTTTAATAATAAAATGGAGCTTATAATTTGACCCACGTCTTATTGGAAAATATATGGCATTAGGATTTAGAAAATGGAAGGTCAGGTTCTTTCAGAATTCAGCACACAAACCTGTTTTCTGAACAGCATTTACAGCACCGACCCTTCAACACAAACACAAACAACAGCAACAACAAACATTTTATTTCAAGCTCCGTTTAAAACAGAGGAAGCTGATGTGAGCGAAATGGAAGAGGGGAAAAAACCTCCTGATGGGGAAAATACTTTATTTCCAAGCTTCAGCGAGCGGCCAGCAAGAAGCAGGGAGGGCCAGGCGCCACGGGAGGAGGGGCAGGCTGGGCAGGTTGGTTGAGCGTGCCCCTGGCAGCAGCCCCGCGGCGTGCCCGGGCACCTGCAGTGCCGGGGCTGGTGCCCAGCTGTGGGAGCTGCCGCCTTCTCCTGAGCCACCCATTCCTGCCAGCACGCAGGAACCCGCGTCTTGTGGTGCCAGGGGTTTATTGCCCTGCTGTCGGGACGCGAGGGCTGCGCCGTCTGCCCGGGTCTCTGCCCGCAGGCTGCAGAGTCGCTCCTTTCTAGAGAGAGATGAGGAGCCCTGGCGCCTGCAGCACACCCTGCTCGGCACAGCGAGGGGGTCTGAGGTGACCCATAGACTGATGTCCCTGTGTGCCAGGGACACGCGGTGACCCTTGGAGTCTGGGGCCAGGGTTAGCACACAGCAAGTGCAACCACCGGTTGACAACCTGCTGTGTTTCTCACCATGAAAAACAAGGAAAACAGTTTTAACTAGTGCAGAATGAAGCAAAGTTGTCCAAGATACAGACTTCCTGCAGAGATCTAGATACCTGCGTTCTGCTTATACATCACTGCTAAGGGTCACATAAAGGGTGCTTCCCGAAATTTGAGCTAAAGCCCTTTGCTGAATCCCAGAGCTGTGATCGTCGTCACCTTTGGGAAGGGCCAGGTGGAAATAGATGAGGCTTTCTTGTCATGACAAGAAGTGATTAATGAAAAGGGAACTAGAACTGCCTCAGGCTGGTGGGTTTATTGAAAATTTTCACAAAGATTCCTTTTAACTTACAAGATACGCACATGCGGGTGTTGGCATTGAGAACCATCTTTTTATTTACCAGAGAATGTCTGTCTGTGGTTTATTGTCTGAACCTGGTTCTGACTGATGGACTGGAGTCAGAAAGTAGTTATGAGTATCTTATAGAGCAGCTGAGCTGAAAAAACCCCGGGGGTTCAGTCGCACTCGGGTGATGTGCGTATATCACAGGACGTGATGGAGCAGCGAGGAGATGTTGCTGATGAAAATGCTTTCTTTAGCCCTGACAGCTGCTGCGGGACGAGGAAAGCTGGAAGTCTGCGAATTCCTTCTTGACCACGGAGCAGCAGTGACCAGGGCGAACAGGAGGGGGGTTCCCCCGCTCCTCTGTGCCGTTCGGCAAGGGCACTGGCAGGTCGGGCACATCTTCACAAATTCAGTGGATTCCCTGGGGAAGCGGTCCTGATTCCTCCATCTCTAGTCCTGTAACAAATCTGTGCAAAATTGCTAGCAGGCATTTGCATCAACTTCAAAGGAACATGTTCAGAAGCTCCATTTTAAAGTTATTTAAGGTGATACACAAAGGATTCCAAAGCCCACTGGCTGCATGATGACCTTAGCTATGATGTACCTGAAAAGTCATACATGGGAGTCGAAATATTTTGTTTCCCAGACCAAGAACAGAGGCGATTTCAGATCCTTTGTGCTGCTTCTATATTAACGGAGTTAACCCTAGAGTGGGACCCTTCCTCACGCTAGCCCCTGCTCTCAGGGGGCCCTGACCTGCAAAGAGCAGGGACTTGAGTTGCGCAGGATATCTCAGTGATCGCCATAAATAACACCTTAGTCCTCTCCTCTAAAAGTTCATGCTGTTGTGACTGAAATTTAAATCTGCTGCTTTGCTTTTAAATCACTGCTTTCTGTTTCAGATTGCTAAGCTGCTAGTGGCGCATGGGTCGGATGTGAATCTGAGCGACAAGCAAGGCCGAACTCCGCTCATGGTGGCTTCTTGTGAAGGACATCTGAGCACTGTGGAATTCCTGCTCTCTGAAGGTAGGAAATAAGGAGTGGTTCAGGGCTGGCCAGCGGCACCAGAGACTGCATCTGTCAGTCAGGGAATTCTGATTATTAAATGAGACATCATGACAAAGTTAATTTTCATTTCACAGGTGCAGCCATTTCCTCTCTGGACAAAGAAGGACTGACAGCTTTGAGCTGGGCTTGTCTAAAAGGCCACAGGGAAGTGGTTCAGTATTTAGTTGAGAAAGGTGCAACAACTGACCAGACAGACAAGAATGGACGGACACCCCTAGACTTGGCAGCTTTTTATGGAGATGCTGACATTGTAAGTACAACAGCAGAAAAACTAAGCATGTATTGAGTGGCCATAATAGAAAAGGAAGCTTAGAAAAAATATTACCGACCAACACAGAAGGGAGATTTGAGGAAGGAGCCGAGGTGCTGACACTGCTGGCTTCTTGGCTGCAGCACAAGTGTCTGCTCAGAGAAGGCAGCTGTGACGGAAGTCCAGCACTAACGCTGTGTGTTACAGCATGCTGTTGCACTTCAGTGCAGGTGTTTTAAATCTCAATAAAAAGGAGCATTTAAAATTTCTGTCCTGGATCAACTGGAATAAAATTTAAAAAAAGCAGCAAAGCCCATGGGGCATGAAAGGAAAATCTCTTTCTTCAACCTCTGCAAACCCCTTGAGGTGACCCGTCAGGGTGCCAGTTGGTCGGGTGCCCGGGTGGAACAGAGACCCGCAGTGAGAGATGTTGGAAGAATGCTGCTGCCAGAAGTGGTGCAATGCAGGAAGGTTTTGCTTCTCCAGCGCAAGGCCTCTGAGCGTGCTGCCCTTCGGCCGCCTCTGCCTGCACAGCAGGGACAACGGGGGCAACAGCCGAAACGCGGTGTCTTAGCCTTTTGCTGGCACAGCTGCTTCCAGGAATGCGGGTGGGGATCTTCTATCATTGCTAATTCCTCAGCTGCAGCTCCTGGGAGCAGTTGGATAGTGTTCCCCTGTTGTTTGTCCTCAGTGGACTCAGTTCCATGGATTCCCAGTGGCTTCAGCATCTCCGGCGCGTGGGCTCCGTGTGCCTTGCGGGGCACGAGGCAACAGCAGCAGGGAGTTCCAGGGCCTGGCTGGTTTCTCTTCGCAGGTGCAGTATTTGGTGGAGAAAGGAGCCATGATTGAGCACGTGGACCACAGCGGGATGCGGCCGCTGGACAGGGCCATCGGGTGCCGCAACACGTCCGTGGTGGTGATGCTGCTGAGAAAAGGAGCGAAGCTGGGTGAGTGAAGCTGTCTCTGCTCGGGGGAGCAGCCCGGTGCCCGCTCTGCGGGAGCTGCAGGGTCAGTGAATAGGTCTGGGGTGCACAGAGGGGCTCCGCAGGGTGCGTGGTGTGCAGGTGCTCCGGGCTCACTCCAGAAGTGAGGAAATGCAAGTAATTTGATTTATTCCTTCCTTCGATGTGTTGAGGCCTGGAGGAGTCGGTCTTCCCACTGTATGCCATGAGACACTTAAACAAGAAAATGATGTTTACACTATTAGTGATACTTAATTCTGACACTATTAACAAAATTTAGATTAAGTTTTACATTCAATAATACTCTTTTAATAAATTATAGAACCGTGCATTTTTGCAAAGGGTGGGCAAAAAATATCTGTGCAAATTCTGTGTTACCAGCAGGCAAACAGATGTGCACGGGGTAATTACTGAATCTGCAGTTCCTTTAAATCATTACTTGCTGTTATTTGGGTACTGAGTATGATCCGGTCCAGATCCGTGCTCAGCCCTGAACTCTGCTGTGACTGTCACACTGTCCTGAGAGGCGCTAGGGCAGGGGTGAAACGGGTCGGACCGTTTGATATCTGCCTGTCTCTGGGGGGCAGCAGGGATATATGCATTTTAAATATGTGTGCACACAATGAAAGTAACAGTAGTTCCACAGAGGTGGAGTAGCTACTGAAGAGAATTAGGCTTTCTAGTGTGAGTAGGTATCGGGAACACACTTTCTTCCCTTTTGTCAGAGATCCTTAAAATTTAACTTGCAGGAAATGCAGCATGGGCAATGGCCACTTCAAAACCCGATATTCTCCTTATTCTGCTGCAGAAACTGATGGAAGAAGGAAATATACTGTACAAAGTAGGTAGTTTTTTATTTTTTCTGATAGCAGAACATTGTAGTTGGACTTCTGTCTGAAGGTAGTTTAATCTGCCTTCCTTCATGCCTCCTTTTTTCTGTTCAAACAAGACTTGTACATCCTCTTATGTTGGGAATGAGACCAAGAAATCTTGAGAACCCTGGGAAAGAGTAATGGAAAACTGTATAAAAAAATAAAAATTTAAGGATGGCCAAGTACATTTTCTTTCTGTTGAGCAGGTTGCCCTGTGAATAATTCTATTAGTCAGGTGCTCCTCAAGAGCAACTGAGAACATGAAGCGCTCATTTGAAATAAGCGACATTCCAGCATATCCTTTCCTTCAGGATAATGTTCTTTTTGTGCTCTTAGTGTACAGTGAGGAAGGTGGCAGCTCTCTGGGTACGCTGTTTCCTGGTGGTGATGTGTTGCTCAGCAGAGAGTGTTTTTCAAGCTGCGCTGTTTGAGTAGTGAGCGTGGTGCCAAGGGGTTTGCACGCCCGCCCTGCGGAGCCTGCCCTGGCTGCAAGGCTTGGACCTTGCAGGGGTGTGCCAGGGCCTAGGTACCCCCCCCACGGCTGATCTGTGCTCTGTACCAGAGGAGTGACCCCTGAGGCTTCGCTGTCCTGAGGGGGTGACCTGCACAGGTTCTCCCACAATCTGTGCAGGAGCCCCAGGAGTTTATGGAGCACACTGATCCTGAGCTGGGTGCAGAGCTTTCTCTGCAAGCAGGCACCTGTGAGAGCTGGACACGCTTCAGCCCAGAGGGTGGTGGATTTCACCGTCCGAAGGCTCCTGGGAGCCTCCCCGCTGCCGTGGCCCAGCTGCCACTCACGGCCCATCAGGGAGAAGGTGCCACCATGTCCCCACCAGCAACTCATTTTCTTTAATTTCTCCTCAAGTTGCTCCATAGCTTGAACCCTCCCTGAACACGGCAGGACCTGCTGCTAATATGCTTTACAGCTTGGTACAAGAGGTTGAATTCCCTGCTGGTATCTACTTTGGGAGTGCTTAGTTTTATGACAGTAATTTGAATGGACTTGTGAGAGCTATGGTATGTAATTTATCTTTGATTCATTTATTTGCCAAAGGGTTTTAAATTGATAGTTGTTTTACAGAGTAACAGGTATTTGAGTGTGCTCACAGTATGCAATAACTACTTCTCAGCTTTCCAGCTGAATAAAATAATACAAGCCTTACATTCTCTCCTTGCCAGTTTCAACAGCAAATTGTGTCCACTTCAAGTGCTAAGATGAATTAAATACTAAAAACCACCCAATGTTTATGAAAGTAAATTAACTTGTAAAATACCTGTGAAGAGAAAAAATTCTTCATCTGTCAACTGAAGTACTTGCTTTTCTTCTCATGTCACGATTTAAATCTTCTCAGCAAAACTGTCTCAAATCTTTTTGAGTTTCTTGTCGAGCTGTTCCCCAAGCGGCTCCTGCAGCCTGCGTGTTTTCAGTGCAAGGGATGATCATTTGTTCGGGTGGCCCGAGGTCAGGGCTCTCAGTCAGGCTCTGCAGCAGCAGGACAGTGACCTTGGCTTCCTCACCCTCCTCCCTGGCTCGGTGGCCGCTCCTGGGGGTGGCCGGGCTGCGGGTCCGGGCTCGCACCCCCCTTCTGCGGTGCCAGCGCCTGCGTGAGGACACGCTCCGCTGGAACCAGGCAGGAGTCAGAGCTTTAACCAGAGACAACATCTGGTATTTGACAGCCCTGGTTAAAAGAATAGAAATAAATAGATAATAAATTGTGTCACACATTAATTGTACGTACAGTAATCTTTCTGGTACAACTAGTATATGTTAACGCAAATATTATCCTAGTGAAATGCCATTAAAGGTATGAGTTTAGGAACAAACAGCTCTAATTAACATGCAAGTTCTCGCCTTGTCTGTAGTTCATACTGTATAGATGATTTTTTTTTTAAAAAAATCTGTCTCTGTTTTCTACTTGACCTGTGGATAGGTGTCAAATACGAATGTACGTTTTTGCAAGAGTACTGCAGTATTAAGAGTTTGTGAAATCCTCTTGTTCTCTACATTTGTAGAAAGGTAAGATGAAGGAAGCAGCCCAGCGCTATCAGTACGCCCTGAGGAAGTTTCCAAGGGAAGGATTTGGAGAAGAAATGAAAGCGTTCAATGAACTGAGAGTTTCATTGTACCTAAATTTGTCACGATGCCGCCGAAAAACAAATGTAAGCTCTTTCTGTTGCCTCTCTGGCTCTGGAGATCTTGTACTTCTCTTCTGCTGCATTACTGAGTTTGTGCTTGTGCATGTATTTTTGCTGGTTTAGAATCTTTTTCTCAGTATCCTGATTTTGGGCTTTGTTGTGTCAGCGAATGGGAACGGTTAAGATGAGGGGGTATTGCCATGGGGGATCCATTACAGCTGTACTGTTGTAGTCCTGTGATTTTGGAATGATGAAGGGCTGGTGAAGGATGGGTTTGGCACTAAAGTGCCAAAAAAGACTGATGGAAGATGCCATCATGGAGCAAAACCTGCCCCCACGGCTGTCCTCTGTGTGCTGGCTGTCCCTTTGTACCCTCACCAGGGCATCAGGTGGCTGGCAGGAACCTGAGTGACCCTCAGAGCAAAATATTCTGATTTTCTGAATATTCTTTAACTGTTCCCTCTTTTGAAACAGTAACTTCTTACCTCTCTGGTCATCTAGTTTGTTCTTGGCATCTGCTCCAATTTGAAGAACTTTTGAACAGCGATGTCCAGGACTTGGAAACTTGCAGACTGAGAAGGGTGACTTTCTGTGCAGCACAAGCTCCCTGCACTTTTGAAGCAGCACCACGAATAAAGAGCGGGCACGTCTAACATACATACATTTCTTTGCATTATTAGGACTTTGGTATGGCTGAGGAGTTTGCTACCAAAGCATTGGATCTGAAACCCAAGTCTTACGAAGCCTACTATGCTAGAGCGAGAGCCAAGAGGAACAGCAGGTACCGTTCCGTTCTCTGCATCTCCCTGCACAGGCTTTTTTTAACTTCCTAACACTTTGTGACTCTTTTCCGCAAGTTGTATTTGGGATTCACAAAGAAGTTATTTTCCTTGTGCACTTTCTGTGTTAAGCCTCTGTATCAGTTAAAGCCAACCAGCCCAAAAAGCAGTATTGAATACTCATTTAGGTAATTATTAGGCGGTCCAGAAAATCCGAAATTGATACGAAGAGGGATTATTTCAAGTGGAAGAGTGACTGGGAATCACTGCTCCGTGGGACGCGGCAGAATGTTGTCAGCAATGCGCCACCAAACCCCAGAGCTGCATTATTTATTACCAAGAATAATTGGCTGCTTTTGTAGGACAGAGGATGTTGAATCATTAGTAGTTCCAGATCAAAACAAGGTGAGAGAGGAGGAACCATCTCTTTAAGCTGGAGAAATACCAAGCTGTAGTGGTGTAGCTGAACAGTAAGGAGAGGTGTCTTTTTGATTTTCCAAGCAGACGGAGGACAGTTCAGCAAGTGTCCTGCTCTGAAGACAATGGTGAAGGGCTTGAGACAAAGCAGCAGTTCCCAGCAGGATTCTGGTGCCTTCCCGAGAAAGCTGTTAGGATCCAAGGGGAAGGGCTTGAAAGTGCGTCTGCGCTCTGCGCTTTCACCGTACTTTTAAATGTCCTGGGTTGGAGAACATTCAGTTCTTACACTGTGACCACCTGCAGCTGCAGATGACAAAGCAGAGTATTTCATGAAGGTGGTGGGGGTGGGTCAGCTGAAGGCAAAGCTGAGACCCAGACTGGCCCCAGGTTTCAATTAACTCTTTTTTTTCCTTTTCCTAAACAGAAAGCTGCTCGCTGCTCTTGCTGACTTACGCGAAGCCACACAATTGTGTCCTGGGAATCAAGAGATAAAGCGCCTCCTGGCTCGAGTAGAAGAGGAATGCAAACAGTTCCAGAGGACACAGCAGCAGAAGCGTCAATCCCCACAGCTACTACAGCAAATTAACAACTCTGATAATGAGGAGGAGGGCAGCATCCAAGGTGTGAATGATACTGTTAATCCTCAAGATGGGGAGGATGAACTACCCCACCCTGATGAATCCGGTTCCTCTCCACAAAGGCTGCAGCGTTCCTCAGCGGCTTCATCCCACAGCAGAACCCTTCAGGAGGCTCAGCAGAAAGCCAGGTCTGCCTCCCCTCAAAGCAGAGCAGGCAATAAATACCTGAGAGAGCCGGGCCTGGTCGTGCAGCCAACAAAGCAGGCACAGATTGTAAAAACTAATCAGCACCTGAGCTCCAGCCAGCCTGGATCAAAAGCGGGAAGCGGACAGTGTAATGCCAAGGCACAATCATCTCTTCAGCATCTTCCCCAGAGCCCCTTGCCGGTCCGGCACTCCAGAATTCAGCAGTTGGATGGGACAAGCACATTATCGTCTGGAAGCGTTTCCGCGGAGCCTGGCTCTGACCTGTACAGTGAGAAGTTTCTGTCCAGCCAGTGTCCCCATTCGCAGCAGCACGAGAATCTCTCCTCTCACCCCTTTGCCAGCAAGCCCAAGGCCGCAGACAGGCTGGTGGGTCTGGGTGAGGCCAGGCAGCCCAGCGCTGCGAGCGCCGCCTCTGCCAGCTCTCCCTCCAGCAGCCTGACTCTGGCCAGCTCGCCCAGCAGCTCGCCCTGCGCCGGCAGATGTTCAGACGGTGGGAAGGGGCCAGACGTTCGGCACAAGGAGAGCGTCAGTCCAGGCCCGGGAGGTGTCGCTGAGCACAGAGCTCGCAGCACCCCGTTCATGGGCATCATGGACAAGACGGCGAGGTCTCAGCAGCAGAGCACTCAGGCCAGCCGCGCGTGGCACCCTCAGGCACCAGATGGATTATCAACCAACGCTGCTTCGGGGGGCGGGCAGCCCTCACGCCTGGAGCAGTTCTCAGCCAAACACCACCCAACTAAAGCGTCCCCCGCTGGCGCTGCAGAGAGCCCCCAGAACGGTGTGCCAGCGGCAGACCGCCAGGAGCTTAAGTGCCAAACAGCCGCCCACTGTCAAGACGCCCGCGCGCCGAAACAGCCTCCGCACTTACCCCCAGACACTGCATCCAAACCTCAGTCCCACAGCAGTAAGGACGCCCCCCTGAGCCACGTCACAGCTACAAAACCAAAGCGATCGTTCATCGAATCAAATGTGTAACTGTTATTTTGTGCAGTTACGGGTTGCAAGGCTTAGCTGGGAACACCACGGGCTGCTGCTGCTGCACAAAGTACCGCTTGGCTGGGTGCTGCCAGTTTGGGTCAGCGGTCCCTGTTGGCCAGTACGTAACGGGATACAACCACTCAGACTGTTCCTGCCACCCCAGGACAGTGACAGCAACTGGAATAGCAACGAGTCAGTTGGGATCATCAATCCAGCAACCCGGGACCTCAAGCAGAGAACTCCTTTCCATCACATTTAACCATTCAATAAGAGTTTCCCTTTTACATAAGGCTTTAATCTCAGCTTCTGGCTGTCTCACCTCACCACCTGCATAATAATCGTGCCTCTAGAACGCTTAAGTGCTTACTTCAGAAACAGTGTTAAGAGAGAAATCTGCTGCGTAATACTCAGATCTGTATATGTATGCTTTTTTAAAATCAAAGATAGTATTTTATCACTTTTCTACTGGTATCTAATTTGGGTTGCATGATGTACATTTAGGGAGCATAATTAATTTGTGCGTGAGTAAGCTATAAGCGGCCACGGTTTGACATGTAAATATAACTATTTTTAGTAACTAGAAGAAATCAAGTAAAATAAGCAGTGACATTTGCATGTGTATTGAAAGGCTTTGACCATATTGGTTATTGCACTGAGGAACACACTATTATGGCATATTAACAGTAATCGCACTTTACATAGTTTATCTGATCACCTTTGGGTGCTGTCTTAAAGCAAAATGATTTATTGTTTATCCATGAAAAAGGTCCAGCAGTGAAATGGTCAGGAAGCGGTTTGACAGGAGCCCGGAGAAATGGCTGGAGCCGAAGATGAAGTTTGAAGAGAAGCGTGGGTGGGTTGCGTGACAAGGTGGCGTTGGGAGGTTTTGCAGAGGGAACAAAGTTTCATGCGGGAGGAAGGGGCTGCACAGGCGGAGGCGGTGACGGTCCGTGCGTGCAGGCGGGGCGGGGCGGGCGCAGCGCGTTCCGTGGGCACCGCAAACAGCTGTACCTGTTTTTACAAATTCTGTTTGAGTTTGCATCATTATGCTTTAGCTTATTTATTGTTTCTTTGATATTTTTAAAAGTCCTGTATTAGTCTTGTCCTGTAGTTCTATTTTTGCACAGCTACTGTATTTTTTCCATACAAAATAAAGACTATTAATAAAGCTGGGGGAGGCGCTGCGGTCTCTGCTGCTCACGGGAGAAACTCTCTCCCAGCTTTGCCAGCTGCAGGCTCAGTAACAGGGAACCGAGACAGATACGCTTTGGGTTGTTACTTAGAAAAAGGAATAGACTATATACTTTGCCATTTCCTATCTTCTGAAAGACTAAGCTCATAAATAAATGAGCTATAAAACTCATAAATGTAGGGGAAGTTTTAAGAAAACTTTATTGGAAAAATAGTGAATCCAAAACAGACATGAGAAATAACTTAAAAGTTTTCCAGTGATTTTCTGGGAGTGCCCAACAGTGAAGCTTTTCTCTCTAACACACATTTACACGACAGCCACAGATCAGACCAGAAACACAACATTTTCTTTCCAATTGTTTCTGACACAGTTATTTTCTTTAGCTATACACAATTTCATTTCAGTCCATTTTAACAACCAGCCTCATGGCTCAGTGGGGTGACTGTTTCTGCTGTGTCTCCAGCCAGCGGCCGATGGCCATCTTCAGCGTCCTGTTTGGTGTGAGCACAGGGGTAGGGAGAGGAAGATTTGTCATGGGACTAGACCGTCTTTTATTATTGATCCACTTTTCTATGGCGTCCTTTTCATAGGAATAGCCATCTACAAAAAAAAAAAAGTCACTGAAAGCTTACTGTTGCGCTGCTTGGGCAGTGCTACGCTGCACAGAGTTTTAGCTATTTACATTTAAAAGGGAATCACTATTTCCAAACAGGAAATTTGAGATACAGAAAAAGCTTTACCATAAATTCATACATATTTGTCTCGCATTACGTGGTTTAATGTAGTACAATAAAACTTCTCAAACTCAGCAAACTAAGACAAGCTCTTTAGGGCGGAGGTGCAGCAGTTCAGTCGGGACTACAAGCAGAGCACTGTTGGGAGAAACCGTGGCAGCTTTGTGTGCAGGCTCCCCCAGAGGCAGTACGGAGTCAGGAGGGGCTGGGGACAGGGCCCCTGGAAAAGGCAGCCCTTGTGCAGTGGGTTGGGTTGGGATGGGGCCGGGGCTGTCAGCCCCAGAGACAGCAGCAGACACCGGCCAAACCAGCCCTTTCCCACCCAAGGAGCTCTCTCCTCAGGCCAGGGGATTAAGCCGTGTTTGTGCATGACCTTGTGACTGGGGTGCACAGGGGCTGAGGGGCCCCCAGTTCCCTGACGTCTCCCTGTCGGCAGTCGCAGTGGCCGGCCCAGCGCTGGGACAGCCCTGGCCTGCGACACCACTCGGGTCTCGGGACCTCTGCTCCTCCAGGCAGTTCCCAAACAGGCTCTTACTCAGAGAACGGAACCGGAGGCACAATCCATCCCCTCACAGCCCCGCGCTGGCACAGTCGCACTGGAACAGCCCTGTGCCCTCCAGCCCCGTCACAGCAGGCACAGGCTGCTGCCTCCCCCTCTAGTGAATATGAGCCACTTCACTCATGGAAATAATATTATTTAGGCTGGTCAATTAAAAGGAGTACACAGTTTGGCATTCTGCCTTCTTTTCAAGTCATCCTTAAATTCTACATAGCACAGAAGCGTTACTTAACTCTTACTTAGCTTACTGAACTAAACAAAACCCCCAGCTCACCTCAGTTAGTTTCCTTCTAAGCTCAGAAATATCTAAATGCCTCCAATTTCAATCTGCAAAATTGCCCACACCCTCCGGTCAGCTGTGTCCACACGACAGGAACTCCGGGCTGTGACGGAGCCCCCTGGTGAATCCAGCCCCTTCCAAAGACAAACCTATGTGGTCCTTCACCCATCTTCCATGACCCAGCCTTTCTCCTGCTGCAAGCCTGAACACTGCTGTTACTAGTCATCAATTTTCTATAAAAATAAAGCAGTGTGAGGAACGCCCAGCTTTGCCCACTGTGCTCCCAACAGCAGAGGAGCCCCGTGTTTCAGGCCAGCTGTGTAACACAGGAACGCTAAATGGCACGCAGGCAGCAGTTACTGGACACTAGCTACGGCAGTTGCTCACACACACTGTGAACATGGGATTTTAAGAGGCTGTTTCTCTTAAAAATGCCTATTTGATTTTGTGATATAAAAGTGAATAGCGACTGGCAGCAATTTTCAGCTTTTCAACAAAACTGTCCTGCTCTAAAACTATGTATCCTTGTTTCAAAATTATATATATATTAAAAAAAAAATCAAATCTGCAAAGCTCAAGCCCTCTTAAGTGTGGTGCTTACTACTCTAGTATATCAGCAAATGTTTTCACAGTTTCAATGCTTTTAATTCTCCAAAGTCTGGCCTGATAACTTCACAACTGTAGGCAGTCAGTCATTGTTTACAGAGCATCAAAAACCGCTGGTCTTTTGATGATTATATGCCCTGCCCCTGCTAGTCCCCCCCAAGACTGGAACTATAAAACACTAGTTCTTCATAAAGTATTTTAACCACATAACATCTTCTGCCCTTTGCATATCTCAGTTCCAAGGGCTTGCTGAATTTAATTGAATCTCATTCTGTGCCAACCATATACACGGTGTGCTAAAAGCAGTAACGAGCTTGGGTTTGGAGTTCCCCCCCCATGTGCACAAATCCATTTTGCACATACTGAGACAGCTCTGGTTGGTTTGTAATTACATTTGCAAGGGCACACAGAGGAAGAAACATTTTTTAAAAAATACCTATACAGCCTCATCAGCAGAGCCAACACTAAGTGAATTGCTCCATACAGTACTTTTCCCTGTATCAGAAATGTCATTTGGCACATAAAACATGTACCACAGTTCCATTTTGTTGCAACAGCTATTTGGAATGTTTTGTCTTTCTACAACTGGTAAGTTACACCTATTTTTGCGCTCCCACACCCATCTTTACCCTTAAGTAATTCATTTTAGTCAATGTAACATAAAGACATACCTGCTGCGATGACGGGATCCTTCATAAGCTCCCTTGTTATAGGACATAAGAACTCATCAGGGACAGGAACAGCAACAGAGATCGCGTTCAGCCTCAATTCTTCAATTTTCTGGAGGACTTTGCTGCGCAGGCCTAGTGACTCTGAAAAGGTAGCCACACATGAAGTGAACACAGACATGTCAGGCAAAGAGTCAGTCTTGCACTGACTAGCAGTTGAGTTACAGGAGAAACCCCCACCTAACACAGAACAATGTGCAGGTGCCCCTGGCCACGACTGCGAACAGCGCAGCTGCAGCACCTCTGGCACAGGGTCACCCAGCAGGAAGCAAAACACCCTGCTGGCGCAGTGACTACTTGTTTGCAGGGATTAAAAAGAGTAAATTACGAAGTAAAAGTCTGAATACCACCAACATCACAGGAACTGACTGTTTTCTTACTGACTGCTGTGTCCTTCCTAGTCATGCTAAATGTAAGGACATAGCATTTCAGTAAAAGTATAATTCACTGCATTTCCCTTAACTTCCACATTAGCTTTTGGGACACAAGGTCATTCACACCTCTCACCTCTGATAGATGGTATTGCTATCCCATGGCTTACAGAGGGATGACTGAAGAACGCCTGAACCTGCTTTTTTAAAAAGACCAATGTCCTCCTAATCTCAAAACAAAACTATAAACACAATTTCTGTTATGTCACGCTGCCTTGTTTTCTTACAGACTGTTCAGTTCAGGGGCACTCAAGCCAATAAAGTGAAGATGCTTCAACAGTAACTTTGCTGTCTTCAAACAACGCATAGAAACAACAACACGGCATGTTTGTACACTGTGCCTGCAGGTTACACTGCATAGTTGTATGTTCCTGTTTCACAAAAAGATACAATCTTAGACTTGCAGCACATCAGTGCTCAAGCAAACACTTGTATCAAAATGGAAATAACTTATTTTTACAATTAAATTGTGCACAGGCATTCCTCTCCCCAGAAAAGTTCATCACATTTATAATGAGGTGCACTCTCATCTACACAGTATCACTAAACTCATATAACTTCATCTACTCCCAACTCTCCATTCTTAAAAAAAAGAAATTAAAAAAAAAATAACCCTGCAATGATGAGAGGGCTGAACTGTCTTTATGACAATGTGTTCTCTTTATGAACCTCACCCAAATCAGGACTGAGTCAATGAGAAGAGGTCTTAATGTCCTAAGGAAGGGAAAGTATTTGCAATGCCTCCAACTACCTTACAATCTATGAAATCAGTACGAAATGCTTTGTATGGCACTAACCCCTAAACTGAAGGTGTGGTTTTCCAAAAATTAGACGTAGTCTCACCTCCTGCCCACTCTCTGCTAACAGACTGAAGTCAAGATTCACCTTACTTTGACAACATTCAGTGAGCCAGACAGGGAAAAAGAATATGCAGGCATGGAGCAACACACCCCACCGTCTACTCTGTGTGGGAAGGGGAAGCGTGTCACTGCAGCCAGAGACTGAACTGTGTCGCGCAACTGCAATGAATGGGTCATTGTGCCTGCTGAGAATGAGAAACCCGGCACACAAGCTCTTCAGCTAGAATGTCTATAATGGTCACTTTACGTCTGCTCAACATCTTACAGAGTTCAGTACAGTATTGTTTATATTATATAACAATTAGGTTGGAAAGAGGCTAGTTCCATTTGCACGACAATGAAGCATTCTTTCAAAAAGCTGTCAAAAACAAAGAAGCTAATGAAATGTCATGTGAACCACTTGCCAACTGCTTTCTCTTAGATTAAACACCTTAAAAGGCGTAAGGACACCCTTTTTATTGAATGCAAATCAGATCTAAAGCAAAGACTAACAGAACAATAAATAAGCAGCTAACAAAAATAAAAGAGAAAGCTCCTATCCTCCTATAGAAAAATAGAAACAAAAAATAGAAACAAAAGCAGGTAAGATCACTTAACACAGCACTCTTGGTGGAAGTGCATTTTTATGTCTCTACATCTAAGGAAACACCAAAAAAAATACTGCAAATAACGCCACATTGCGGTTTTTTATCAGCCCTGGTAATGAAAAAGCATGCATTTCAGGGGAAAAATCCATCCTTGTGTGGAACTCCTAACTCACTTTTATTCCAACATTTCACACACACTCTAAAGATTTAAAACTATTTGGATTTCTATACTCTTACCAATTTTTAATTCATTAGCCAGACTTTCTTTAGTAAGATGCAGTAGTTCCTTGCCATCAATGTTGTTCCTTTTGAAAAGCCCAACAAAGTCTGCTAAATCTTGTGCACAAAGCCAGGCTGAAACATCGTCCTCCGACCAGGTCTCAACAGCCACCCTAGCTTCATTTTCCACAGCATTTGCTTTGGAAAGGAAAGATAAAAAAAAAACAGTTTTAAAAAGAAAAAATAAACAACACTCTGCCCCCAAAAAGTAGCAACGAAAAAAATCCCAGTTCTAAGAACAATGGCAGTAATGAATCTTTCAACACTTTTTCAAGTGTTCTCAATACTATTAATTCCCCAACATCTAATGTAAGAAATGCTTATTAGATATTACTTCAGTGGGGGGCAATAATTTGAGTTTATCTTTTACCTATCGGTTTTAAAATTTTAGAGGAGTTTTCTCTCTCAGATGCCTACCTTTCTGTGAAATCTAAATTTAACTAAAAGACAGAAAAGCACCAGCGGACATAGAACCCAAGTCTCACACCTCAGAAAAGCAGACCAAAATCAAAGGCTATTCTTGAGCTTTGAACAAAGATCTATGTACCGTTGCATATGCCTAGGGTTCTCATATATTCTGTAACATTAAGTTTCCTGGGTTTTTTTTCATATAACAACTGGCAAGCTGGTTTTTTGGCTGACAATTATGCTTGCCATTAGCGTATTTTCTGTTTAACTCACTGCCCATGGTACTTGTCCAAAATCTTTCAGCTCTCTGGGAATAATATTAATCTCTTAAATGCTGTCCAGAGAGTAAGAAATGGCAAATATCAGGAAAAAAGATACAGCAGATGAATAAAGTTAAAATGCTCCTAGTATGTATTTTCTTTAAAAAACAGTGAGGTAATACCTCTGTAGGACATTAACAAGATCAACTCAGAGAAAAGATAAATAACATGCACATAATCCTTAGGTTACAAACTTAACAGCATGCAAAAAAAAGTGGTTTTTTGCATCTTAGTTCACACACTAACCTGCACAGGGTTCCTTAAAGTCAAGCTGCCATATGTTCACAGTTTTATCCATTGAGCCTGTGGCAAGTAAGGAACTACGTGGTGCAAAAGCACAAGTTGTAACATATCTACAAATAGAAACAGAAGTGTGAAAATTCACAAGAAAATGATTTAATTTCTTTAATTTATTAACAGTAACACAGAGCAATCATACTGTGTTTCTTACCTGGTATGCCGACACAAACTATGAAGGATATTGCTAGTACTCTGTAAGAGAATATTTGTGATTTTAAATCTTAAAGAACAAAAAGAACATTCACTCATTTTTATACTTTCTTTCAAAGTAAGGAATAATACTGCTTCTTGGAAGATGACAGAAGTTACCTTCAGAGAAGTTATACAATCATGCCAAAGCTGAGAAGCGGCAGAGTCAGAAAAGCAACTTGAATTTCCTGCTTGAAGCTCCCTATTCAATTTGCTGGAACACTGCTGTCCTTCAAACATCAGCCAGCATGGAACTTCTAGCATAGCAATTCAGAAATACCAACTGAATTAATTACAACCATACTGGCTGGTTGCTCACGTGGATAAAAACATTTCTTCTACAAATCCAGGATTGCAAACAACTAAAAGAGGAAACTGAAATTCAAACAGACTTCATGCTATAATCCTTCAGTTGGGCCAATAATTAATTACACCCGTAGTTCTCCTATTTGGACACTAGATGCTACTAAAAAACAAATTCCTGAATTTTTGCATTTTAACTTATGATTGGAAAGATTTTCCTTCTTACGAAAGATGCTATTTCTTTAACACATACAGGCAGCCTGGAAAGATGAAGCGTGAAGTTATTCCAAGTCACTAACTGATCATTCAGAACTCCAGTTTTGGGACCTGTCCATCACATGGAAAATGCCTATTTTAGGTTGAAGGTTTATTGTCCCTACTTCTCAACAGCTGCAAGTTATTGTCCCATTTGGTAAAAACCTAAGGCTACAAAATACCATTAAGAAATATTTATGGTTTGAAGTTCTTCATGTTTCAACTTTCTGGGGTTCTAAAAATCTAGGCGACTTCTTACAAACCTGTTTAAGCTTCAAGCTACCAAAATAATTTGGTCAAAAATTGGGATGGTATCAATTAGTGATTTTGGTGAAAAACTTTAACTCTACATGAAAAATCGCATAGTGTGGGCAGAACCAGATGGAGAAGGTTAAAATTTGTTCATCCTTCATTTTCAGCAAAATTATTATTATTTTTAATACTATAAAGTACTAAATGTAATACCACTTACAGGTGAACCACAAATGTAATAACACTATTATAGAAATGCCTAAACAGTTTTAAAGACAAGACATTGTATTTAACAGAAATATTTCCTTGAATTATTATGCTTCTGGTTTATGCTCGTATTTTTACACACTACTGTAGAGAAACCAAATAAAAAACAGCTCAAAGAAATGCAAATAAAAAGTGAGTAAGACTGATACATTTTCAAGAAACGTTCTTCCTCAAACTCCCCCC
>VXBW01000180.1:515456-525575 GCA_013400375.1 Thinocorus orbignyianus
AAAAAGTGAAAAAGAGCAAACAGATTTCTTAACATTACTTTATGAAAAGATCAGGTATCTAAGTCCCCTCCATCCATGCCCACCTTAAAACACCACTGATCAGCTGGACCTCCAGCATGTCGTTAAATACAAAAACTCTGCACATGTCTGATGTAAAGGATTTGCCCAGTGCTTATGCAAACTGGCCCCGACTCCCACTGCTCCCCATCCTCTGTACCATACATCAACTTGATGTCTTTGCAAGCAGTATCTGCAGAGGGGATGCACAGAGTCCATGATCAGCACCTCGAGTTATGGCGGAAACCTTGCAAAGCAGGGAAGCAGTGCAACGCAATACATAACAGATAGTGGTGTGATGCAATCCAACCAACAAAATACTTCATGAAATACAAATTGTATAGTTATTGACCATGACTGCACTGCTTCCTGAAAGAGTTTATGGGATAGACATTCCGCTTATGAGAATATACGCGAAAACAATAATCCGAATGTCTAATGGAAAATAAACTAACTCCAGATCACAAATATTCATAACGACCTTCAAATACTCAAAAAGTCTCCCCTTAAAAAGAATACAAAGCAAAAAGTCAAAGCAAGCTATTGTCTCCTGGGGTTTGTATAGTTTAAAGGTTATTTGCAGGCTATCTGTAGTCTTTTCTTTCTCCTTTGCAAGACGTCAGTTCTTCCGTTTCAGTATAGAAAGCCTTCATAAAAAAGAAAATTACGATCTGGAGTTGAATCATTGTCATTCCACGTTACTACTTAGTTTACAAGTGATGAAGCATTTTCACGAGAAATGCAGAATAAAAGCATGTAGTCAATCGTATTCATAAAAAAGTAAATGATTGCATCTACCTTTTTTATAATTTCCTCTTTCAATAGCTGGATCCCTGAGGAAAGCCACTACTAAGCAGCCACCAGCTCACCTTCGTGCCGCGGATCACCAACACCCATTTGAGCCTGACAGTCCCACCATTTTTCCACACAACTCACCATCCACTTCTCCGACCTCTATCTCCCCGGTTCAGCTATCAGATTGCGTGGGAAGAGCACGTCAAGAGCCTCGCCGCCGCCAAGGGGCCTCCTCTCGCTCGCACAGCCAGGCCTCTCCTCAGGGCGGCAGCCATGCTGGCCAGCCCCTCCTGGCAGGACTGGCTCCATGCCCTCCCCTGAGGCTGCTGCTAGGCCAGCCAGCCCCCAGTTCCCTGGATCCTCTACCCTGCCCTTCATGGAGGTCAACGGCACCTTTCCAGGCACCAGGGATCTTCCCATCACCTGCACCCCCCTGGGCCTTACAAGCATAACACGTTGTAACACCTTATCGCCCTCTGATACAGACTAACAGTCTTTAACTCCAGCTGATGTCTCAGGATTAATTTGGGTGTTGACCATTATTCTGTGTAGGGTTGACATCAAAAACACAGGTATATAGCTATCGCAATCATGCATTTTTCATGGAAAAAAAGGCTTATGTTGCCATACTCTTGACTTTGGATCAGTGAAAACGTTTTCAATTTCAACCAGATCTATCACAGACAAAATTCTCAATGTATTTAACTTTTTAAGAAGTTCCAGAAAGCACGTGAGTGAGAAGGAAATCCTAAATGGTGTCCCAAAGACTGCAATGTAGATTTGTGTTTTTAACAGATGCTGGAGTATCCACATGAAAGGCCTCATAAATGGCCCCAGAACAGGAAATCACGAATCTCATTACAATACACAAGAGAATGGAGCTCGCAACATCCTAGGTTTAAAAGTCAGTCACCCACAAGTCACAGACCAATTGGAAAGACACTTCAATAGCTCCGGAGGTCACAGAACTATTCCTTAATTATTGGAAATACATTTTGAAATCTCCAACTCTTTTGAACTTCTGGTTTTACAGAGCTGAAGCATGAACCTGTACAGGCATCTGCACGAAATGTAAACGAGTAAAAGATACTGCTTACCCTGAAACTAACATCTGCCCATCATGAGAAAATGCACAAGCCAGAACTGGGGCAGAGTGTCCATTCAATGTGCATTTATATTTTAATTCAACACCTAAAAATACAGAAATAAAATTATTACATATGTACATATTTGACAAGGTAGAAGGCAAGTTGGATGTAAACTGTCACTAAAGATTTAAGACATTGGACTATGAAAAAAACATCACTATACACACCTAAGCAATCCGCAAATGAAATAAGCCAGAGTTTGATCTGATTATCTTGACCACAAGAAGCCATGTGGAAGTATCTGCACCCATGTTCACCATCTGATGGAATTCAAATATATTAATGGGAATCAGAAGCACTGAAAAGAACAGCACATCAGTAAACTACCTCATCATTCTTACACTGGAAGGTAGTAAATTTCCTTAATCACAGTAGTACTTTTAAAAAGTGTTAATAAAAATAACTGCAGAAGTCCTAAAACCATCTAGAATTAAGCATCACTATTACACTGCTTCCAGAACAAGTAGATAAATACCAGAACTGGTCTCATGTTTTAAGTTTTCTTGATGGTAAGCGTTTGATTCCTCTATCTACTGAGTGCAACCATATAGTCTTTTAACCTAAATTCCATGTTTATATCTATTTCTTCTACAGCTCAGTGGTTCTCAAATTAACCACCTACACATGTACAAAATTTTAGAGTATCTGACAGGCTATTTTTGTAATTTTAAATGTTCAACTTTTCATTTTTCTAAACTAAGTAATGTTTCACGACTGCTGTGCAGCCAACTCATCAAGAAATACTGCATTAAAGCTGAAGCACCACAGTAATGGTTTTACAGCTCTCCCCTCTGTATTCAGCGGATAAGAACACTTCTGAATTACCATGTTCCATTCTAAAGGTGTTGGTTTAGCCCATGATCAATTTTATTTTTTTTTATTCTTAAGTCCTGTGCCAAATTATTTCTGCCCTTCTACTCCACTGAGCTGGCATAACCAGCCTGACACAAGCCACCATAACAATTCTTCAGTGGTTTGACCTCTGCCAGCACCAAATCTTAGAATTCCTGTAAGAATCATCAGGACTAAGAAATCACAAAATCTAAGACATTTTAAGGGCTCATCTTTCCAGCTCTGTAGTTACCAGAAATGTCAAAATATTTACTGTCAAAGTGTTTTACAAAATAACCCCAGAGATTTAATTTCCATTATTCCACCACATAAAGTACATTTTAGTTTTATCTGGTTGTCACAATGAAATCCTACCATACATAGACCTGCTTGGTCAAAGGGACAGGCAGAACTACTACAATCTCTTAAACATTAAAGCATCCAAATGCATCATTTTTGCTAGGACTTTACAGTGTAAGATTTGGGTCTTACAGAGAGATGAGCAGCACACATTAGCTATCATGTTGCAAAAACATGTTTCTTGGTACACAGGAACATGTTACTTGGAAACTTGGCCCAGACAAGAGTTCTGTCATGATACACAGACAGGGAGTGAATTCCCAGTTTTACTGTGCCTGTGCATGCAACTTTTGCTTTCTCTATCAAACTTTATCTCAACCCACGAGTTTCACACTTTTATCCTCCAGTTC
This sequence comes from Thinocorus orbignyianus, assembly GCA_013400375.1. Taxonomy (NCBI): domain Eukaryota; kingdom Metazoa; phylum Chordata; class Aves; order Ciconiiformes; family Thinocoridae; genus Thinocorus; species Thinocorus orbignyianus. The sequence goes on from VXBW01000180.1 coordinate 518,998, forward strand.
TCTTCTGCATCCCGTTGTGGGGGAGCGAGCGGTTGTGTGGGGCGGAGCTGATCACTGGAGTTAAACCACAACAATCCTTTTTTAAAAGCCTGTACACACAAATGTTCCCTGAGATAGCTGGAAGATTTTACATATAGAGAAATCTAAGTACTAATTATTCTAGTTTCACAGAAAGCCTTACAAATGTGAAATGAATGAAAGCTGAACATAATACGCAACACAGCCCTGAGAAAGCCTGACCACAATTTTTACTTCAAAATATTCCCAATAGTCTAATACAAATGACACTGGGGAGAGCTGATGTATCTTGAGCACTGGGGACAAAAAGAATATGAAAACAAGAGCTAGAGAGAATTAATTACAGCAGCTCCTTTTTACCATGATGTTCCCCCAATGAGTCAAGTAACTAACCAGAAATTGGCTGTGAAGAAATATCACAGCAGGTAACGCCAAGATCATGTGCTTTTTCATTACACAGGCATCTCATTTTATCATCCCAAATGGTTAAATCACCACATGATGATCCAGTGACAAAGAAATTTCCATTGGGAGAAAATGCACAGGCCACCAAAGAACCATCTTTAACATTTCCAGATCTGAAAAGCAAGAGTACATGGGATTTTAATTTAGAATAATGTTCTGAAGAAGTCATCTCTAAAATGCAATCTGATACAATAAACCGAACTGTCACAAGCTTTACACTTTGGAACTTGGTAATAGAAAGGACTGAAACTCATACCAACTGTGGAAAATAAACACACCTACAGGAACCAGGGAGCCGCTCTTCGACTGTAGAAGGAAAAATGTGAGATGGCACTCCAAGGCAATAATTTTAATTGAGTGATAAAAACAATTTTTACACTAACGACAATCTGAAAGGCACGATGCACTGTTAAAATTCTACGGCAGGATAACTTTTAAAAGTTAAAGACAAATACACAACTATCACAAGACAGATTTACATGCACACAAACAGGGAACACCCACTAACCCATGGATAATCTGTAAGCTGAGTAGAATGCTTTGTGATTTATGATATAGCATTAATTCTGGATTACTTGTACACAACAGAAAGCAATGTGAAAAAAGTCAGCCAAAGCGCTTTGCAAAACTGATCTTAACAGAAAATTCCTAGCAGATATGGAAGTGTGATCAATCCTCAGAAAGGAAGCAGGGTCAGCCTAACGTCCTTCAGCTTAGCTGAGAGTAAGTAAAGTCAATTGGAAGCGTCTCACTCCTTATAGTGGACACTAGAACTGGCCCAGCATGCCCAGTTGGATCTTTAAGTGCAGGGGGAAAAAAATCACAGCCATAAGCATCAGTCATACAGCAAGAAACATCAGTCTTATCTACTCTGTCACTGTATTTTGTAGAACAGCTGCTCATTATCTTCTGCTGATAGAAATCTTATTTACTGCCAGAGGTATCAAAAGTTAAAAGTTAAGCTGACTACTGTTGGCATGCTAACACACTGAAATGAACTTTTAAAAGTGAAGTGAAGGGGACAGGATTGGAATGTTCAAGTCCCTTCTTGTTTCTTTACAATGGAAGCACCAAAGTAGAGTAAGTTCTGCCTAAAACAACAATGTAGTTTCGACATAGTCATTATACATCCACCATTCAACTAGGAGGGAATTAAGGAAGTAGGTCTAAACTATACATTATTGCATATATTAATAGCCTATACTTGTAATAAATGACTTTTTAATATTTCTGAGGTTTTCCCTGTCAGTAACATTAAAAAAAAAACCAAAACAAACCCCCCCTGCTTCACTAGTAACGCCTCTACATACCTAAACCCTTAGACTTCAGAATGCTAATGACTTAAATCCCCTATTTTTCTAAAAATAGAATTAAGAAAAAATACGTAACCAATACCTCTTTATTCCCTGAAAATAAAACAACCATTTCAGTGTTTCTGTATGCACTACAAATAACAAGGTGGCAAAAACTTACTAGAATTCTGGTTATGGGCAGGTTTCCGTATTTACACCATTTCAGGTATCTATTAACAATCATTTTGAAAAAGTTTACAGTTTGCATCTAAATCACTGCTGTGGAAGGCAAAGGCAGACAGGTAACAAAAGCAGTAACATACTTGACAGGGGATTGCCAAAAAAACAAGCAGGTTTGGCTTTTAGAAATAGCGTCTCCATCATGACACAGGAAGAGATCTCATCAATTCTCTCAAACTCTTAACTTCTTTCTTAACTTTAGAGAGACTGTGTAATCACTGCTCTCAAACCTACCTGACGTCTTGCCCAAGTACAGATCACAAGTGGCCTGAAGATTTGTTGAAACATACACTGTGCAACATCGCTAAAACTCTTATCCGCTCTGCCTTAAGGGTTTATTGGAAACCCAGGTGAGACATTGACTGCCATACTTAACTCACTCAGCTCCAACACTCCTTTCTGTCACCGTTACATCTTAAACCATATGATTTCAAGATGTCAACAGTTTCCAGAGTTTTTGATGGCTGGATTACTATCAAGCTTCTAAGACTTTCCACAACTCCAAAGAGCCTTGCAATTAAACACTTCATTAACAAGCACAATGTGTAATGCAATATAAGGCACACAGCAGTCAGGCTCTGCTAACTAACTGTGTATTATGTACCATAGTTTGTTGACCTATTGTTTAGAAACCAGATCCATGCTTTACGCAAGGCATCCTGATTTAATGTTAAATAAACGAAACCACTTACATGAATTTTAAAAAGAAAATAATGAGGATTTAGATGAAAAATTAGAAAAAAATTAGTTGAAAAATTATCAGTAAAAATTAGAGCTTCTTGAATTTCCATTAACTTTAAAAAAAAATCTCAGCACTTCTCCCTCATATGCTCATACGCATTGCTGAGAGATATATATACACACATGTATATGTCTTTGTGACTTGTGCCTTTACTCATACATGTATGCATTGACCCAGGATACTTTCTAGTCAGTCAGTGTGAATCTTGTCATCTACGAATCCATACCTAAGTCTCCATTCAACCATTTTGTTTACTCACTTTGTAAACCCCTAATCTAGTCAACGATTAAGTACTGCTAAATTTAATCTCTCAATCTATCCCACATCATTAATAAATTCTGAATTGCTGTTAAATTAAAAACATGTCAAATATCTCCATCCACGACACCTAGTGATAACCTTTTGATCTTCTAAATCCTATTCCTGTTTCCTCACAGTATGGATCAGTAGTGTAAGCCTGCAAGTCTTGCACACAGGGCAGCAGACTACTTCAATGACATTCTTGTCACTGCAAACAAAGCAGTCAAAAAATACGTGGCACGCACCTGCACAGTCTCAGTGACTGCACGTTCCAAAGAGCGAGGCTGCCATCCGCTGCCCCGGACACGAGGCAGGTGGACTGGGGAGAGAAGCGGCAGACTCTGACCGGGCTGCCGCTAGGCTGCTCCAGCACTGCCAGCATCCGCCCGTCGGCAGCGTGCCAGACCCGGGTCGTGCCGTCCGTCGAACAGGAAGCCAAAAGGCGTCCCGATGGAGAGAAGCAGCAGCAGTGCACGGCGTACGTGTGGCCTCTCAAAGGCGAGTAGGGAAGCTCAGTAAAGTTGTCTAAAGAATAAATGCGAAGTGTTTTGTCCAAGGAACAAGTAGCCAAGCATGATGAGGAGAAGGCACAGCAGTTGACATCATCGCTGTGATCCGCTAAAGTGTGAACTAATGTTGCCATTTTATCTACTCTCAACAAAAATATCTGAAAAAAAACGTAAGGGTTAGACTCATCTCTCCTATTTCATTAATGAAACATGTTACCTTAAGAAGATACACTATCCAGGAAAAAAAATAAAAATTCTTTGCAGAGGCAAATTTTTCATCTAAACATTGTTTTATCTTCAACTCAAATCAGAGATTAACCACAGCAATGAGATGAGAGGTTTATGACATGGTCAGAATTAATACATCTGAACTTTTAATGTTGAGTTGCGATTTTGCGGTACAACGTGTAAATGATATAGTAGCCACTTGGTCCCAGAGCAGTGACAACACAAGTTATTCTAGCTATTTAAATTATACTAGGAGGTTCTCTGCTCAAATTTGTTATTATTTGCATCTACACTAGACACAATGGAGTAAAAGGGCACAAGAGAAGACAGTTAATCCATTAATAAGGGTTGCACCAGGAATATAGAATCATAGAATGCTTTGGACTCAAGAGACCTTTAGAGATCATCTAGTCCAAGCCCCCTGCTGTGGGCAGGAACACCTCCCACTAGGTCCAAGACATCCACATCAACAAAATTTTTTGTGACAGTGTGCAATTAGCAGAAACGTGTTTCATCATACCTATAAACCTGAGCCCAGGAAAGAGACAGATCCCTAAATCTCCAGCTGGTTGCAGGTGACAAGCATATGCTAAGGCTGAAACACAAATCACAAAATTCCACTTAGTCTTTGCTTCCAAAATCTAACAGTTATTTTCAACTAAGAGCTATGGGAAGCAGGCAAAAGCAAAGAATAAAAGCTAACCTGAGGTATGGTCTGAGGACACAACAGCTACTAATTTGCTGAGAAACAGCTACTGCATCTCCCTTGCTATTATCTTCCCTACTCCCACGAAATCAAGCTATTACCTGTATCACCACAAGCCAGGTAGTACTTTATCTTCCTGGAGATCTGGTTATATGATTAAGTGTTACACCCCCATCAGGGGGAGGAAAAGGTGATTTATTTTCTCACCCTTGCAATCTCCAAATCTTAAAAAGAACATTTACATCCTCTCTCAGCAATTCTGCGCCTCTGCTTGTACAGCAACCAAGGCTGCAGGAAAGTCCTGCAGAAGCAAATGGTCAGAAATATTGTTCACCTTCTATTTGCCTTAATTCGTTACTATGGAACATGTCCTCAACTATCCTTTGCTCTAAGAGAAAACAATTAGTATGGTGCAGACTCAGGAGCAATGCTTCAGCTACATCAGAAGCATACAAAAGCTAATCTTACTTTTATGTTAACTTTCAGCAACTATAACTACCTGTATCCCGCATTCTTTTTCTTTTCACTTACAACTCAAAAAAAAAAAAAAAGCCCCACGTTTGTATGCAATCATTAACCCACAAAAAATTATCAGGAAGCAGCATCAAAAAAGATCCATGAAAATTATTCTGATCTGGAGCTTGCTGAAATTAATTCCAATGAATTACACCTTGTTGTTGATTCAACAGTTCATATGCTCCTTTTAAAAATACAGCATTTAGAGCACTTGTTATAGTACAACCACGCAGACAACTGCATACGTTCTTTAGAATAAAACCAGACTAAACGGTAAATTTAAAGATGCAGGTCTAACACAGATGTGCCCTAAGATTTGGTGACCAGAGCCCAAGACAAATTTTCCTCTCCAGACATGAATACCGTATCCAAACTTCTGCTGCTTTTCACAGTTAGGCAGCAACATCAGTGATAGCCAGACAGCAGCGTAAAACCTTCAACAGGCTTGTGCTGCCTCAATTTTCATGTTAACAAAATATCACATACTGACTAATACATTTAGATCAAAGTCAAAATGTGAACTTTAAGAGGGTGATCAGGATCTGAACCTCTCCAGAAATTGCATTTACTGCTACTAAACGACAAAAGAAAAGACAAGCTCCCTGCACATTTCCCAGCACTTTTCCCAGACTGCTGGGACCAGTTTAGGTCTCAGCAGCAGAGAAGTTATTTACCCTGCTGAGGTCTGGGAAAGCCCCCAAAGGTACATTCCCACCCGTTCCTCCCCACATCACAGTCAAGCTTCCCGAGGAAGCACAGAGCCAAAAGTGCGTGCCACAACTCTTACCCTGCACAGAAGCAGCAATGTTATTTACATTGAGATAACTTACCTAAACTAGCAGACTGCTGTTTAAGTGCTTCATTCTGAACAGTAATTTCAGAGCCAAGAGGGAACTCCAATTGGCTGGTTTTACACATACACACACATACATGTTTTTACGTATAAATATATATACACATGTTCGTATATATGTGGACGTATAACTATGTATATAAGCATGTCTGCAAACACACACGCACGTGTGTACATGAACACATATAGGCACAAAAGCACGTAAGGTCAAAATACCTGTTCCACAGCAGCACGTGACGTGCCAATTTAAAGATCGGGTATTTGAACACTGTTTCAGCTTCAGGTGCCCCCAGACTTCACAGATTAAGAGCTGTCAACATCTCCCATCTGTAGAAAGAAAATCAATGCACTTCCTTCAACTACAAGAAGCTGAAGAGTCAGGCAAAACTGGACACCTGGAGAGACGAGGCTGAAAAAGGCACCGTGACCTCGTGGCCAGGAGCTGGCCAGAAGCTCCCCGCAGCGAAGCAGCCCCGGGGCGGGGGGTCGGGGCTCCAGCAGCCGGAGCGGGCGCAGGGAGGGCCCCGCAGCGCCGCTTCCCACACAGGCGCTCCGCGCCGCGGCGGCACCTGCTCCAGCGAATGCGGCTTCCAGCAGCCGCCGGAGAATGGCCTGGGGCAGCTCCGGCACCACCGGCAGCCGCTGCCCCGGCCCTCACCGCCGCTCCGGAGGCGCGGCCCCTCAGACGAGCTCTAGCGGCGGGTCCCGG
>VXBW01000180.1:525594-571793 GCA_013400375.1 Thinocorus orbignyianus
CACCCGCCTTCTCAGAGTGGTGCCGTCCGGCGCAGGAGCAGCCGGCCCCGACCGCACCACTGCGCCAAGGGCGGGGGAGAAAGGCGCTGCCCAGCCCCGCCCCGCCGCCGCCACCCCCCTTCCTGAGGCGACACCGGCACGGAGGTGTTAACCGCCCGCGGCCTCACGTCTCGTCCGAGCCCTTTCCACGTTTCAGATCCAGTGGCCCCGATCCCTCTTATCCGCCCAGCGGTGGTGTGCGGCCCCGCGGTGCGGAGGGCGGGCCGGGAGTCGGTCCCGAGCAGGCCCAGCCAGGCCGCGGGCGGCGGGGAGAACCAGGGGCGATGGCGGCGCAGAGCCGGAGCCGCCTGCTCCAGCCGCCCCGCTGTCAGCTACCGGCTGTCAGCAGCTCGGGTAAAGGGGTTTCCAAAGTACAGCCCTTCCAACCCCATCATCTATCAGGAGATTACTTGATTGCCATTTTCATACCCAGACACGCTTAGCAACTGATGAGAAGTAAGTGGTTAACGGTAACATTTATGTTTTGGGAGGAAAATGGTCACTCTCTTGGAGCCGCTCTTTGCTCGGGAAACGTTCCCTTTGTGCCAAGGGTCTGCCTTCCGCCTGACTGCACTCTGGCACTGTTACAGCACTGTCCCCTGGGCGGGTGCTCTGACTCACTGGCTGGTGAGGGCCTGTTAATTATCCAGAATCCGTTGATGGCTGGCATGTTCAGTCCAGTTCACGTGTACTCCACCAAGTCAGCAATGCACGAGATTATACATTATTAAATAAAATACTTCATCCTCTGAAAAGGTCTTTGCATCAATCGTTAGAGACTTCCTTACTGAAGAGGGTGGACACTTAAATTGTGGATTGTGAACACCAGGCCAATATTCTTAAAGGCTGTTCCACAGTATTTTACAGATGGGAAGCTTGAAATTACCTTCAGAATAAAACATTGGGAATTGGCGACATGCCTAGACATTTAGCTACTATTAGTTTTGACAATGATGTTTAGTTTGGACAATACTAGCAACAGAAAATCATGTAGTAAAAGGTAAGACATTCATTTTTCTGAATGTTCATACCAGCTATAGAATTTTCTGGTTAACTTCAGGAAGAGTTACAAAATCAAACAGCGTAATTTTGGCGTTCCCAATTTCAGTCCTTAGCCCCCAGTTTGCAGGCATGTTTTGGTAAATCTAAGACCTCTAGGAATGATACAAGTCTAATAAACAGAGTCCCCTAGGCCACCCACTCAACACATTATATAAAATAACTGTTCCTCAGATGTTTATGCCCATTCACAGCAGAGCACCTCTACCCTTCTAACAGTCATTAGGGGAACTACAGAAATCATATAAAAAGATTAAAGAATAATCTCTGTTTAAAGATAGATATTTTGTTCAAGACAAATGCAACTTCTGATTTTCAGCTGGCTTTATACCATCCAGGTTTTTTTCAAAGAGATGCCAAGAGACAAAAAGAGAAGCAACACTCGCAACCAGAATGCTCTTCACTGAGCACCATTAATGGTACTTGAAAATAGAGAGTATGCAAGCTTGCCGATTAATTCTCTATACTAAGACCAGCATAATACTTTCAGAAAGGAAGAGAGCACACTGGAAAACTTTTCCTCTATGAAGACCAACAGACAGAAACATCAACAGGAGAAAAAGTTAGCAAAGAAGAAGTTAAACGCATTTTTCTAGTGATTAAATCCCTGCTCTTTTCTATGGAGATATATAATGGCATGTGTATGATTCAGGCATGCCACTCAAATATAATAATTCCTGTAAATTTAATTTTACTGAAATAGTAATGAAGACGCTGGCTGCAAAGCAATAGATTGGTACTGTCAAGTTCAGAGAGGCGATGCTTGCCTCATGGTCACCGCTATGGTAGCTGTTACTGCCTCAGCTTTCCCTGCCATTCAGCTGAATTAGGATAGAAACTGAAAAATGCAGCTGTGTGTATCGTGTAGCTGGTAACGTTATTCTGACTTTTCAGAAAGCTGGAATTAGATCTAGTATGGAAGTTAAAGCATCAACCAGTACAGAAACTGAGAAATAAGAATGACTGTTTTGCATCACAGAAATTGTTTTCCCAATAATCTAAGCATACTTATAACACTCTTAAAAGCCTACCATCCTACGTTCAGAATACCGATTGATCTTCACATCTCTAGAAAACATCAGTAATCCTTTATTTAAGTCTTCGGAAAGATGATGCAAAGGAAAGGCATGAAGCAGTCAGTGGTGGAGCTGCTGTTAGAATGCAAGACTGCTCAACACCCAAATGGGAATGTTTTATTCTAGGTAACACAGATTATTCCAACAGGACTTTAGAAAAGAAAAATACAATTGCACAAGATGCTCTGAGAGCAACGAAAACAAAAATATTATTAAAAACCAGGCACTGACTGTTCTTTCGCAGCAGAGATAAGAAGTTTAGCGGCAAGGGAGTATATAAAGCAAGGCTCTGAGACTCAAAACACGGCAGGCCTAGTTTAACAGGAAAACACCTCCCTCCCCAAAAAAAACCCAAAACATGACTTAGTGAGGGAGCAACAGGTCCTGGGGTCCCACAATATTCATTTATACTTCCTCTATTTTCTTCAGCCAGAGCAAGGATTATGGCTCGTGCGCTTCTACAGAGCAAGAAAAGGACAAAACTTGCACAGACAGCAGTATTAAGAAACATCGCAGGAGGCATGTGTTTACGTTACCAGATGCATTCCCACTGCAACAACAGGAAGGGGACTGGCAGGAACAGGTCAGACACTGGGCAGCCCCACAGCTTCCCCTGAAGGCCTGAGCTAACGCGACTGATGCTGGTTCCAAGAGGTGGTTGAACTGCACCCGACTGCCCGGTAACCGCTTCCAATCGCCACTAAAAGGCCAGGAGAATTAGATGCATCGTAGTAAAAACTGTCTGCTAAATGCAAGACTCCCAAGATCTTATTAAAAAAATTCCTGTATAGACAGGATCTGAAGTATTAAAATCGCCAAGAAAATCTGGTTTGCAAAACAGTCTTTTATTGTATCCGTGCCACACAGACTAGTGAAAAATAACACTCCTAAAAAAGGAAAAGAAAAATAATGCTACCTTTCCACAACATTTCTTTTAAATAAAACTTCAAGTACTCTTACATTAGTACAAAAAAAATTCTGATCTATCTGCCCCAGCAGGCCACCACAACACACAGTAGATAAAACACAGTGGTTACAAATGTCTTTTTTCGTTATTTCTGTGGCAAGGCAAATGGAGGGAAATGTCTCTATGAAAAAATACTGTGTGCGTAGGAAATTGTCACAATTTTATTCCACATGGATACAAATGATTATACTTGAATTTGAGGCCGTTGTGGCTTGAAATTATATAACAAAATAGAAAAATGGAAAACTAATATCCCCTACACCCTGTTTTAAAGGCAGGCACTACCAAGATTAAGGAGACTCCACAGTGTTGGTAGAGGATAATTACTGTACAAGCCATATAGCTATAATTAAGACTAAAATAAAATGCTACCGTCCTCCTAAGGCATAAACAATAATGTCTGCAAACAATATGTACACATCATACATATTTAAAACAAGACTTAATATAAACAATAATGAACAGTATATACATGTCTCAATTTTTCTTCACGGTCTTGAAATACAATTTAACTACACAAGTGATGCAGCAACATATATATAAATGTACTTGTAACTCTACAGTAAAGTTTATTTTTTAGTGCTTTTACAGCACATCAGTGTAAACAGTTTTACTTGGCTTTGTTTTATATTTTAAAACATTCCTTGTTGTATTTTCAAGATTTAAAGCAATTTTCTAATTCTTCCTTTTCACAGAAAACGAAGATTCTGAATGCTGTATAATCATAAATAATTCATAAAATTAAATACATTCACTAAAAAATAAACTACAAAGTAAAAAAATGAAAAATAGATATTTATTGAAAGGGAAAAGAGAACCGTTTCCCCAAGTAGAGCTCTGGTGGTTGAATATTCAGTGCGTTTTGATATATTTTAAATTGCTATTGCACTATTACACCCCTTTCTTTGAAATTCTTTGGGTGTGCTTCCCTGTTCTACCTAAATTAGTTTGTTAAAACACACAAACCAATAACCAAGGGGCCATGGTTGCTGTAGGAGTGAAGCCTTTAGAACTAGTATCACAACTTTGTGATACTTAAAAGGAAAAAAACCCAGTCATTAGGTATGCATGTGCCTTGCATTTTCATGTAAATACAGTTCACATTGCTGGTCTTATCAGTCCTCATTTAATGGAAAAAAAAAAAAAAAAAAAAGAACAACAACAAAAAGTTCTGGTAACTTCAGCTCACTTTGAAAATCTCTGTCCATTTCTTTTCAAAATACTTCCTCATGTTGTGGCCAGCCCTGCCTATGTCCGAGTCATCTTCATTAAAGGTTTCACAGTTGTCAAAAACAAGCCTGACATCTAATGAAAAAGCTTCCAGAGTAGGGTACCTGAAAGAAGAAAAAAGGTGAATGATTTTTGGAACATGGAGAATCAAAGGCGGAAAACACTCAATTACATGAGAAAGAGCTACCTTAACATCAGTGAATTACAACAAGCCTCAGAATATTCAATGAATACTTTACATATTAATTATACTTTCAGTTTTTTAATTCTAATTTAAATATTAACACAGAACCAAATATCAGTGCAAGGAAATACTCTCATAATTTCATTTGTTTTCCTCAAAAACTCTGAGAGGTACAATTTCAAGCCTGTACTGGAAAATGAACTTTTCAAAAATCAACTTCCCCCTTCTCTTCAATAGCTTTCTAGTCAAAATGCTATGGCATTTTCCATGTATTCGTTTCCGGGGTCAAATCCTCGCAAAGTAAGTGTTAAGTATAGCTATGTTAACCTAAAAGAGGAACAATCAGGTACAAAGAAAGGTTGCCCAGATCAATTCTGTAACATCGCATGTTTTTCTTTGTATTATCCTGAACATATGTGGCCCAGTGTTCCCATATTCATGGGAATTGTTGAAAATACAGTAAAAGATACAAGTCTACCAATACCAATGAGCGCCTGTGGAACATTTACATCTCAGATTCAAGGGAGAAAAAGCCTGAAGAGGCTAAAAAGCCCCTTGTGTTGTCCCAGGAATCTGCATTGCATGGAGCTGGAGCTGACAGACACTCAAGAGGCTCAATCTTTATGGGTGGCAGCATTTTCTTTGGTGGTGGGGAGTCATTAGAGCACAGGGATGTTACAAGGAGGGAAGGGGAATAGAGGCATCTAGTGTCTTTTTCTTTTTTAAAAAGTTATGCAGTCTAATTCTAGGACTTTTATTAAATTCTTAACCGCCACTACTGGAACGTTACCGGGGCCACCAGTTCACTCCACAGCCACAACATGATTCACAGGGATTCCATGAGTTTAAACTTACACAGCTGGTGCTTGCTTACAAAGAATAACACTAAGATGTCTCCATGAGAAAAGACAAGATTGATTTTGTGCATTTGACCTGGCAGCTTTATTGTTTTTCAGCCAGTTCCACAGGTTCTCCCACCTGACGGACTATTTCACTTAGATATGGCAAAGACAGAAGCAGACAGTTAAGAATTTTTGTTTTGACTGTGAAAGTAGTCACAGGGGTGCCAGAGCAGACAGATCAAAATGGTCTAGTTAATTTTAAAACATGTACTGTACTTCAATATATATGTATTTTTAAAACGTGAAGTAAAATTTACACCAGGTTTACTTACTGTCCACTACTTAGCTTGTCTCTAATGGTAGAGAAGTCCATAGGTTTTTTTATAACTTTCTTATAACCAGGAACAAGTTTCAAGTTTACAGGAAGTAAGAACGGCCAGGCATCTTCATGAGTTTCCAATTCTGAGAGAATCATGCTGAACAAAATAAGGTTTTAAATCAACATTTTAAAGCTGTTCATATAGTCACAGAGGGTTTTCACTGTTCCAGAAATTCACCATGTACTGCCAACCTATTCGCTTCACAGAAGTGCTTTATTCTGTGCCCTGTACGAAGCTGAGAACAGTCGATAAAGACAGACATCTTAACTCAGTGGTTAAAACAGCATTAAGTTCTCTCCAGACAACCTACGTAAGAGGAAATTCTAGTGATCAACTTGGTGCAACCTCAAAACTTCGAAGCTCACTGTGAACCATTTGCAAACCAGTGAAACAGGTTCTAATACGACGTTTTGGAAAGTCAGATGGGGTGTGTAGGAAGGAGAAAGCTGTGAGTACTGCTGCTATCGTGGTTCCTTCTTCCCATTCCGGGAGGGGCACAGAGGAGCGGATTCCACAGAGCACGTTCTACCATCAGATACTTTCCTCTTAGGATTCATTACCAAATATAGCAGCACGCACATTACTCCCAGCGCACACACATTAAATCCTTTATAAATACACTCAAATGATCACAACCCGTATGGGATACCTGACAAATAATTGCTTTCTTGTTCCCCAGAATACAGATGAAAGGAATGAGGCAATGCTTGTTCCAACAACACTTACCCACGCAGAATGTGTCACTTTACCTGCATATAGCCAGGTCCTTGGAGTCATCTCTTTTAGGTTTCTTAATAGCAGTGAAATTCTCTTGCTTTACTTGGCTTACAGCAATGTTTTCGTCCATTTTTCTTTTTTTAGGGTCTGTTTTTCCTCTTTTTAAGGAGGCACTGGTAGTTGCAGAGTCTTCATCCTCTGTATCTCCTGCTAATTTCCTGGTTCTCTTTTGTTCATTACTTTTTTTCCCTTTGATTTGGAGTTTTTTTATTTTTAGAGTTTGACCACTCGCCTGCAATAGAGAGAACTGAGGTAAGCAACACCCGAGAAATTACAGAAACCTCTGTTATTATTGATAGAGAGCAATGAAGATCAGACAAACAGAAGCACCAAAACAACAGAAATATTTAGTATCAGAGATTATTCACTTTTGACTCTTCTCTAAGGGCAGGTAAGGCTGCCGAAATTCCTGTTACTAATTATTTAGGTTCTCAACTTGTGACAATATAAAAGCACCTGACCTTCAGATTGGTATAACGGTACCTCCTAACAAACCAGGCTGGAATGGTTTTAGAAAAAATCTTATCTATTCCTAAAAGACTGATATAACCACAGCTGGAATTGTATATTAATTTTCAAGCAAACATTATTTGTGAAAAATGGAAAACTGGAAAATAACTACTAAAACTGGAAAACTAACTACTTTTTTCACTGTAACTACTACAGTGAAAAAATTAGTTAGTTTGTACAAATCAGATGATTTGTAAATAATTGCAAAGATTTGTAAATAATTGTACTTTGTTAACGCTACTCTGATCTCACTGCAAGGACAGAAGAACAGTCAAGTATGTCAGTTCACATGGCTATTCCAGAGGAATGGTTGATTTTCAGCCATGTGGTTCAAAGCATATTATAAGGCAATGAGAACAGATCAACTGTGACCACCTAAGGCTTTGTCTTGGAGAGTGTTCCGTAAGTATTAATTCTAAGCAGGTGGGAACGATGGATGTTGATGCTTTTGTTGTTTCAGACAAAAACCAAACAACAACAAAAACCAAAAAACCAAAACAAAAAAACAACAACCCACATCCAACCACAAACAGTTGAGTTAAATTGGAATGGCATAGTTTATACCTAGTATCCAGCATAACTGTTTCTATTTTTTGCAGAATTTTGAATCAACAGTCAACATTTTAAAGTTCTGTGGGAATTCCACCCTAAATTCCTAGCACCTTTCAACTTCCAGCTTTCAGCCAAATTTGGGACAGAAAAAAAATCTCACCAAACCTGAGAAAAAAACCACCCTTTTTTTCTGTTACATTAAACCCAGTAGTTATCTGGGGAGGGAGAGGGAGTGGGGGAAGGGACAGGTAAGTTACAGCATGATAGAGTAACTTCTATCTCTATAACAGAGTAAGCTGTAATACAACAGAAGTTACATCATGGGCTAGCCCCCTATAAGCTACTACACATCAATTCTCAACAGTCACCTGCTTTCATTACTTCTGTTACATGTAACAGTTTAAAAAACAATCTTTCTTATCGCTTTGTGAAAGACATACAGAAAAAATGATCACATTGACAACACCTAGCAAAAATACAAAATCAAGTATTTACTGTAAAGCTACTTCTGCAGTTCCAGTATTCACAGGTTATGGTAGAAAACATAACTAACAAGTTTAGCAATAAATGCATTTAATTTTAGTACTAACTAGGGATGGGAAAATTGTAGATTTTTAAACAGTACTAACTGCTAATTCAGTCAACTGAATAGAACTACCCCAGAGTACTATTTAGACTATTTTTGTTGGGAGAGTTCAAAAACAAACCTCACACAGGAAACATACGTAGCCTCTCTCTTGAATGAACTGTCTATCGAAACAGTAAAGCTGAAGTATGATGTACAGAAATGATGAGATGTATTTACTAACTATTTTCTCCGATTTTTCTTTTCGAACAGAACTAAGACACATGTCTGCCAACACTTAAGAATGAAGCTCCAAAGACAAATACTGAAGAAGTTCTAAAAAAGAAACAAAACACTATAGTACTGAATTAGCCAGAAAATTCAGTATCTGGTCACATTAAAAAAATACAGTTTAAACCAAATCAAAGGGTAGCCTTTACTGCCCCTAAAATCCAAGTGTAATAAAACTATTAATCTCATTATTTAATGGCAGTCTAATACAAAACATACAGGTATTCTTTTACTTGAAAAAAGCCCTGGGAGACCTGAAACTGTAGCATCTATGAAAAGGTGACTCTGTGCCACTTGCCCTTTGTGGTGAGTGTTACCTTTGCGATGCAGGCAGGACAAAACCAGTCACCCTCCGGTATGGTGGTGATCTTGGGTCTGTGGCAGTAGGTGTGGCAGCCTTTATCGCAGCCATCACAAAGCAGCAGCAGTTCCTCGTTATCTCCCTTCCGACAAATTTGGCAGTACTAGAATACATGAATAATGGCTTTAATTCAATTTTAAAAATTTGAAACACAGACAGGAATGGTACCTAAGCCACCCTTCCGCTCCAAACACACAAATTTACTCTAAAAATTACTTTCCTTTCATTTTACCACAGAGTCTACTAATGATCACATTTGTAAAAAAGTATATGCAGTATGTGAAGAACCAATCTAAAGGTTACATTTGGGGAACACGTTTGAAAAGCAGTGTGTGCCAAGGTAAGTGTCCAACGGCACACAAAACTATGAAGACTTATTATATTTCACTCATGTCTATGAGAAGGAAAGGTATCTTATACCCATCACGATCCCTTGGCCCACACGCACCGATTCTGGAATCTTCACTTATGCCCACAGTGCACATACAAGTTGCTATTTCATAACAATCATTCCTTCTGCAACGCTATTTTCAAATAACAGTCAGTAAGGATTTTATCCAAAGGCCACCATGAACAAGTTCAGTACAGCAAAACAAATGATCCTAGCACTTCCTAAAATTCACACTCACTCACAAGTATCTAACATATTGTCCATGTTCCTACAGACACTGCATGATTCTGCACTCTTCTCTATCTGCACTTCTTTTTTGGGAACTCGAAGATCTCCACATTTTATCACATGTTTACTTACGTTTACTGTGCAATTAGATGCATAGAACAATTCAATCAAATTGAGCATGATAGTATGTTTTTTTTCTGGATAATAAATTAATACACCTTGAAACATTCAAATGTCTCTTCAGGCGCTCTGCCTAAATTCAGAAACTTTTTGCTCTTAAGATACAGCTTTAAACTTCTAGCTATACAAACTCAGAGGTACAGCCTTACACTATAGTTTTTATTTAAATCATCCTTTAATTGTCCAGATGTAATTAAAATCTGTATAGGACTGGCGGAGATTAAAAAATTAGGGAAAAGACCACTAATGGAAGAATCACTTTTCCTACTCACTACATAGCACTGGCCACACTTAACCACATCGTAATCACTATTGCTGTTGTAAAAGCTTTCAGAAATTTGAGGTTCAAAGGTGCATGCAAATTTTGACACATGCATTTTGCATGCCTTCTTTGTATACACAGTTAACACAGATCTACTTGTTAAGCGTACAAGGAAACAACAGGTATTTCCACCTATTTGCTCACACACTTGCCCAGTTTGTATGCCCAGATGTGAAAAGTGTGCATGCAAAGAAGCCGCACATTTGGAGCATCCTGACTTTCTGAAAAATTATGTCCTTAATTGGGATATGTGATGTTGAATGACCATGAAGCTTACGTCATGGGTGAGACCAAAAATACTCCATCAGATAAGAGCATCTTTCCTCAGACAGAGCCAGAAATTACTCTTTTTTACCTAAACGTTAACAACAAAGAGTAATTGCCATCTTAAATAAAGCAACCAGTTATGGGGCCTTTTTATCTTAGAAAGTCCAGGCTGCTCCATTTGGCAAGCAAGGGACAGGGCTGATATCTATCTGTGCACCAGGTACAGTTTAACTGCGTTAAGTTTTACATGCAGTAACAAGAAATGCATGGTGTCTTAAAATGCCTGAAGTGGGAAAATAGGATATAGCAAAAATAGTTTAGTTACAGTATTTAAAAAAAAATAAAAATTAAAACACTTACAACTTTCATAATAGATTTTTCCCATGCTATAGATTTCTGTAACTGCTGAATGCACAGAGCTACCTGTGCAGCACTGCGCGCTTCTGACAATGCCCTTCTCCATACCCTTAGCCCTGGAGCAATATCCTCTTCAGTTCTGCATTGAAATACAAAGAAATTAAGTAGGTCACACCCGCGTTTGCTGATGTTTAAACGTGGAACAATCATTGTCACATTGAAAGCCAAGCAATGACAAAACGTACACAGCCAATAAGTATAAGGTTTAAGCAACTAAATTTCATGTAGTGCACAGACTGTGGCTACGTGCCTCAAAGCTTAGTCACAACCAGTTAAATGTAAGATAACTTTACAAGATTATCAACAAACGTAACAAAAAATATCTTTACAAAGCACCATGCAGATAACATGACC
The DNA here is from genome assembly GCA_013400375.1 of Thinocorus orbignyianus. Taxonomy (NCBI): domain Eukaryota; kingdom Metazoa; phylum Chordata; class Aves; order Ciconiiformes; family Thinocoridae; genus Thinocorus; species Thinocorus orbignyianus. The sequence continues at coordinate 536,587 of VXBW01000180.1, forward strand.
CATATGGATCACAGACATACAAGAAAGTACATAGATAACAGGCAATAAGAAAATAGGCTCCAATTAGCAAAGAAGCACAATAATTTTTCAAGTTAATCTCAATAACCTACCCGTCACCATCACCACTAACGGATGGTGCAGGAGCAGGGACAGTAACTGTGCCCACATTATCCAGTTTGATCTGAATGGTGGTACTTAAGGGGCTCTTCAGATACCTTCGCTCTATGTTCCGCTCCAAGTCAGCAAGCCTGGTTACAGCTATATCTAGAGGGTTGTCACTCCTCCGCTCTAGGGAGCTGGCATTGCCTTCTCCGCCTCCAGCACAATCTCCATCGTGCTTCTTGTGCAATCTAGTAATTGACTTATGTTCACGATATACCAAGTCGTCTCTCTCTGATGCAGGTTCAGGACACAGCCAACCCTATGTTAATAGAAAGGTTTGCGCATTTATTGGTTGCTGTTAACTCAGCGTGTAAACAGAGGAACTGTTTTAGGGAATCAAACAAGTAACTGAAGCGCTGTTTCCAGTAGGTCTTGGTTACTTGTAATCCATCTGTAGAGACAGTTTCCAAAATATCCAGAGAACTAAAACAATTAATCAAAAAACACAAACATTACCAGACTTTCTGAAGGGACCTTTCTGCAACAGTCTGCATTCTTATCTCCTGTTGAAGTATCCTGTTCTATTGGCGAAACATCAGAACAGGCTTATCTGTCCAACAGGCTCAGGAGACAGTATCAATTATCGCACAGAAACCACATCCAGCCCTACAACAAACTGGATCCCAAACACTGCATCTGTGCTAACTAAACATGCGCAATTTTATATCCTTACGCCCACCTTGGAAAAATTCCAAATTTTAATTAGTGAATTCTTAACTCACACTCACAACCATCACACGTTCTCCACAACTCTACAATACTCAAATATGACAATGTACTTGTAGGCTTTTCTGAAAGCGTCAACATCAATGACCAACCAAACCAGGCAGAACTGTGGCAAAACCCTCTATAAATTACGCAGTCCACAAGCAATAACATCTTTACATTCACAGAAGGTTAACAAAATGTGCAGGGAATTGCACACTGTACAAGAACACTCTCCAGGAACTGCCATTCTGAGCATCTTGAGCTGAAGATTTAAGTACAATAAAATGTCTGAAACACAAACATCCATGATACTGCTGCAGTGGATTCGTTTTATTTTCAGACAATTAGAGATGGAACAAGAAGGCACTTACCAACAGCAAACGGACTGCTACTATCTACTTCAAATTCTTACCACTTATTTGAAAGAGACATTTTACTAAAAGTTGGGTTTACCTTAACTTGTAAACTAGCTGATGCAACTCTCCTCTCTAGATCTTCCACCTGCTGAAGAATAGCAAGATCCATCTCCATTGCTTGTTCTTCTACTGACCAGTTTTCCACAACATCTCGAGTTACCTGGTTATCTTCGTTTTCATTGATATCAATAATTGCAACTGTATTTGAGAATCACATTTTTATTATTTTAATTAGTATAGTAGCTTCTCTGAGTAAATTCAAGCTGATTTACCCGTCAGTCCAGTCAAATGCTGAAGAACTGTTGCAAAAACATACTACTCTTAAGATACCCAGTATGGACAACAAATTCTGTAGGTTTTCCAACTTGTAATTTAAAGGCAAGAAGGGGAAGGAGAGGCTGAGCTAGAGTGCTACAGAGATGGAAAGAGCCTGGAATCAACACTTAGGCCACTACAACAATTTATACCGAATGGGGTTTTTCCTACCCTGGAACTTTACAGAACAAGGTTTGAACAAAGGCAACCATGGACTATGAGGCCTTTACCTTGTTGCTCCAGCCACTACTCTAACTCTGCCTAAAAGTATCTCTCAGAGCTCTGCGCCAGTCATCTTATGCCCCGAAACCACGCGTAACAGAAATATTAATTACATACCATCCTTATTTTTGATGCAGGCCAAAGTGATATAATCCATGTGTTTCTGTATCTGCTTTTGTAAGGCCTTTTCTCTTATTCCCCTGAGGTGCAGCACTTTAAGCAAAGATTTTAGGTCCTCTGGATCAGTAATCCTCCACCACCCATACTGCATTTCTAAATCAAGACAAGCATGTAAACATTTTGCAGGCATTTTTTATGCAACCACACACAATCAGACGAATCATCTAGCCAAATTCAATGGACAAATTATTAAAAAAAAAAATACGTTGCAACATTGTAGTGGTACTGTAGAAATTATCCTTCAGGTAGTTCCCTGTTATGGTTGTATTATACTCACCTTCTGGTATAGGTTTTGGGCTGGGATAATCTACTGGCTTAGCTACTTCGGCAGCTGCGGGAGGGGTGGGGGCTGTTTTCTCAGTCGGTGGTGCTGGTGATTCACTTTTACTTGCAGCCACACCAGAGGCCAGGAAGGAGTTACCATTCGCTTCTGATAATCCCAACCCTGATCCAAGAGCAGGTAAAGGAGATGAAAACGGAACATTTGATGGAAGAACTCCTGTAGGCCATCCACAAAACTGAAGTCCCATTATAGGTAGTCCAGTCTTCATCTGCTGCACAGAATACAGCATAACACAACTACCATTATTAATTATTACCAAGAAGCCTGAATTATGATCAGGATGCTATTTGCCAAGCAATCATCAGACATAAAGGAGACCTTTACTCAATAGTTTGGATTATTTCAAGAAAACCTGACATAACATTAATGTGCAATACTCTTTATTAGGGCCCTGTTAACTGCTTAAAATATAATAGTTTTTAAAGGGAGGGTGTGGCGTGTCACATTTCTGAGAAGTAAATTTTATTTATTTATTTGTGTTATATTGTCTTTAATGCCAGTGGCACACCTCCTACAAACCAACTGAAATTACTGAAACACACATTAAAAATACCATACATCGGCTTACCTAATTTTACCTATAGTCATATTTCTTATCAAAAACCTTCTAGTATTAGGAAATACCTGTAGCACAGAATTAGCTATTAGCATTCTGAAACAGAAAAATCCCCATACAAGCAAGGATATATAACGATAGCACTTCTGTGAAACAACTGGAACAGAAGTTCTGCTCCAATCAGCACAGCAAATTCAGACAACTCCAATACTCATTTATTTACCTGCAGCGGTGACAACGCAAAAGGACTTAATCCCATTGGACTCTGTGCGGAGGCTGAGCCCAGAAGGGGTGACGGAACGGGTGACGGTGACTTTGAGGGTGGATGTGACTGGGGCGTGAGCAGAGCTGTCGTGGTCGGTGCATCCACGTGGGTAATGGACGTGTCGTCACAGGGGGTTCTCGGCAAGAGGCTGAACCACTGCCTGCTCTTCTCGGTAAGAGTTTTTAACAACTGATCATTTGGAATTAGTGGAGAATTGTAAAAATTTCCCGTCCCACTTGCATTAGGACTGAAAAGATTATTAGAATCAGACTTGTCACTGGTGCTTTGGGGGACAGTGGGCTGAAGACCACAGAGAGAGTTTCTGGAGTTACTTGGGTAAGACAACACGCAACCATTTGCTGCACTGCCATTAGGTTTTGGGGACATAATGTCAGACTCAGGTGGCATTTTTGCTACCTCTAACAGTTTGCTCAGTTTTGAAAATGACCCAGGCTTTTGTAAAAACAAGTTAGTGTTGTCCTTTTCTTTCAGATCTTCCTTTTGCTCACAGTGAGTAGTATTTAAACACAGTAATTTTTCTTCCGTCTCAAAGTCTTCTTCTTTGATATGCATGCTTTCTACCTTTTTTACCTTCTCTTTTTCTTTTGCAATTTCCTCTAGGCCTAAAAATATACAAGAAACACAGATGAAATATAACAGACCAACTAATTGAGACCATTTTTATTGTCACAGTTAAAAATAATAATGCCTTCATGTGCTAGATCGCAACATTTTTTCTTTTCTTTCTCTTTCTTTTTTGGATGAAATAAACTCTCACTTTACAAAACACTTTGTGGAAGGAGACACGCTTCAAGACGCACACAGATTTAAACTCTGCTAACCACTTGGAGGAAAACCAGCCTCAAAGTAGTTAACACAGCTATAGTATTTTCCCTTAAGGTACATGTATGTCAGCAGTAGTTTGCCAATGTGAAGCCTCTGAAATGGACAAATTTTTGGCAGCTTGCTTTTTAGAAGACTCTCCATGCTTTATTGAAAAACCCTATACCAAGAGGGTACAATGACTCATAGCCTTAAAGCATATTTTTGCAAAAGATCATTTTATTAAACTCACTGCCAACGACAAAAAGGAGGACCAAAGTTCTTGTTGTGAAATCAAATATTCCCCAAATATTGAAACCCAACATTAAATATTTTATCTCTTTCAATAAAATCATTAACAACTCTGACTGTGAAATAACATCAACATTCTTGAGAGTTAAAAAATCTTGCAAGAGCCACCCAGCATGACAAGGGGGACTCCACACACAGCTAACCAGACAGCATAGCATCCAACCAATTTCAAGTACTCCAAGCAGAAGCTGACTGTCACGGCCAGTTTCTTCAAACATATAAGGTGTGAAAGGGAAAATGTTTTCCTGTCTTCTTTGCTCTCCTAGTCTTTCCTAACCGTTTCTCTTCTACCCTTACACTGATGTGTCAACACTTAAAACATGTAAAACGGGATGGAAAAACGTCAGGAAAAGGGAGAGGAGGTAGAAAACCCAACATTCCAACTTCTAAAGCTATTTTCATCAGATTCTGCTATTGCAAATAAACAACGGTCCTGCTTTACTTGCTCAGTCTGGAAAATCATAATTTCTACAAAGATAAGACAGTAAAGAAACGAGTATCGTGTCCAGAGTTATAACATATGCCAAGACATAAACAATGTGAGCACTCGCGCAAGAACCAAAATGACTGCACAAGGAGGGGAGAAGTACTTTTTAAATGGACAGATCATTTAACAGTTTGTCTCTCACATTTCCAGTGTTTAGATAAAGGAATAAGCAGTGTATAAACTGTAGAATTTACTGGAACAGGGCAAGCTAAGAGCTGAGGGGAAGAGGGAGTAGTTGAGGACTTAAGAAAATGACCATTTTGCTGTTCAGGGAGATTAAACTTTGAGTATTAAAAAATACAGGTTTACCCTAGAGTTCTTGGCTAAAACATTTGTGTGGGTTTTGTTTACTTGTTTTTTACTATCTTAAAATAAGTAGATGTATTTTAATGGTTTTCTTTGTGTACAACTTTCGAAGTATTTGGGGATTCGTCTGGTTAAAATATTATAAATAAAATACTGCGAAAAGGAACATGAGCAGTGCAGCATATGACAGTTCACCCTCTGTGTCCAGATATTCATGTGCGGAACAGTTCCTAACACACAGCAAAAAAAAATACGCAGAATGGGAGACAGAGAAAAATATTTTTGTTATGCTACCCGTTTTAGAAAGATAACTTGAAGATTAGATGTAGGAAAAGTTCTACAGCTTATTTTTGAGGCCAAACAGGGCTCAGCTTTCATATCATTCTGAAACATTACCATTATTGCTCTCTAGAATGATGCAATTCTTATGAGATCGTGCAATTCTGATGTGTGTCAGATTTTTTTTGTTCTTTTACTGGGGAAAATTGTGAGAGTAATGGGGTTTTGGTTCATCTGTATCAGAATTAGAAAGGATTCTTCTGTGACCAAAATGAAGGCTTATGTTTAAAAATTCTAATATCCGCAAAAAGGTCAGATTAATGTGTATTTTCTGCATCTATCCATTTTAAAGTGTGTGAAAAATTCATTCACAGTTAGTATACAACTGTCACAACAACAAAAAATTACATTTTTAGCAAAAATAACTTCAGCATCTGCTGGACTGGAAGAAAGACCAGTTGATAAAATACAGAAACTAAATCACACTTGATTAGAAAGCACAGTACTTCACTGGGTGAAAGTAACTTCTGTGTTTTGTAGACAACTATAAAATCTTCAAGCACAGAATAGTCTGTGTATTTGCACACCATACAACAACTGAAGATAAAAAGCATTTTTTTTGCATCGTACGGTCATCCTATTTTTCATAAGCAGAGTTCACTGCCATAGGGAAATGTGAAATAGTTCGAAAGAGACGAAAAATATCCCGCGCAGACAGGTATGAAAACACATAATACACAGACCTATAGCAACCAAAAACTTCCAAAATATTAACCCTCATTTCAGAAGAGATTAACTGACATTTCATGACCAGAAAAGGAGTGTAAGAGAGGACACAGGAAGAGGAGCCTGCTTGGTCTCTGGCTGAAGGTCAAGCCCAAAGACCTTGCTGCAAAAGACAAGAGCCTCAGAGACGGGCCACGTGTCCTGGCATAGCACACCTGTGACATTATTCCTGTCTCTTCTTACCTTCACCACTTTCCATGCCTTCTACAAAAATACCCCCACACTGGGGCAGAATCCAGAATCGGCGCCTGTAACGATCTTGACCAAACATCATTGAGCGCAAACAGTGCGAAGCTTCAAATAGCTTCTTCCTATATTGGCTTTGTTGCTGTTTTAAAAAAGGGAAAGTGTTATAATTCCCCAGAGGGAAAATGCATTATAACAGAAAACAAGTCCTGGCTGCCAGACTGAACACAAGGAGGCTCTCAGAGATTCTGTGCATGTATTATATGATATTCTTCTCACAATTGCTGCCTTGACGATTTTACTTACAGACCTCCCTTTAAAAAAAATATCAATTCAATAACTTCCTGGTTTAGCTTAAGTTTAGTCTTCCTTAAAAAGCACATTTTGCAATGGTAGGTCTAGTCTTTTGAACACTGACTCCCAGAGAAGACCGGGATCAAAAATTTCATTGCACAAGCACAGCTGAAATCCTATCAATTACACAGTAACGGCAAATGGTAAACAGAGCAGAGAAGATAACTGATACTGCAGCTCCTGATGGGAAACTAATGAGATGTTTTAACTGTCTCGTAAAAGAACAAGAACAATAATGTCTGAAAATATATTCTGTATTCAAACACAAACAGTTCTCGGGGGTGGCCAACAAGAATTTCCCTTTATCTATTCAGTTCTGGCTCTGCTAAAGTGATGCTGCTGGAAGTCAGGTGTAATTCCAGACTGCTGATTTATTGCCACTCGGAACACAAGGGAAACCAAGAGAAAGTCTTGAATGACCAACTTTCTCATACGAAGGATAAAACCTCGGGCTATGACTGCCCCCCCATCTACAGGATTCTGCCTTTCTCGTTTACATTTCTCCTCCTATTCCATTGGTTCTTCTTTCAAAATCTGACACAAGGACAGGTCTCCGCATTGGCTTGGAACACAGCAGGAGGGAATGAGAATTGCAGTCGTGTTTAACAGAAGTCAATGTTTCTCCTACACAAAATCTATTATCACTTTTTAAGATCAACAAACAGAAGTAAATCAATTAGCTCTGGATAAAAATTATAATAGCTTTTATTCTGAGATGTGCGAATACATTATCAGCAGCTTTCTAACACTCTTCTGAGTCAGATGCACTTAGCGCCCCCCAGCTAACTACACAACTCAGGTGTCACAAACAACAGCATCAGTTGTATTTTCACAAAACAAAACCTGATTCTTATTTCCACTATATTAAGGTGGGGCATTGAAAACGATGGTTAACATTCTAACTCATGACATCCAGTGATCAAATCTGCAGTATAACAAAGAAAAATGACCGCTCACCTTTGTCAGTTTTTCAATCTGCTTCTCCAATTCTTCAACACTTGCTGTTTGGTCCCCATCATCCTAAAATCACCAAATAGAATGTCACACCAAATTTATTTCAGGATAAAAATCAAACTACCACGCCTTACCAATATTACAGTAAAAAGATGTAACAGAAAATGAGAGGTAAATTCTAAGGGTAAAAAGTTAAATTTTGTGATTGTTCAATAAACTTGACTAGGAACAGCGTAACTGGAAAAATGACACAGCTTGAATCTTTCCAGTCCATCCCAGATGCAGACACAGGAGAAAGCTCATGGCCAAACGTTCACTGAAAACATTCTTTTACTGGAAGAAATTATTCACTTCATGCACGAACACTTAAGACTGTAATCTCAGTCTCTAAAAACCTTTTTGGATATTCAAATTAACGCCTAAGTATTTTTCACTCATGACAATGGGTTCTGTCAAAATCTTGTCAGTCAGCCTTTGGTCAGTGCACACTTGAGTTTTATTTCAGTGACTACAAGAAATTGTAGAGCCACATTAAATTACAAGTCTGCTACCAGAGTTCCAGTATTAACCTCGCTGATTTATGCAGAGAAATAAGTCTTGACACAAATTTCAAATTAGAGTAATTTCTGAAAAAGAGTTTTAATTTAGATCAGGAAAGTCTTTCGGGATAACAGTAAGCTTCCAAAGGAATACAACCAAAATCCTAGGAACTCTTAATCACCTGCACGAAAAGATACCACTGGTCTTGAACTGCTTGGCTCTGTAAGTATACTGGAACAAAATGCTATATATACCATGAATGCTGTGGAGCTTCTGCTACATCAGAAAATTAATCACTCTACAGGAGTTACAGGGCTTTTGTCTATGAAATGCCCAGTGCATCAAAACATGAGATTGTACTGAAGGGAAAAAAGTAGTTAAAAAAAAAAAAAAAAAGACTAAGGAATGGATATGATATTAGATACCTAAATATTACTTATTTTTAATTCTGAAGTATCAATTTGTAAGAACTTCATGCTGTGCCTCTAAAGTACTCTCTTGAATTTATAAACATTATAATACTTGAAACAAATCCAGAATAATAGCCCAAAGAGCTGTGCCTACCCTAGAAAGCAGTTGGGTTTTCTAATACAGAGTGTATGCAGAGATTTGAGTTCACATATCACGTTGACACATGCATTGTTTAAGCAGCCATACCCACAGCACCCAAAAAACCTTACTCCGAATTTTGGTAACCTGAAGAAATGTAACATTTTCTGGCAAACAGCGACACACCCAGCGCACTGAAATGTCATATTCGGTACTGCCTGTCTCTTTTGTCAAGTTTCATCCAGGAGAGAATTCTAGAGTTCTACAGTCAATCTTAAAGGCCTGCAGCCCTTCTATTAAAAATGTTTTTGACTAGTGTAGAGACAATTAAGCTCCACGTGCTCAAAATGTTTCAGCATCTTATCTGTTATTGACTAGTAAAATTTATCCCCTTGTGATCAAACACGGCCAGGTAGTGACTACCCTACAAAAATTAAAAAAAAAAAAAAACAACAAAAAACCACAAAGGAAGGTCACAGATAAGCTTTAAAATAAATAATGTTAAATATAACTTTACACTTCTTTATTATTTTGGTAAGTAAAGAATGACCTTCTTTCTTCTCTAAGATAAGAAAACCAGTTACGTTTGCTACAAAGCTGCAGTTCTCTGGATCTGTTAAAATCTTTCAAAATTTCAGAGAAGTTTAGACTAAGCCAAAATAAGTAAGCAGGAAAAAAGGAAACCCAATCAACCAAAAAAAACACACACCCATACTATAACAGGTACCAAAAAAGGAAAAAAAATACTCCGGAAAATAAACTTATTACAAGCATTTAAAAATACTGGAAGTAAGTTATTTTTCCTTCCTTTTTGCCACTAGATTTTGGGGAAGCAGTGCCATATTGCAGAGAAACAGAAGGGAAAACAAGTTTTAGCTTGCTAGTTTATAATTTTTACTCTACTTAAAATCCCCCACCTCATCCTCACAAACTTCTGCCTTCTTTCCTTTTTTATCTTCTTTGTCCTCTTCATCCTCATCATCCTCATCTGCCTGATCATCACTGTCGTCATCATCATCATCATCGTAATCGCTGTCGCCCCCCTTTCGCCGGCGCTTGCGGCCAGGTGTCGGTGTTTCCAGGGAGTGCTGCTCCTCTCCTCCCTCACCTCCTCCTGCAGCATCTCTTTTGCCAGTTTTCTTGGCATGAATGATCCGAAGCCTTGAAACGCATGACATGGGGTGTAATTATGGATATATCTGTAGCATAAACATACCTTTCTTCTTCTATGATTGAAAGTAAATCATACATTTTAGATTGCAATTAGCTCTTCTGTCCTTATAGGGCATTGTATTTTCTCAGTATTTACTGCCACTAGTGAAAAAGAAAAATTCAGGTTATAAAGCCCCTTAAGCCTCTTACTCAGTTCTGAATAGAATTTCTGCTTCTCCAGGGTGAATTTTATTGCATAACTGTTCAGAAGAAATGAAACACAAGAGGGATTTTTAAAAGCCAGAAAAAAAGTTAGAAGAAAGAACCATTGCAACTTCTTTATTTTTCATGCATTTTTTCATACGATCATAATATACCTGTGTCAAGGGAGGGGAGGGAGAAGCAAAAATCCTCAGTTGGAAGTCTGAAATTATTTACATGACAACAGCAAGGTTGGTTAAATTATCTCTTTTCCCATTTCAGGTTGTTATGGATTTTTAATTTATTATATATAATTTGACCATTGTCCTTCAGCTGACCTTTTTATTCTAGGTCACACTTTCTTTTCTGAGAAATCTTAGCTACCTAAACCACGAGGAGATTACTCCAGCAAACTCTCATTTTTTCCTTCTATGAAAGAAAAGGGAAACTTACATACCAGTAATTATGGTTGTAGTAGACCTTCTTCTTCTATAAAAACCCTATAAGACAAGATTCCACACAGCAAAAATTATAGTTCCACCTACCGGGGAGCTAGCAGGCAAACATGCTGAATCACAGGAGGCGTAAACAGCCAGGCCTAACCACTCACTAATGATGCAGACCAAAAATGCAACTGACTGAGAAGAGATTCATAAACAAGTGTAGGAAAGACAAAGATTTCTGTAAGAGATGACGGGAAGAAGGTAGGATGGGAAAAGTAGAACGGTAACGACAAACACAATCACCAGTATGTAATTTTTCCTTGTCGCACTTCTCTCTCTCCCCATCCTGCAAAACAATATTCCATACAGCAAGTGGGTGTTGTGGCGGCGTCGGGGACGGGGAGAGCACAGCCACCTCGCACAGTGCCGGTCCACAACGCCCGTGCCCCAGGGCACCGACCCAAAGAAAGCTGTCACCGCTCAGCCCACAGCGGCAAGAGATCATCAAAGGGACTGGCTCTTTGCTTGGGAACAGTTGGGCTTTGCTTGGTTTGGGCTTGGGGTTTTTTTCTTCTTTTTTAAAGGGTGGAGCAGGGGGAGGGAGAGTGGTGGAAGTGGGGTTTGGGTTTGTTTTGGTCTTTTTTTTCATTTGTTTGTGGGGTTTGTGGTTGTTCGAGTCTTTTGGTTAGTTGTTGTTGGATTTTAATGCAGAAGCTAATCCCCTGGAAAATTTAGAAAGCACTACACTTTCATGTTTTAATATAAGCTATTTTAGCTGTTTAAAATATTTTTTGATTAAAAAAAAAAAATCTCAAGTTTCCCAGTGAATTTGGAAACAAATAACATTTTCAGGTCGGATGCAGTCTCACTGAGCATCAACGTGACTCAGGCTTCCACCGACTTAAGTTTCTTAAACAAAAGAAATTTCCTTTTTTCCAAGAATAACTCTGTAACATCAAATCCCTCCTCATCTGGACTGGAAATTCCTGCCTATATACAGGAATTAGCTATCACACAAAGCCACTAGTGAATGATTGGACTAACTGCTGTGTGACTGGACTGTTTTAGAGACAAATTAGACTAAAATCATCTTAAAGACAATTCAGTAATAAAGCTGAGGGGTGGAAGTCAAACACACACCTCTTTCACACAGCTAAAAGAAAGGAGAAGTAAAAAAGAGTACTTTTGCTGAAAGCAAAACCAGAGATTTCATGCTGTCAAGGGCAAAGGGAAGACTGCATTCTCTGCATTCTGACAAATGCAATTCTTACAAATTGTAAGGACGGGAATTAACCCAAGATGCTCTCTTCTCTCAAAGCACCGTAGGCGTAAGAAGGCAGCAGTCTGCAGAGGCAGAAACCAACGACAGTGTAACTTAAACAATGGTCACGCATTTCAAGAGGTAGCATTATTTTCCTGCTGCTACCGAAACAAATGGCTCACAGAGAAGAAAACCTGCACTCACAAAACCACTTCATCTTTCTCAGTTTCAGGTATATACCACAGCACCCAACACCACTGACAGAATTATGAAGCCTATTGGCTTATGAAGAGAGTGGTCTATGAAGAGAGTTAGGTAATTATAGGTGTGACTTAAGCCTGCTTCAATCTAATCTATAACATTTACTAGATCATAAAAGGAAAATTCACCTTTTGACTTAATTTTCATGCCTTCCACAGAATTTTTGTGCGTAAATATGAAGTAGTAGCAAAGCAAAGAAATTCTAAATATTGTACTTTTAATACACTTCATCTTGGGTCTTAAAAAATGAGTTTTCCAAATGAGAACTATCACCCCCTACCCAAACTCAGGCTTTAATTTCTCCCCTCATGTAACACTGCTTTCGATATACCATCGTCATTTACAATTGAGATGGCCTCACTGGAAAGGAATTCATTTACAAGGAGCATGCCTTAATTCCGATGTGTTAAAAAGAACATGGCTGCAGTGAAAAACCTTGTTCTGCAATATTTCAAGTCTTCTAAGGAAACAGATACTGCTTAATCCTTCAAGCAGCTATATTTAATTTTCATTCCCTTTTATATTGATCAGGCTGCAAGAGAGATGCCAAAGAGAAGGCACATAATGGAAAAGGAGACACTGAGTTTATGAAGATCTGGTTATAAAACAGTTGAATCATCTCAGGTGAGAGACTTCTGACTACAACTGTCATACAAAAAGCACAAAGAAAGATTAATTGACTGTATGAGATGGCGATTAGTATCAAGATTCACATCTGCATGTGACAGCGAAGGAATCAGATGCAACCTCTCAGTGACGATCAGCCCAGCAGAAACAGTCCAAACAGCTCAGAGTTCAGTTTCCAACCATATATATTACACTAATCAAGGAACTTCGTTCAGTATCCTTAAGAAGGGGGAAAAGAAGGGAAAAACAGAAAGGAAAAAATCAGGCATTCCAATAGGCTTTTATACAATGATTCCTTTTTCCAGCCTGGGATTTTAATGGGCTTTTCTGTATCTTATAGACACCAGCTTTCATATTATCATTTTTGCCTCCCCCTCCAATATCCAGTTGTGGAGATGATCTTGTAAAAAAGTGAGAACACAAGCACAAAAAATAATCACTTAGTGAAAACACCTGATACAGGTAGGATCTTTTCTCATCCCACTTGGATATACGCCAAAGACAGCCTGGACACAGCGGGACAAGGACTTGCCATGGCAAACCAGGCTGAGATGAAACAAACCCATTCCTTTGCATCCTCGTTTCTACCACTACCCACCTCCCACACATGACGGGCTTAATCTGAGGGTCATGTCAACCTCTGTATGCACAGGAAAAAAGTACACATCCATTGACCCCATGGCGAGTAGTCAAGAAACCAGATAATCCTATGCAAAACTGTTCGGGACTGGGATGCTTCAAAACTAGACTGAGCTCTGAAATGGATGGGGAAGGTAACATACGCAAGAGTGAAGCCTAGAAGCAGAAAAGAAGACCAAACAGAAGACAGAAATGGACAGATTTCTTTTCAGAGAAACACCAGAACAGTTGTAAGAGTTTATGAAAAACACCAACTGACATAATAAAGAAGAAAGCATTGTTAAAATTTCATCAAAGAAGGTTCTTCTAAAATGCTTCTTAGAGTTCATCAGAAAAACGGTGGAAAATCCAAAGATTTTGAGCCAAAGATGAGAGAGATGAAACAAGTCCAGTGAATTCAAAGAATCAAAACAATATTTCTTAGAATACTTACACTCGAAAACAAAAAGACAGAATTACTGGAACCTGAAATCCACACAAGGGGAAAACACAAGAAATGACTGCAGAAAGGAAGAGGGACTTCAGGGTACTACATCCACTATTTGAAAGGGAAGAAGAGAGAGATCATGAGGAAAATGGAGGATCCTACATCTACAAGTACTTACAGTTTGATGGAGGGAGAGAAAGACTAGGCAGTCCCTAAGGACAAGACAGGTGAAGTCCCATCCCACTAAGGGACAGTGGGCTGCATCAGAAGCACTTTTTAAACTGTATCCCACAGACAGGATATAGATGAAGACAGGAAAAGGTATTTAGATTCTCCTAAAAGATAAAATATATTAACGCTGTGTAGACTGGGATCTGCAGTATTAGTAGAGAATTTCTTTTTATTGGTCTAATTTTTTCCACTACCTCCCTCTTGTCCTTCTTCTTTCCTTCTTCCTACTGAGATACATTAAAGGCAAAAAAGGGAGACATAAGATTAGAAACATAAGTACCTAAAGAAAGGACTAAAAGGATTCACCGTTCCTAGTAAGAGGTAAAGATGATTAAAAGATAAAGAAGAAAACAGAGTCTGGCTATGTATTTTTACCCCCTGTGATTCATGAACTTTATGTCTTCTAGCCTCCTGGTAGTGGCGCCGTTACGCTTGCTGTATGGAATTTTGTCTTGTAGGATGGGAGAACAGTGGATATGAAACTTACAACCCTCACAAAGTTCCAATTTTAACTTAAAATAATAAAAAATATCTCAAAGTTTGCATTCTACATATGATCCCTAGCTACAGGGAACAACGTAACATTGACAGATGGGAAACACTACGATAACATGATACGGGTTAGCACAATTGGTAATTTTTGTATGAAAATTGTGTCTTCTTAAAAAGCCTCTCAGAATAAATACTGGTAATCACAGTAAGTCCAAATAAACTTTGATCATGTCAATAGCGATTTGACAGCTCCTGTAATATTCCAGCTAAATTGATTTTTACTTTTTTTCCAAAGAATACACAATGGACTCGACTTTGCTCCCATTTTGAGGGACGCTAACCCTCTGAACCTCATGCATCTTTAATAGATTTCAAAGACTGTTGCTGCACCATTTTAAATCCACATCCATCTTGATCAAGCAGTTCAGTTACCAACTCCTTGGTAAACCTGTAATTACATCAGTAGATTTTGTTCTTAGAACCAATTGCCTATACAGCAGCATACCTGAGCAAATGAAAAAAGCAATATATTGTAATATTTAAGGAAATTAAACTTACTTCCGCAGTTTGCCTTCAACCATCCATTTATCTCTCCTTAAGTTTGACATATAATCAATGTTTTTATCAATTTCACTGTCAAAGACAAAATAATCCATTAACAATGAACTTCCATATCTTCTTCTGATAGACATTAATGCACACTTTATCTCAAAGAACTATCTTGGAAAAATGCTTAAAATTCAAAATAAATAATTTCAAAGCTAGGAAATTCCAAAACCAGGAATGTTGATGTAGCATACCACTGTACCTTTTGTCAGGCCATCTTCATTTATAGTATCACATGAGCTCTCTTTCCATAAGTAGCACGTCACTCAAAGGATTTGACATTCCTTTCAACAGTTCTACTCCAATGTCAAGTCTGTAGGTGTATTTGCCACAAAGCATCTAGCCCTGCGCTGCAAAGCAGCACATCACTGCTACCTCATGGTTTTCTAACTAGGATCCACCTGATCTACAAATTAACATTCACTTTTAACTGCAGAAAATTAACCCGAAAAAGTGCTTCTGGACAGCAACCCTCTGTGAACACTTCTGAGACATCCCAGCTTCCACAATTTAGCTGGCTATGGTTGTTTCTATGATGAAAATATAGGACCTTGAGTTCTGAATAATCATTTCTACGACTCTTGACTTAACGCAGCAAGTTCCTTACTACGATGAATCTGATCAACACACAAGAACTCTCTCGCGCAGCCCTCACACCGCCCCCGCTGCTGCTCTCCAGCTTTGGCAAACATGAGCCACCTCCTGCATCCCTGCCCCGCACAGCACCGCTCCTTCCCTCTCACAGCACAGCACACCAAAAGCAGCCCAATTCACCAGGAAACCAAACACCACTCAATTTAGGTGAGAAAAGATTTTACCACATACCCCAAAGACTGCCATTTCCTATGTTTTTATTGCACATTGCTGAGCTTTAAAATGTTTATCATGGAGGGGTTTAAGTTATGAAACACTATACATTACTGACTACAAATGAAGCATACGCTTTCTTGCATTACTGCCATGACAAATCAGGCTTGCCACCTCAGCTTATGACCTTAGTTAAAGTATTTGGACAAAAGAGGTCTTTGAAAAACAGAAGGAAAAAATGGAAAATAGAGTACAGCAGAACACTTACACAGCTCTTCTAAATTATTCCCTAGGGTAGTTAGTAAATTTCTTTGTAATCAACCTCAATCAACCTCACCTTTTTTGCCTCAAATAGCTAGAGAAATTTTGGTGCGAGCTTTCAAAACAAACTTACAGACCAAACAAAGAGAAGTTCTACACTTCCATCATATCAGGAGTACATAAAGGTAAGAAGCAGTAGCAGCAAATTTCATCTTTCATTGTAAGAACATCAAGAATCCTTTTGCAACAGAACACAGTGCACACCATATTTTTTAACTATTATATTTTTATAACTTCATTTTCACAGACCTATTTGGGAAAAAAATCTCACCTTATGACACTTTTGCTGCACGCTAACTCATTGACAAGAAAAGCGAGCACTGACGCTTTCTGAGCTGGAGTATGTGCCTGGAAAGCTTTTGTCTTCAAGCTCTCTGTCAGCTCAGTTTGCCCACAGTGAGCCTCCATGAATATCTGCAGGATCTCAGACACGTTATCTCGATTGATACCAACGTTTAGTAAGTGTTCCCCAAGAATAGTTTTGGCCTAGAAAGAATAAAGACATTTTGAACAATGACATTTAAAAATATTATTTTTCTCTGCAGGCGACTTTCTTGTTTCTAAAGCGGTGGGGTGGGTTGTTTGCATTCTTACAGAAGGACTATAATCAAGATTTCTCTTTTAACGACTTCAAATGTAAATGTGAATAGAGGAACAAATGAGAACATTTTTAAGAGCAGAGACAGTATTAATCAAATAGGTTAAATGAAAAAAGACATGGTCCAACTGGAACTTGATGAATCCTGTTTTGTACAATCATGGTATCTGGAGTTCTGGAGTGGAGGAGAGTTATTTGGGCTTAAAAAAGGATAACAGGAGAGAGCATCACGAGTGAATCAGAGCTTTGAGGAAGTGACGTAGAGACCAGACTGTGGAGAAAGAAATGGCAAGCTTCACTGAGAGTATAATGTGAGGGTAAGAATGGAAGGGGAGGAGTGGGCAAGGAGTTAAAAGATGTGGCCACAGATGTGATAGTGCCCTACAAGGGGTCCAAATCAACACCGGGAAGGTAGAGAAAATGCTCAGAAATACATCACTTCTGGAAAACAGGAAGGCTGACAGGGCATAGGAGGACTTTGAGTAACATTAGAACACTGACACCAAACAGAAAGAAAAGGAAAAGGAAGGGAAATCCAAAGCAGAGAGGTGTCGAGGTGCATTTTGAAGAAGGCATTCATAAATCAGGGTGTTGATTACGGAAATTTTTTTCCTTTTTTTTTTTACCTTGTATCCTGTGACAAGTCCTGGATCACAAACAGCTGCAGAGACAAGCTTTACAAGCAAGTCTTGTACTTCTCCCATGCTGTCCCCTATGTTTAGCAAACCCTCTTGCAGAACGCTCAGGGAAGGGACATCCACATTCACATCAAAGCCAAGAACTTTACCAAAGTTACGCAGGAACTGCACTACCATGAGACAATCCGAAAACGTGCTTCCATCAAGAACAAGGCCTGGGATGCGAGGCAACTCCGGCAAAGGCTGAAAAGTGAAGAAAAACAATGAAAGACTCACTAGTACATTTAAAAAGATTTTTTTTTAATACTAGCTAAGGAAATAGGCTGAGACTTCTGCATGACCTACAGCATGAGATTACTAGAAGGTAAAAGCTGAAGAGAAGCTGCCCCTCCACATCCCATCCAGTAAATTTAATTCAAAGCTGAAGCATGTTTACCTTTTCTCATATTGTAAGAGGCAAGAGTAATAAATACTTACGTTTGGGCCAGGAGATGCTCTCAGGCTCTATTATGAGCCAAAATACTATAAAAGGCTGTGTAAAAATATCTGATGGACACAGGGAAGAGAATTCTCTGGAACAGAGAAGGCTTGAACTTGAGCTGTGTCAAGCCCTGAAGAACAAAAACTAAGAACACAGAGGACTGGGAGAGTAACTTTTTGAGTAACAGCTTAGGATCATTGCATGTATGAGAAAATCTCTATTCAGTGCCTGTGGACTGAGACATGATGCATATCGCTGCTGAAAAAATAACTCGGATTCATCGATATTTTTTATATATTTTTTTTTAAGCATCATGCAAGTGCTTTTTGGGAAGCAGGCTACTTTTAAAGAAAATGCTTTAAATTAACTATATGCTACTTTATTGCTGGTAGTACCTTGCATTTGTGTATATTTCAAATAGTTATCTAACTGGCTAGACCAAAACTTGAATGCTATGGGAGTGGCTGTAGGGGAAAAAAAGTTACTGTCACAAAGGCAAAATACAGAAACAAGAGGCAAGTTAAAGAAGTTTACATGATTACGAATACCTTCTGGTCTGCTAAGCACATATCTTCATTTGGCTTCTTTAGCTCCTTTGCCATTTCTAATTCCAGTCTGCGCTGTTCCAGTTTACGCTCTTTATTTAATCTTTTTTCATCGCGTTTCTCTTGCTTTAACCGCTCTTTTTCCTTAAACAGAATTGAAAGGACACATATGGTGCTTACAATGGAATAATCTAAGAATTTGAAACACACTACTTACACAATCTTAGTAACTACCACAACAATTAAGAAACTTGCGTTTAAGTAAAGGGAAGGGAGAAACTACAGGAATAGAACAAAACCATCAGATTTGTGATGAAATCCAAGATGCACTGTTTTTCTCTCCTGTCCACATGGAAATGGGTATAGAGTATGTTCACACTGGAAGATTCTTTGGAGGACTATTTCAGGAAGATGACTCAGTGAGAACAGCTCCAGAAGCTGCTGCACACACACAGCATCTGGTTTTAAAGGCCCCACTTCAAAACCAGCACCACTGATACAAACCCTCTAACACAGAGACGACTCGAACTGCAGCTGGGGAGATCTCCCTGGACAGCACATGGTCTAAAAATTCCCATAATAAATGCCTTCAATTCCCATGCACTTAGCATGCAATCAAAAACTGAACAGCCATTAATACCATGTTCTGTACAACAAGGAAATGGGAATAATCAAGCAAGAAGCCAAATATCTATTTATTTCACCTATTAATTTCATCTATTAATCTTCCAGCATCCCCTAAATCGCTAAATGGATGTCACACAGAAGACCACACTAACTATAGCTCCTCCACCTGGGTTAGACCTAATGGATGCTGGAGCTGGAGCTCCATCACCTTCTCCCCGCCCGCACCTTTGGAAACTGCTACCGAATGCAAAACACTGAGTCAGGAACGATCTGGGATGACACCTTTCCTGCTTGGCTTAAGAGTTACCCTAGAATTCTTCCCTGCACTGAAGCATTACTCAATTTTCCTTTGTTTAGGTCTATCACTTTCATTTAAATTTACAAAAAAAAAAAAAAANAAAAAAAAAAAAAAAAAAAAAAAAAAGAGAGAGAGAAAAGTTTTAACAATTGCTTTGACAACTCAATGCTCTAACAATGATGATTTCACTTTAATCTCTTAGCTGTCCGTGCTTTATTTCTAGAAACCTCAAGACATAGAAATACACGACAAGTGAAACAGTGAAATGAAAAACTTATCAATAATGTTTTAGCATTGACAGTCCCCGTTTAGATTATATCAAGGTTAAAACTGAAGACAGCCTCAGGATTAAGATGTACATTAGTTTATCATGGTCTAACAGAAGTTTCATCATACTGTACAGCTCTGGTTTTATCATCAATGCTATTCCATCGTGTACACTATTTTTAGGTAATTTTTTTAACCATCTGTAATGCAACATGAACTACTGTGCAATTTTAAACCAATAAAACAAAAAACGTTGGAGTTGTTTTAGCTACTAACATTTCATTCACTGCAGTATAACCTGAATAAGCAGGCTGTGCTGCTCCTGTAAGAGAGGCTTTTTCTCAAGCCACCTCAGTCATGCCATCCAGAGGGACCCGGACAGGTTTGAGAAGTGGGCTAGTGCAAATCACATGAAGTTCAACCCAGCCTAGTGCAGGGTCCTGCACCTGGGACGTGGCAATCCCAGGCACAAATACAGGTTGGGCAGAGAATGGCTGGAGAGCAGCCCTGCGGAGAAGGACTTGGGAGTGCTCACGGATGAGAAGCTCAACAAGAGCCGGCAGTGCGCGCTGGCAGCCCAGAAACCAACCCCAGCCTGGGCTGCATCAAAAGAAGCGTGAGCAGCAGGTCACGGGAGGTGGTTCTACCTCTCTGTTCTGCTCTCAGGAGACCCCACCTGGAGTACTGTGTCCCAGCCCTGGAGTCCTCAACATAGAAATGACATGGAGCTGTTGGAATGGGTCCAGCGGAGGGCCAAGAAGATGGTAAAAGTGATGGAGCACCTCTCCTCTGAGGACAGACTGAGAGAGCTGGGGCTGTTCAGCCTGGAGAAGAGAAGGCTTCTGGGGAGACCTTAGAGCAGCCTTCCAGGATGTGAAGGGAGCTCCAGGAGAGCTGGAGAGGGACTCTTTGTCAAGAAGTGTAGTGATAGGATAAGGGGGAATGGTTTTAAATTTGAAGAGGGGCGATTGAGATTAAATATTAGGAAGAACTTCTTTGGTGTGAGGGTGGTGAGACGCTGGCCCAGGTTGCCCAGAGAAGGGGTGGCTGCCCCATCCCTGGAGGGGTTCAAGGCCAGGTTGGATGGGGCTTGGAGCCACCTGGTGTGGTGGGAGGTGTCCCATTCCATGATTCTATAAACAACGCGGTTACAATCGCTTTTCACGGCAAAGCTAAAGACTTATCCCTTGTTTCCTTCTGCAGCCTTCTAATGGAGACATCTCAACTGGTTGTAAGAACAAGTTCTGTTACAAAAACACTATTACATTAACCTAAGAGCAGGGAAACTTCCACATCTTTCATGCAACAGCACAGCTGAGTTTAAAACTTAATTAAAGACCTCAGTGACAATATTTTGATGGATTTTGGGTTAGGTTAGGTTGTGCTGATAATACCAGTGTTTCTCAAGAATTTCTCCTCCCTGTAAGTAAAGCATCTAGAGTTCCTGAACTTGTAAGCAATCATTGCAGCTATGAAAAACATTTCCATTTTACTTTAAAATGAATAGTTTAATTCAGTTGCCCAAAACCCACCCAACTTAATAGCACAGAATGTGTATTTAATCTTTAGCATTAATCCTCATAATAAGCAAGTGTTATTAGGTCCTTTTGTAATACACTAGATTTCTATAAATGAAAGCAGTCACCGGAATAAGAAGCACTCATCATAAAGAAAGGGCAGCTATTTTAAAAACAGACTTATTTTCATAAACAAAACAGAACAAAAAATCTAGGTGGTTAGATGATCAGCATTAGAAGAAGCCTGAAATTTTGGAAAGTTCTTATAATCTTAATTTTACTGCATTCAGAAATGACACACACATCTAGGACTTTAGACTTCTCTGTTTCTTGGTTCAGAATTTTTGACACGTGTTTTTAGTAAAACAAAATGAGAAATGAAGCATTTATTTTCGATAGTGCAGTGGTACTTTCTACTGAAGGCGAAAAAATAATATTATTAAGCCATAATTTCATCACGGTCCAAATCCACAATCATCCTCAAAATCCCCAAGATCTAAGAAGTCTGGACTGGAATAAGACGCGTATTTTACCCTGGATAACTATTGAGAAAAACTTTTTCAGCAAGTCTGACAAGTCAGTATGATGATGTCCTTACTCCTCTTACACACATGAACAACATCAGGAAGAGAAAATAAAACTTCCTTCAGAAATACCGAAGACTCTGAAGTGGCTACTCCACTGTTCGGTATCTGCACAGAATCCCTGGGGATGGAGGGGACCCTCTTGAGATCATCCACTCCCAAACACCGGGTGTTTCCTGTCCCTGCTGCTGCCCCCCAGCATCAGCTCCAGCAGGCTGCAACTCCACAACCCACCTGGGCAATCCCTGCCTGTGCTCAAGCACCACCCTCAGACTAAAAAATGCTTTTCTTACATATAAATGCAATTTCTTGTATTTCAATTTGTGCCTATTGCTTCTTTTCCTACCCTCGTCATATGCACAAATGAAATTATACATAAAGGTACACCAAAGGGACTCCTCTTGTACAGATCACCATGAAAACTTAAACTTTCAGAAGTTAATACTCACTTCTGCTTTTTTACGTGCTTCCATGGCTTTCATAAGCATCATATGTTGTCTTCTCCTCTCTCGTTCCTATTGAAGCAGGTGAGATTAGAACAAAACTAATCCATGTATTCAAATCAGTAAAAAAGCTGAGTCACAAATTTAGCATTAATAGACAAGTCACAGTAAATACTAAATATAGGACAAGAATGGCCAAGTCTGTGCATGTTTTAGTTCAGGTTTAGAAAGCAAATACAAGAACAATCAAAAGCAAAAAGGTAAAGCAATGAACATGGAGACAGTGTAAAAAAGAAGCATACAGATTCACTTATGGTCAGTTGTGATGCTCCTTCATAAGCTGGCAGAACAAAAAGCATAATGGTTGGCTGGAACAGGTCAGTTACCTTACATCTGCTATTATGGGACTTGCAATTTACTTCAAGAGCCAATTCAGCAGAAATTTTCAACTGGTCATTTTCAAACACTGCAAATATTAACATTTTGGTAACCAAAACAAAATAATGTGATTAATTTTCTCTGCTCTAGAACAGTGGTAAGCAAGCTAGTCGTAGCGTATATACACACGCAATGACACTTGCGTTTACTGATGCCTGTCCCTCAATAAATTATATCAGCAACTTCAAATGCATCAGAGTTGTATTCTAGAGCATCAAGAATAGATTTTTTTTTTTTTTTTGCCTTCAAAGCCATAGAGTAAAACTTGGCCTGAGTAGAGGCTATGGGAATTCCATAATCTAATTCAGGGAGACTACGATTACATTCTGATGTTTCATCGTATACTTGTAACATTATGTATTTACCACCAACTGAAAGCTAATTTCCTCAGTACCTTAAAAACTTAGGAGATAAATCATCCTGATCCCTAAAATAAGTTAATTCGAATTGTATTTAAAATATCCGGATTCATTCCCAGTGGCTGGGACAAGGTTTGCAAAAATTACCCACTGACTACCTATTAATTTTTCAATAATCAGGGCCTGATTTTATGTAGTAATCCAATTTCTATTGGGACATCAGTAACAACGATTTCTGGTTTAAAACTCCATTTACTTATTGCCATGTTTAATTTGTACACGTTCAAGATGTCTTTTTTCCCTTCACAGACAGACAAGCAGATGTATGCAATGCACTGTGCTGTAAAGCCATGCAGCAGTATGTAATGACAGCAGCCAGTGCTACGTTTTATGCATTGCTATGACAACCATATCACAACCAAATCACAATGCGGTGTTAGATGTACAAAAATAAACATACCCATACCATATCTAGTCTATGCCTCTCCAACTCCTGGTAGAAAGAGTTGGCACAACATTATGAAACAGAAATCACAAAGTCACAAATCCATTTATAATCCCCCAAAAGACCCCAATACCAAAGCAAAGCAATAAAACACAAGGTGAAAGAAATTTGGGCAGGAATCCAACCCAGAATTTTAAAAAGGGCGTATTTGGAAGATTCCCCCCGCCCCATACAGCTTAAGTAGCAGGTCACAACTGGCATCCTATCCTGTCTGTTTAGTCAACTGAATCTATACCAACCTGGTGTTTCAGTAGAACAGCTTGCTGCCTTCGCATCTCTTTTTCCTTAAACAAAAGAAAAAAAAATAATTTCAAGTTATCTATGAAAATTTACTTCCAAGTTGCACATTTTTGCTACGCTGCACATCTGAATTAACTTCTTACTTCCCCCACCCCCAAAAACTGACCGCAGAGAACCAGATGTAGTGTACATGATAGCAAGTCTACTGAGCTGGGAGTTTCATTTTAAAATACGCTAAGAATGCCAAAGCAGTAATAGAAATACATATATATAATCTGTATTTTCCCATGTTTGTAAAAGAGCTCTGTAGTCTTGTATACTTGTTGAGAAGCAACAGAGTTTTTTGATACAGTGTGCTTAAAAGAACACCGTGAATAATGCTAATGCACGAGCACTTTAAGTTCTGCAGACCCAGTGGCATGCAAGGAAAACTCATGGTAACAGCACACACAAAGGTAAGTTCATGTGTGTATGTACGAATGCACGTATGCGTGCGTCACATACACAAACTGCTCTCTGTGTACGCTTTAAGAATAAGCGTACATACACGTTGTTCACATGCCATCTCCATATACAGTTTCATTATCAATTAATATCCTTCCAAATTTACAGCTTTTATACACCAACACAGATTATGCACCATAACGTAGTTCTTGTTTTTGGAGCTCCTCTAAACTAACCTTTATTCGTTTTTCGGCCTCCAATAATTTGGCATTTGCTGCTTCTTCCTTCTTTTTCTTTTTTGCCTGTGCATGCAAAACAGGTCACACAACAGCACCATCACAACTTGAAAATAATCTGACTAGAAGTAAAGTTACGTGCCTTTAAAAGTTCAAAACATCATCACATCTCATGTACATTGCAACAGATTTCTTCCCCAATGCAGCTTTCACACTCAATGTATTCACGACTCATTTACTTTTTAAATTGCTTCACCTGGCTACTACAACTAAGAAACAGAGTGTACACAGAAACAATAAAATAGAAATAGCAAAAAGAATACCGTGAACTTTTCCATGAATGGAGACTTGAAAGCCAGCAATCTAGCTCTGCTAGTATCCTAGCAAGCTAGTAAGAGTATACCGGTATCCTTTAGCATATATATAAATGTAGTATTTTAAATCCACTGCACTTCATGCGGAGCAGGGCATGATACTACTTTAACATCCTATTAGTGCAAAATTGTTTTCTAACAAAGGAATAGTTATGCTGTTAACTTTTGCAAGAACCCAAAAGAACAAGACTTGGGTCGCAGTTAATGAAGATCTTTTTAAGAACAGTATTTTAAGACACGTTTTTGAGCTGGCCTTTAGAAGTCCAGGTCACTAGAGCTGTTATATTTAGTTACATTCCTGAGTGCGTGTGGGACCGTAAAACAACAACAGTCTCCAAAACAGCAACACAAAAATTCTGTTAGAGCCATTATTTTTACCTCTAAAATTTGCTGAGCTCGAAGTTCTTTCTCCATTCTGATTTGCTGGATTCGCTTAATCTTTTCCTATAGGAGGAAGAAAGTTATTTCTTGTTAAGAAAACAGTATTGAGAAAATAACTTTACTTTTACATATTAAAAAAATTATGAAGTTTATACACGCATACTTGTTATTGAGTCTCAAACCCACTGCAGTCAATTGTTCCCATATAACAAGGTACATTTTTAGTTTTCACTATCATTAGAAGATGTCTGGTATATCCCAGAAGAAACACTCTTAGTGAGGCACAGGTGCTCATGACTAACTTGTCCTAGCAGCCTATTTTTTTAACAGCTTTAAGGATAATGTAAGTGAGCTAGCAGCATTCAAATTCTGCATAGCAATGGTGGAGCTGTTTAGGAATCAATGGAAATGGGAGCCGTGACATGAAAAACACGATGTTTTGATGCGATCCCCCTGAATAAGAAATACGGGCTTCGAACCACTACTTTCTGCCTTGGTTCCAGCAGCCTTTCAGGTCACTACAGTAACAGAGGGCAACATGGAGAATCCAAGCACTGTGAAACCGAAAGCACATCCTCTGCCAACCAGTAAGTCACCCACATGCACCTGGACAATTTATTCACAGTTAGGTGCACTTCAGTTTCTCCAGATTTTTAGAGCATTCAGGTAATTGATGATGAGTTTAGATGCCTTAATATGTAGTTTAGGGGACTGAGCTTTATACATACTGAAGGGTGAAATAACAAAACAAAAAAAAAAGTAACCAAAACAGCAGCCAGAGGCAGTACAACACATTTCAGCCATTTCATTGTGGCAAGAAGAATATGATCAAGGTTAGCACTCCACAGACGGATGTTGTGGAACCATATTCTAATTTGCTCTTATTAGGGAATTAATTCCTAAAGTCTGTATAAAGTCTTATTGCATTGATTTAGACATGCAATAATTGCAGACTTTGGGATTAGTTCAAGACCTCTCCGGGCCACCTGTGTCAACACTCAGTCACTGTCACGGTGACAAAGTGTCCCATGATGTTCAGGGGCAACCTCTCCTGTTGCAGTGCGTGCCCGCGGCCGCTCGTCCTGTCACTGGGCACCTCTGCAAAGAGCCCAGCTCCCTCCTCTTGGCACCCTCCCTCCAGGTGTTTATAGACATCGGTGAGCCTTCTCTCCTCCAGGCAGAGCAGCCCCTGCTCTCAGACCTTCCCAGTTTAACTCACAGATTGTAGGGTGACAACTTTTATACTGAGCACTTTCTTCATGGAAAAAATCTAAAGTTACCATCTGCATTTGATTTAAGCCTCTCTAAATACTACTATAATAACAATATGAACACCAAACACAAAACAGTTAATTCAAATAATATTTCAACATTCTTTTTCAAAAATAGTTGTATGTACCATCTGTACTATGCATTCATATTCTAATTAAACATTAGTACAGGTAAAATTGGTCACTTGAAGTCATTTTATCATACTTTTAGAAGGTTCTATACACTTTTTCCTCCGCCACTGTAAGAGGGTAAAAAACCTCAATGGTACTGAATACAAAAAAATGTCTTCTCACTGAAAGCCAAAAAACTTGTCCTTTGACTGCTAACAGACAAAGCATTTAATTTCTGAACTCTACAGTAAGTTTCACACTGAACAGAATGAATATAAAAGAACAACCATGCAAATGTATTTTTGGATGCAAATTACTACCTTTAAAAAAGTTTCAGATTCCCAAACTAAGTAACTTTTCTTAATTTGTTAAAAACTCCACTTCTGTAAGTAGCTTCATTTGGTAAAGTTTATATGGGCTTACCTCTATTGGAAGTATTTTCTGTGACACTATTTAACAATAATTGTATGTTTAAAAGCACTTACTAATTCACTGGCATACTGAGACACAACCCTTGGCACACAACTTCAAATCATGGACAGGCAGCAGGAATCACTAAAGAAGTTAACTACACTACCCCAGTACTGTACGTAAGCATGCATGATACAGCTTGTTTTCACAGAACCAAATAAAGGAAGATCACATCGCTGTTCTTTAGTAGCAGTCTTCTAATTTCTTACTGATATTGGCAAGCAATTACGTATGTTGGGTGGCTTAAATCAATACAGACAAAATTGGGATGTAATGACAACACGAAAAACAACTACAGATTTTAGAATTTTAAATAATATACACTGTATGGTCTTTAAAACTAGATCCAAAACACTCACTTTGTAATCACCATACTTAAAAATTTACTAAAATATCCCTAATTCAATATTTCAAAATGTAATTTAAAGAGCTTATTTAGCAGTCACGTAAAGTTTACCTGCTGCTTCATTATCTTTATCTGCTCCTTTTGCTTTCTCTTTTCTTCCGCTGCCATAATAGCTAACAAACAGAAGCAAACAAAAGATTAGTATCAGCAGAACATGACAAAAGACAGGTAACTTTCCACTAACACTTTTCAAAATAATCTGCTAGCTTGAGCAAACTTACAAATAATACTTGCCTTGCTGTTTTTTCGCCTCTTTGGCAGCTCGAGCTTGTTCCTGCTTCTGGAGTTTTCTCAGTAGCTTTATTTGTGCTGCTTGCCTGGCTATTTCTGTTACCAAAAGAAAATATTAAGTTCATAAAAACAATGCTGTCCAGCAATAAAGATACAGCTCATATTCCAGACATCTGCTTGAGGTAAGGATAGAGAAAACAGAGGACTTGTTTTGCACACATTTATCTTGACAACATTTCACTATCAACTACCTTTAGTGGTATCTTATGTAACAGTACCTACATCAACAGTGCTAATGAACAGGGATATACCTTCCACAGAAAAGAAAACATGACCTTTGGAGGAAAGAGTTGTCTTTGAAGTGATAACATCAGGCCAATAACGCTGCTCATTTAATGGTTTATTCTTTCTTCTTGAAGTAGAAAACATTTGCCTCAGAGTACTAAATCAACATTTTATTCAGAAAGCAACAAATTCCGGATTTCCATACATGTCAGGCCATGTGATTATCTAATCCTTTCTTAGAGGCCACAAGAGCACTCTCATCTGGGTCACACTTCTCTCTACTGTGACTCCCTACAGCCAGCTACTCTTCTGCTATTTAGTAACTTCCTCAAGCATTCTACTATTTTAAGTGAGAATATTTATGAAATTTACATGAACTGTGCATGGACACACTGAAGTAAGACAGATGTAGGAAAGGTTTTCTGGACATTGAATTCAGCTTGCTATTCACAGGATGGAGGTCCAGGACCTCTTTGACATCGGTCTCCAAAACACTGTCAGATTCCCTGGAAATGACCATGACACAGGCAGACATACAGAAAACAGACATACAGATGCTGCTGCAGATAGGAAGGGTAGCATAACCAGGTACACAACCATAGATTAGCCTTCAAAGACTATCTGTCAGAGTCAAGGGGAAACCATATAGGAGGATAAGTAACATCTCAATCTAAACAGAACCAGTAGCTGGAAATTAGAATTTACACTAGAGAGGTGAACTTGAACTATGAGCTATGGAAAGGCCAACAGATGCAGAAGACCACTTCCTCTGAACTGACACAATCCGTGAAGGGGATGTAGTTGATATTCAGCATGTGCCTGACAAAGACACATAGGAAACAAAGACCTATACTGCAAAAAACAGGGACAATAAATCAGACTGCCTGTATTTCCATTCAACTAGTCTGTGCTGTATTGAACAAAATTAAAAGGCTTCTAAACCAAGACAATAAATCTTAAAAGAAATTAGGGAAACTACAATTCTTGGTATCAAATGATAACCCAGGTTAAATGGACACCTCAGACACAGTGGAATGATGATTAATAATACATGGTGTTGCAAGGTACCTACGTTAAAGGAATATCAGAACGAGATTTGCAGGCTGAAGACCAGCATTCTACACAAAGTCACATAGCATAAAAACAATAAATGAAGGGAGATCTGTGTAGTCCATTTGGTGTAACCCTAAAAGAGCTGTACAGAAGCAGTCTTCAAGCATGCATACTCCTCAAGTGAGCAACCCATAAGAAGCTGAAAAGCATACACACTTGTCCAGGTAAACAACGAGTCAAAGGAAAAAGGTAAAAGGGAAAAAGGTTTAAAAAAGGAAAAAAGTAGTCCTTGTGTGGCTCTTCAGAAAAGGAGGCCATCATAGGAAAATGCTGAGCATGTAAAAAATGAAAAGCTTGATCAAATAAGAACAGGAAAGCCTATGGTATACCAACGTAAAAGAGCGAATTAGAAAGGTTAAAAAAGAATCTCAAGAGCACCTTGCAAAGGATGCCTGAGCAGACTACAAATGATATTTACACACATCACAAGAAGCAGCCAGAAATGCAATCAGTGGGACCTAATGATGAACAGGATAGGAAAAAGTAGCCTTAGAAAAAAGGGTTACCGAATTCCTTATGCCGGTCCATTATTGAGGATGCTGGGTAGATTCCCTTGCTCTGTCTACAGTAAGAAGGTAAAAAGAGCTAGATGAACTGGAGGTAAATGTAAAAGAAGGATTAGATCAAGAAGGCAAGTCAGATGCTAACAGATCACCAGGATGGGAAGGAGTAAGCCAAGAAATCCAAAGGAACACTAACATGAAACCAGAGACATTTGTCCGGGTGCTTACCGTATTATTAACAGCTGCCACTGTGTCACAGGATTGGTAACTCTCACTAACAAACAAAAAATCTTGGAAAATGCAGATCAGTTAGTCTGATTCTCCTTGCCCGTTGAGGTGATAGAGTCATACTGTACATATTATGTCTTGCACATACTTGCTGAGTGCATTATAAAACACCATCAATTCAGACCCTCAGTGTGACTTCTATGAAGGGAAATTCAGCGTAATTTCGGGTTTCAGTGACTCGTTTCTAAGTCAAATATTAATAAAACTAAGCTGTTATGTCATTGAAGGGACGCTCCACAGACTGAAAGTTCTTCAAATGATAGCAGGCGAAGGACAGAGATCAGCAGTCGTCTTTTGTGATGAAGAAGAGTTAGTAGAGAATTTCTTCACAAGTCAGTATCAGAACCCGCTCTATTCAATAACTTTTAATAAGTTTTTGCATCAATAAAACCTGTAAAGGGGACTGCAAAGTTAAATCCTGAAATGGGAATATGCTGTTAAATACTGGAAAATCCAAGACTGTACTGGCAGAAAGGAACTCTGAAACAGTCCTGCAAACAGTGGGCAAAGGTAGCAGAGGAGCATCATGATAGATAAATGTAAGGTAATACACCTAAATAAGAAATATTAAAATTATAGGACACATAAGAGGATCAACAGGATGGCACAACTACCTTCCAAGAAAACTATCTGGGCTTCTCAGTTTGCAGAGGAGAAGACTAAAGACAGATGGGATCAAGGCCTAATATCCTAGTGAAACACATATCGCTCCTCTTTAGAAAAAACATGAACTCTCTATAAACCGATACTGTCTGCTTGTGAAAACAGTAAACATTTCTTACCTTGAGCCTGGAGCTTTCTTAAAAGCTTTGCATCAGTGTTGTCTAGAAATTCAGTGCTACCAACGTTTGGAGGTCGGCCTTTGCGGCGTCTCGTTCTTGACTCCTCTCGAGAGTGCTGTCTGTCCGGATTTGGTGGCCGTCCTCTTCGCCCTTCCATAGCTCTGATACGGGGAATGACCTCCTCTTCCTTCAGGAGACACCACTGCACACCCTTTTAATTAACACATTTCACAGACAGGTATTATAAACACAGGTTTAATAAAGTAGAAACAAAACTAAGAATCTGAGAACATGAACAGCAAGAGATATGTTGGGGTTTTTTCCAAATAAGTGATACATATATGAGAAATATGCAAGAGCTGTGACATACCATTTGCACAGTACAATGTCTTGACAATGCCCAGAATCTATACATTAACAGCTAATCAGTACGATCTTTCGTAAACTGTACTACTACGCATAATTTTGAAGACTATTCAATGACATACACAGTTACTACATAGCAAGTATGCCACTACGTTGTTATTTATAATTATCTCTGACCAAATCATGTACTGCTCAACCCATTTAAAAGGCAAAATAGATTCTCCGCATTATGTAAACTCAAAATGAACTAACCCGCTTTCACATAATCTGCTGCTCAACATGAATGGAAAGATGTGTCAAGCTACGAGTCACCATCTTCCAAATGTAACTGTTTACAGAAATTTTGATGTACATAACAAGCACACAGTATATTTTCAAATATTGCTTTGTATAGTGTTGTAGATCTCAACAACTGAGCTGAAAAAAGCAGACTCGTTTTAACCTTGAAGTTTTATTTAGTAGAATTTAGTTCTCCCCTCATCCACTACAAGAAAATTAATTTCTGCACCAACTTGAAGCAAGCAGAAGTTGGTGACTTTTAAGAATTCATCTATATGAACTAAAGGTTAGCTATTTTCTCAAAGTAAACATAGTATGCAGCGACACGTTCAAGCCTTTCTTTCACTATTACCACTGGGGTTTTTTGTAGAAGCCCCAAAACCAATATTGAATTACTTTGTTAATACAGTAACTCAAGTTAGTCCTCACATAGAAATGGCTTTACTTCAACGATTAAAAATACTTCACTGCATCTACTGAGTAGAACAGGAACACAGTCTTATCTACCTGATCCTGTTTCACTGAACATGAGTATTTCAAAACTATAACATCTTTCACCATTTTCCCGAGTTTTTGAAAAATGTAGGGGAAAAATGTAAACTAAGTATCCTTCAAGACTACTCCATAATTTACCTTCAAAAGTTTGCAGAAGATTTTTAAAATGTCTGCTAAAGCAACAATGAAAGTTGGTAACTTATAAAACACATTAATTATCTGTTCAGACAACATACATTTGCATTACCGAAGTTTTCACACTTACATGTAAATACTGAAACTCAATTTGTTTTACATAAAATACATTTTAACTTGCTTATTCTGACAACTTAAAATTTAATTCCTCTACTCATTCTTTATAATTACAAAATTTTAATATAAGATTCAATAAAAGAAATCACAGTTTGCTAAAAAGCCATTCAGATTCCAAGAAAGTTCTCAGTATCTGCAGAAATACCTTTTTTTGTAGTCTGCCTCCCAGTAAAGAGCACCCCAGGAGTAAATCTCACACTAGGTTTACAGACCTTCCCAAGTGTTTTGGTATTGTCCATGTTCCTAAAAACAAGCTGTTCAGAATCTTGACCATGTCACTATGTGTACAATGCACCACCACTAACAATTTAGAATCACAGAACAGTTAGAGTTGGAAGGGACCTTAAAGATCATGGATTTCCACCCTCCTTCCCTGGGCAGGGACACCTCCCACCACACCAGGTGGCTCCAAGCCCCACCCAACCTGGCCTTGAACCCCTCCAGGGATGGGGCAGCCACCCCTTCTCTGGGCAACCTGGGCCAGCGTCTCACCACCCTCACACCAAAGAAGTTCTTCCTAATATTTAATCTCAATCGCCCCTCTTCAAATTTAAAACCATTCCCCCTTATCCTATCACTACACTTCTTGACAAAGAGTCCCTCTCCAGCTCTCCTGGAGCTCCCTTCATATCCTGGAAGGCTGCTCTAAGGTCTCCCCAGAAGCCTTCTCTTCTCCAGGCTGAACAGCCCCAGCTCTCTCAGTCTGTCCTCAGAGGAGAGGTGCTCCATCACTTTTATCATCTTCTTGGCCCTCCGCTGGACCCATTCCAACAGCTCCATGTCATNTTGGTTCCGGTTCTGACCCTTGCAGGAAACCACTTGTCACTGGCTGCCGTGTGGACATTGACCCACTGACCACAACCCTTTGAGTGCGGCCATCCAGACACATCCTCATCCACCGAGTGGCCCATCCATCCAACCCATGACTTTCCAATCTGGAGACTAGGATGCCATGCGGGACAGTGTCAAATGCTTTGCTTAAGTCCATTTAGATGATGTCCGTTGCTCTGCCTTTGTCCACCAAGTTCATGGCAGTATCGTAGAAGGCCATCAAGTGTGTCAGGCAGGATCTGCCCTTGGTGAAGCCATGTTGGCTGTCTCCAATCACCTCCTTATTTCCCATGTGCCTTTGCAGAGATTCCAGGAGCATCTGCTCCATGATCTTAGCAGGTACAGAGGTGAGACTTAATTCAAAACAGTTACCTCTATCACTTAAACAGAAGTTAATTCATCTTCTATCTTGAAGAGTACTACTTAGGGGTACACTTCAATTTCACCATCTAGTACCTGCCTTACAAACTATCACAGGTTCAGTTGAGGAAAGTAAGCTAGTTTTAATACAGTACTTAGCAGCCACTCCAACGTGAAACATAGGACATCTTATCCTGTGCACCCAAAGTGCCAGAGGAAGGGGCAGGGGGAAGAGCAGGAAGGCAAAACATAATTCAGAGAAAAGCAGGAAGAGAAGCCATATTTCAAGAAGTACCTCAGACCCTGCCACAGACATTGCTCTCATTCTGTACTCGCATTTTCTCTATTAATGATGCCATAGATAATAAATATGCGGGGGGAAAAAGATGGAAGTCTGAGAGAACATCAGTGCCACAGAGACCACGGATGTATATTACGTTTTCCTAATTTCTCCCAAAAGAGAAACCAGAGGCCATCAAATGAAGCCAGTAGAAGGTTCAATAAGCAAAAAGAGCTGGCGTTTCAAGGAATGGGAACAAGACTGTTTAAAGTCCTGCCAAAGGACACTGCGGATGCAAGAAGTTTCCACAAGTTTAAGAGAGAACAAGATAAAAACAGCCCAGAGCAGATCCATTAAGAGCTAATCGGGAGTTAATTGACCATCTATGCTTCTGTGCTCAGGTATGTTTTAAAATCTGACCCAAAATACATTTCTATCAAAATGTAAAATATGATATTCTGTGGACTTTCAATATTCTAGAGATAAATATGGGGGTTATGCCCCAACTTACTGGGGCTCTTTGCAGAGGTGCCCAGTGACAGGACGGGCAGCAACAGGCACACACTGCAACACACGAGGTACTCCCTGAATATCAGGGAAGAGTTTGTCCACAATGACAGTGACTGAACACTGGAGGAGGTGGCTCAGGGAGATTGTGGAGCGATTCTTTGCAGCTGTTTGGACATGGTCCTGGGTAAGTGGCTCTGGGTGACCCTTCCTGAGCACAGCCTGGACAAAGTGACCTCGAGAGGTCCCTCCCAAGCTCAATCATTCTGTGATGGATACTCTTTTTATATATTAACCAAAGCTGGAAGATGTGAAGTTAGGGCACTGCTCAGTATCACTCCAATACACTCTCTTCCACCTGCTACTTGATGCAGCATTCCTACCCATATTACTGGAACTCATAAGGATGCATGCCCTCTCCGTCACTCTAATCACACTGACACTAATCTTTGTAAACCCTGGCAGTTCAAAGGTTTTGTCACTGAATTTCCACATTTGCCAAACTTCAAACATTCCTCTATTTCATGGCCCACTCCTGCAAGATATATCTCTCTGTTAAAGCAGTTAATCACCACTTTGAGTAACCCATAATATCTGGTTGTTTGCATACCAGGAGAGAGAAACACAGGCATGATCAGAAGCAGGCAATCAATATATTTTTAGCCTGCTATAGGTAATTCTTCAAAAGAACTAATTTAGCCCTTATATATATTTCTTCGCATCTTGTTCCATCTTTGAGCTTTGTAAAACTTATCCAATCACTTCGGATGCATGCTGCACATCTCAAAAGATGACAAAAATAAATAACGAAGAAAGGGAAGAGTAACCAAGAAAGGCTACAGAGAATAATTGAAACTACAGCAAAAGCAGAAATAATATTCCTGGAATTACCCCCAGACATCCACGATGATATGATTATCATGTGTTGTTTTGAAGCTTGAGAATTCAAAAAAATTTAGTGAAAAAGGTGGAAGTTCTCTCCATGAGAGCACCATACTGTTTTACCAAATGAAGTTATCAGCCTGAATGCAGCTCAACTCTTTACATATAATCTTCATTCACAATCTCATACATAAAATGTAAATACATTTTAGCACCTCTGAAAGAGCTACCCCCCTTTTTTTTTTTTTT
>VXBW01000180.1:571802-589522 GCA_013400375.1 Thinocorus orbignyianus
CAAAAAACAAGAAAACTTTTCCTTTGTCTAACCAAGTCTCAATGGCACCTACCACAAACGATACAAGTAGAAACTACAGGGACATGTACGGCAATTTAATGTTCATATTGCCAGCCTCCCCTACAGAAACCTGCCCTTCCCAATACCTTCACTCTCAAGTTTTACAGTATCAAAGAAGGGCAAAAGCTGCAAATCTCCTCACAATTTAAATGGAGAAGAGAGAGATAAATAGAGAAGGAGACAAGACTACTGAAGTAATATGAGCATCAGATACAAAAAAGGTAAGAGGGTAAGAAGACAGCAGGGACCCTGACATTACATTACGTTCGCAGAATAAGGAATTGTTCCAGTCAAGCCATTTAGGTATGTGACAGAGCTAACAGCCACATGAACATGCAATCATTGTTATATGAAGGTCAAACATGAAGAGCGTTTAGCAACGTTTCACCCTGCAAGCCAGGAATCAGGAAGCACTACCTCAAAATAGCTGCTTACTACACAATCTGTCTTTATTGCTTTCAAATTTATACCATGTAAACATTATGTATTTCTACAGGATATTGCAAGGACATAAGGCTTAACTAGAGTCTGAATTCAAGACTGCTGAGAACGTCATGTCTGTCCACAGTCCTGTAGTAACATATTCAGAATATTTCTCTTTTAAGAATGGAAATATATTTGTAAGTATTCACTGACAAAAGTCAAAAAACCTCTGTGCACATCCTGAAGAAATGGCACCAAAATACAGTGACACAGTGTGGCACAAGCAGAATTAGTTTCCTTAAGATTCTAATTTTACTCATCGTTGTGAGGTTTATCTACGCTAAGTCTAACAGTCCTATAAAGCATAACTGGTACAACTCAGCATTCCTCTCCCTAACAATCCCATGTTTCAGGAAGCTCAGGCGGTGCTCTCAATACAGGAAACATTGGTATTTAAACACTGCTTATACATATGCACATCAGAATACATGAAAAAGGTGTGACTTGGCGCATACACATAAATCACTACGATATGAGGCTTATACAGTAGAGGAAGAAATAGAGGTTTAGTCAGAAATATCTGAACTCTAAGAGAAAAGCCGTAGCTCAGAGTTGTTTGGTCTGAGAGAACCAGGCTCAGAGCGGATCACAAGGCATGCCCAGCTCCCCACACTGCCGAGTGAGATCATGCACCGGAGTGGTTTTCAGCACTGCTCAGGATCAAGCTCTCAGCATCTCAATGTAACTACTACTAAGAAAAACGCACAATTTTTAGCAAGAATTATCTAAAAACAGGCAATGCTTCAGATTGTAGCAAAAATTACTTCACCTAAATTGAAGTTAATGTTCCTTGGATCAAAGACTTTACTTTTTAAAAAGTGGATACCTGCGGTCCATCTCTGGCTTCATAGAAGTCACCCACTCCTATTTTTGCACTGAAGCTGAAATTGTCCCTTGAGATATCCATTATTCCATTTCTGCTGAGATACTGAAAAAATCACATATTTTTCCACTTCAGCTTGTAAATATTTACAACCCAGCTTTGATGTACAGCTAACTTTGTGAGTGTAATGTTTCGCATATTCTAGCAAAAGAATATGCATTTACAGGAGAGCAAATCAGTAACAGATTGAGATACATTACGCCTCACATCGCACGGTATTTTGAAACAAGCATCTTTTTTTTGAGGGAAAAAAGTGGCATTTTTAACTGCAAGCATGCTTAGTAGCATTAGACCACGTAAGTTAAAAAGAGGAACGTACCTTTACCACTTCTGGATACTGCCTCAGCTTCTTTCCACAAGGTGCAAAATATGCTACTTCTCCTTGAAGACGACCACCAAAGTTTCTTATGCGGGTTTCTCTTTGCCAGCTGGAGTAACATGAGATATTTGCATACACCAATACACTTTTTTTAAAATGAGTAATTAATGTCAATTTAAGATTTTAAAAGGCATACATCTAAAATGTTACATGAGTTTCGCAAGTCAAACAGACAAAACCAGATGTTATTATTATGCAGATTGTCCAAACTCTGACTATACATGGATTTATTTATATCAAGCTACTTGCTTATTACCACATTTTAAACAGCTTAGAACTATATTTCACAAAGTTATTTGGAGTCTACAATGGCCCAGATCTAACCACGAGGATTAATTTCCAGTGGTAAAATTGCTAAGAGGCAGGTGATGTTTGCAGAAGACTCGATTTGATGAACAAAAATTAACACATAAAATACACTGACACTTCTAAAGAGATACACGGTCACTGTGTGTTGGAAATCCAAGTTGTTTAAGTTATTTCTGTATTATTCAGCCTCAAATTTTTTAAAGTATCGTTTCTTTACTGACTTTTGGAGGTGTTATCTCTTTTAGGGAATATCAGGTATGTACATAACCTACCCGTATTCGAGAGGAACACGCAGCTCCCGTTCATCTGTTACTCTTCGTCGTTTTGAAATACCTAAGAAAGAATTTCTGTTTAACACCTAGGAGAATTTACAGAATGAAAACACGTTCCTAAAATACACTTTTTATCCTTATATCCCCAAAACTAAAAGATAAACACAAATAAACATTCTTGCCTCTCTGAGAGCTGCAGGACATGAATCATGTGCACAGACAAAATTTTGGAAGATGCATTTCTCTAAAGGCAGTTTGGACCTTTTGTAAAGAATCTCTCCCCTGTGGAAAGGGACACGAGGGAGTGCTGTTACCAGAGTGAACCCCAGAACTCACTCACACCCTGGCAGTGAGGAGGGGCATCACGGGGTGCGATGGCGCCTGTGCCAGCAGGGAGCGACTGCCTGGCGTCCCCAGCAGAGAGCACCGAGACACTGCCCACGCCTGGACACCAGACTTCTCAGCAACGTCGGCAGCCTTGAAGTAACACGACTATTACGTTGCTTCTAATGGTCAGACTGGAGGGAGTGAAAATGCCTGCCCAGTTCTCCAGTGAAAAACGGACACAGAGAAGGGACATGAGACCTCTTCAGTGACCAACCAGCTCCAGGTAAAATGGGTGTGAAAGTATGTATAACTGTATTATGGTGCTTCTCATCAAGATAAAGTACTACCTAAAAAAAGGACCGAAAATTAATTTATTCTACTTCTCCTCTGTTAAAGGGACAAAAAACTGCTATCAGCCTTTTCAAAGCATTGTAAATCAACACTGATTCCCGAGCAAAAAAATTAACTTTATATTTTGATTATTTGAAATACTCCTGATGCATAGGGAACCTTTTACAAACTGTGCAATTAATAGGCCTGTTTCTGAGCAAAGTATGAAGGAGATCACACCACACTGTTTTTAAGTTAAACACGAAATGAAATTCCTATTCCACTGGATCCAAATATATATAAAAAAACAATTTATGAGCAGATTTCCCCCCTTAAAATCTACTTACTTGCATATTATTCATACATTTCTAATTCAAAGTACTAAACATGCAATGTCATTTAATTGTTACCATGCAAGTGGGGAAGTGTGATTTTCAAAAATTTGGTTTCTTCTGCTGCAGTAGTACTAACACTTGCAGATTAGTCACCAAATGGATTGTAAACACTGTGTAACATCGTAACCTCACATCACAATCCAGAGAGGGTGTGGAGTCCCCATCTCTGGAGATATTCAAACCCTGCTGGACACGCTCCTGTCCAACTGCTCTCAGTGACCCTGCTCTGGCCGGGCGCAGGACTAGATGATCTCCAGAGGTCCCTGCCATCCCTGGCCAGACTGGGATTCTGTGACTCATGCAAATGCTAACTGTATTTTTCATGAACCTTTTTAAAATACTTCCTTGCACATAATCCATAAATTCTGCTGAGAAATTTGACACAATAATGAATAAAGTTGCATTTTATCTAAATACAGTTATTAAACCTGCTGAGAAGAGGTAGAAATTGAAGATTCAGAATGCAAACTAAAATGCACCAGAATTAGAAATAAGTAGTTTAGAATAAAATTATAAATAACAAATAGGAAATAACAGAGAGTTTTACTGTAATGTCAGCTCTGGCGATCTCACCCTACCTTGTCTCAAATAATTACATGAGCTAAAATATCCTGGACTAAGTGTAACGTTCAGGTCTTGAGAACACGCAGTTCTGTTGACCAATTTGACTGTCTGTTGTGAATGCCTGTGACAAGATCACAGAACCGCAGAACAGCCCCGGCTGGTAGGGACCCCAGAAGAACACCTGGTCCAGCCTTTTGTGGAAAGGGAGCCCGGATGAGATCACCCAGTGCCCTGTACAACTGTGTCTGGAACACCTCCTGCGACGGGGAGGTTCTGACAGTGAATGGTCATTCTTACTGTAACAAAATTTCCTTCTTACGTTGAGATCTCTCTCGATACCAGTGTCTAAACTACCTTTGTAACTACTTTTACAGCACATGCCAATTAGACATCATATTGCAGTAAAATAAAAAGCACACAGATACCACAGTGCGTACTTGGTGTAACAGCAGTCGGTGCTGTCCCAAGAAATGCTGTGGGTTGGGACTCGGGACACAAGACAGCTGGGGCAGGGCTCGGCGTCTTGGCTGCTTGCAGATGGAGCGGGGTGGAGTGAGCTGTGTGACCGACAGAAGAGCTCTTCACAGACGACGACGTTTTATTCAGTTTCAGTGGAGTTTTTTCTCCCTCAGTGTCTGTATCTGATTCATCTTGCTCTTTATCATCTTCATCATCTTCATCCTCAGACCCGTCTGTATCTGACTCAGAATTACTGTCAGACTCTGCTGAAAAAAGTGTGGCAAAATGTACATTATGACTCGGTAACCAGTGGAAAGTTATAAAATTTGCAAAGTCTTTTGTCTTATTTAATAACAAGCTTTTCTGACTTGAATCTTTTTTCAAAACAACTTTTGAGTATAAATAGAAAGCTATAATTAACTACCTACAATTTAAAATGACTACAAATATGACAGCATAAAGTAATTTGGAGTGATAATGCACTTTTGTTTCAAATGGAATTCTTTGGTTTTCCATGAGGGGATGAAAGACAGAGGCTGAACGTTTTAGGAGGTTGTTTACCCCAGAATGAGCCACACCAAAGATACCCCCTGTGAGCCAGACAGTGGCTGAACACTGTCACAGGAAGGGCATCTGTAGGTGGTGAAATCTGGCATGAAGAGGAGGCAACGACTGAACTGAGTACAGGCAGAAAGGTGACAGAGTTGGAAGCGTGGTCATCAGGGCAAAGGAATGAATTAGAAAGGGCAGACAGGATAAGGAACTGAAGATAGACTACGGCTGCGAGGGAAAAAAAAGAGGATTAGTATACGGTCTGTAGATGAGAAGGGGAAAGAATGATGAAGGTAGAGCTGAATGCAAGGGATATCAGCACACAGAGGGGGAAAGGAATGACTGGGAATACACTAAGTGCCTTCAAACTGGCCTTGCCTTTCTAAATTGCCCAAGAGTCTGTAAAACAGTAGTCCGAATGCTGTCTATGAACACCACAGCCCTTACAGCTGTCCTGGTACTTTCCTCCAGTCCTGCTCCTTGACTATTGTGCTCCTGAATGAAACCTAGAAACATGAGTTTTCTTGCCACTTTTGACAATTTGAAGGCCTTG
This sequence comes from Thinocorus orbignyianus, assembly GCA_013400375.1. Lineage (NCBI taxonomy): Eukaryota > Metazoa > Chordata > Aves > Ciconiiformes > Thinocoridae > Thinocorus > Thinocorus orbignyianus. The sequence continues at coordinate 577,369 of VXBW01000180.1, forward strand.
TTTAGCTCCTCTGTCGTTGGGAAAGCCTGTTCTGTAGATTGGCTCTGCCTGCCAGAAGAATTAACCATCAATCAGCCTATTCTCCCCATCCCTTCCTAGGTACCTGGCCACAGATGCAGTACATGAGCCACGGGCTGGGTAACTGATCTGGAAGGCAGGTCTCCAACAACGTTTCCAGGGCCATTTTACCAGGACAGCTGAAAGTACACTTGCCATATGATCAACTATCAGAGTACCCAAACCACGACTTTGGATACCACACAATGGGGGACTGGGAGACACATGCTACTTTCCAGCATATCTGCAGGACACTGTGCGGGCCATGCTGCCCAAAAATTTCCTACACCTATTTTAGATTACGGTGGGAAATGCATGCTTTCAACACTCAAAAAAAAAAGTTTCTGCTTTTCCTATTAAAAAGGTTAAACCACCTGATTGGCTATCATCAGAATCATCATCTTCATCATCCTCATCTTCATCTTCATCGTCGTCGTCATCATCATTTGAGTCGTCAGAGTCCTTACTGCTGGGGGCATCTGAGTCTACCCCTCTGAACTGCTCCACCACCAGTTTTGCAGAATGAAGGCGGTGCTGGGTTTTTACTGCATTTACTGCATTATTGCTGACTGGTTTATCCTTTCCTGAACCAGGTAACACAGGAGAGGTAGAGGGCATAACAGGTGTCCGGTTACCAGCTGGTTTTTTCCCACAAGCGCTCAAGTTTACTGGCAAAGAGAAGGGGGCACTACCAGAAATGGCTACGCTTTCATTGATCTTGGTCTGGGATTTCAGTTTTGTAGTAAGTGCAAGAGGAGCCTCCTGGATGACGCTCTGAATAACTCCATTGGGTTGGTGATTACCTAAAAGTGCATTTGTCAGGAATGGATTAGAATGGTTGTTTTCCAAGGATGTGAGTTTTTGATGAGCTGGTGAACTAGATGTTGGTTTGGGGCTCGACAAAGCTGCAATAACCTTCTTCAGGTTCTTAGATGATTCCTGTTTCTTTAGCTGTGCTGCTGGGAATGCCTGTTTATATTGTTCCTAAAGAAACAAGAAGAAAGCAGAATAAAACATGGATTTCTTTTCTTCATTTTTTTTTTTTTTTTTTAAGTATTCAGGCAGGTGAACTCTATGAAATGTTAAGCATCTGCTAGGCTGTTTTTAGTTCGTGGAAAGAAGGTGCTGCCTACAACAGAAGAGGTAAGTTCTGTAAGTCTCGTGATTCTCACCATAAATACAGTAAGAAAAGACAAACTGATCTGAAAGTGAAGCTGATCTACATTATGCAGGGGAGCTACATCACTCTAGAAGTGATTTTCATAAAGATATTACGCATCTTGAAAAAAATAAAATTTAGAAGAGCCTACTCCTACGTACTGGCACAGGAAAAACCTCTGCTTTTTAGTCATTTTAGCATATAAAGTCTCATTAGCAAATGTTAAACCAGCTTTAGTAATTCATTCATTTTAAAGCACAAGGTAAACACAACACACTGATGGCTATAATACCAGCAGTAAACCAACAGAAGGCTTGTGGCATAGAAAAAAATTATCAAACAAAACCATGGGGAAATAGGTGTTACTCAGAAGCACTGTGATATGCCAGTTTTTCAACCCTGAAGTAGTAGTACTTCAGTAAAACTTAAATCGGAACTGGTTCAGCAATGCACTTAAAGTTTACACTATCTTTATCCTTGGAAGAATCCTGAGACTAAAGAAAATACATCATCTTTGACGGGAAAAAATATAATCATAGAATGGATAAAGATAGTGCATTTTAAATCAATTTTACAATATTAAGTTAAATACAACACATTTTTGAAGTTACTAACATTTAAAACTGATTATGAAATTAGGAAGACCTGTAAAAATAATTATTCACACAGTGCATGTTTCCAGTAACAGGTGTGAAGAAATCAAACCACTAAACAGGTGATGTATCATCAGCTAAAGACTCATAACACAAATTTGACAGCAGAAGCCTCCTCCAATGGCAAAGACATATTTTTTCATAATTATAATTTATTTAACTATTCCATGTAAATTACTAACTCATTTAAATTCCACCACGTAACCGGGAGTTGAAAGAAAAAAATATTATTTCTCTTCTGGTCTAGGAATAAAAACTATGTGATAAAAGTAATCTCACTTCACCAATCTTACTTGGTCAGAAGCAAATAGTAAAACTCGCCTTGGTAAACTTATTTTTTAATATATTCATTTATATATACACACACGCACCAAATCTAACGTTTTAAAATGTTGTATTTTCATTCTCTTCTAATCCCAATTCAATTCTAATGGAATAGAAATTATGAAAATTCATCTCTGGTCACCATAATCACTATCAACAAAATAAATAAATTGAGAATCTACAAAGACTTTCCGTAAGCTACAGCACTGATAAGACAGACACATATAAACATATTGCAGAGTCCCGACCAGTAAAAAGATCACATTTATTGCAATGGCCATACTGAGTTTTAAACAGCTATCGGTGCATTAGTATCCTCATGTCTTTAAAGGGCAAACAAACCATAACATTAAAATTGAACATTATTTTTTTTAGAAAGGCTTTCAGCTACTTTGTTTGAAATCATAATTAAAATAGGTATTTTTAATTCCTTTGACTTGAAACAAAGCAAAGCTGTACTTACATACTAGATACGGGAAGTATTAAATCAGCCCTCTGACAAACTCAGAGAAACAAAGGAAAAATATCCAGTCCACTCAATTTACCCATGAGTACTTTTCTTATTTTGAGTCTGATTTTAGCTGTTCACTTTCCTTGGGAGATGGAAAAACCCTTTGCTTTCTTTGTACCCATTAATCTCACTCATTGCTTCCAGCAGAGTTGTGGAGTTCCACTATGTGACGAGCTCAAAACTCAAGTTTGGCATGATGTGACAGTAAGTTGCGTATATGATTACATCATCTGTACATTAGGGTAATGCACCAAGTATATGATTCTTCTCAGAGACAGTTGCGGAGCATTCACGGCATTTCTAATAAATGTATAGAGAAGCATCTCTAAAATTAAACCCTAATATTTGCAGCTCCTCGGCAAAAAAACCAACCCTACAAACAAGTAAGCACAACAAAAAAACCCAACATGCACACAATGCCAGAAAACCAACCACTACAGTTCAGAACATCTATTATCCACACAATTTAGCCAATATACATCACTCAGAAATCCCATCAACTTTATAAAACGCATAAAAAACCCCCGTGACACGAAAATCATGTACATATATTTTTAAAACATTATATTTAAAAGATCTTGATAGTACAATATTGTACCTTGTTAAGCAGGCAATGGTTGCAAATAATCAAAAAACCCAGTAATTTTTCACTTACCCGTTTTGATCTTACATCGCTGGTCAAAGAGATAGATTCTTCAGAGGTATTTTTATTCCCTGCTTTAAGTAGATCAGGGGAAGGAACTATGAGTTTTAAATAGGTTTCCTTTTTGGCTTGATGTACCAAAGACAAAGGTTTCACACTGGGAACCAATCCCGTAGACTGTATCACACTTGTGTGTTTGTTCACAGATTCCTCCTTTGCCTGAGAGCTTTGGAAAATAAACGGAAGCTGCTGTGACAAAACCTGAGGCTGCTTCTGCTGGGACTGGAATGATGAGTGAGTCTGGGAATCAGACACAAGAGGTATCTGCTGGTGTGTTCTTTTATCTTGGGACTTTTCGTGTGGTTTTTGTCCATCATTTTTCATATCTGTTACACCACTATGCATTAGCACCTGCAAAATACATATTTTTGACTGTTTGTATTAGATCAGTTAAAGAATTTAAAACCAACAACAACAACAAAAANTTTTAATGTATTTCTGACTGTAAACCTGACAAGACACTCAAGATTCCAACCCTGTTTTTCTACGGGCACCACGGAAAAGTAACCACTCAGACAGAAAGCAAGCAACTGCCAAAGCCACATCTGTAGAGAGATTTATTTCCAACACACTGTATCGCACACAACACTTAGTTTCTCTGTATTTCCAACTTTCTAACAAAAATAGCAATCTACCCAACTGTTAAACTCCTAGCCTTTAACAGATGAACACGTACAAAGAAAGCAAAAAAATACCACTCAGAAAACCCTCAAGCAAAACTAAAAAGAGTAGTTTTAGCGTTCATTAACGTGTCGTTAATTGTTCACTGATAAAAATGTGAACAGGCCCATTTTTCACAAATAGCTTCCAGTGACAAGACTCTGAGAGCAGAGTGAGTTGTCATACCTTGTTCTTGTTTTTGTGATGTGCTTCATTTTCAGAATCGGATTCATCATCTTCACTCTCTTCAGCACTCTGGTCCTCCTCCTCCTCCTCTTCATCCNAACAATTCTACTATTCTTGCCAAAGGATGAAAAATAACAAACCCAATCTTGCTATATATTTATTGTTTAGGGCTTCCCNTAAACTCCTAGCCTTTAACAGATGAACACGTACAAAGAAAGCAAAAAAATACCACTCAGAAAACCCTCAAGCAAAACTAAAAAGAGTAGTTTTAGCGTTCATTAACGTGTCGTTAATTGTTCACTGATAAAAATGTGAACAGGCCCATTTTTCACAAATAGCTTCCAGTGACAAGACTCTGAGAGCAGAGTGAGTTGTCATACCTTGTTCTTGTTTTTGTGATGTGCTTCATTTTCAGAATCGGATTCATCATCTTCACTCTCTTCAGCACTCTGGTCCTCCTCCTCCTCCTCTTCATCCTCCTCTAGATCATCGGAGTCACTGCTACTTATGCCTTCACTTGAGGTGTCTGAAGAGGAGCCCGAGTCACTGTCGCTGTTACTAGAACTTTCCACTGCTTTTTTTCTGGGCTTCTACCATGAAGATGAATGCTCTATTAATGGTTCATCTTTAATCTCTTATATCACCTTATTATTATGCATAATCTTTAAAACAAAAAAGAAAATCAGCCTGGTATTCAGGTCTAGCAAGCCTCCACAGAATGTACTCCTTCCAAAAAAATTTAAACCCAAAAGTTTTATTGCAAACTAATGTCGAAAGAACAACACATATTAGACTCAGCAATATCTTCCAGTGACACATTCATTTAAATAAATTACTTAACTTGTAATTTCACAGTATGCACTGTTCTGCAATGCAACATTTTGAAGACTGAAAAGAAAAGCTCATCAAATAGCTTCTGGGACATGCTTCTGAAGAGCGGACCAAAAATCTGACGAAATACTCTGACAACTACATAATATTTACATTCTCAGCAAAACGAATTTGCAGACAGAAAGTGAAAGTAAAAGAATCCGCAAACAAGAATGTAGAGAAAGAAGAAAGGCAAGACTGGCTTTTAGAGTGCAATGGATGAAGAAAGTTAGCTTTCTGGGGAGCGAATCAAAATGGACACATGTATTTTACCAACAGCTGAAGGAGGTACACGTGGACTTGAGTGTTATCACGGCAGCTATGTGATGGACATGAAAGTATGTATTACTGCATTGAAGTGTATTTAACCCTTAAAGAGAGCTTGCAGCATGATGCTGGAAAGCAGAGAAAGGTGTGAAACAAGATTACAGATGTCAGGCAGCACCTCAAAAGGGAACTGTGGTTAAAACTAGTCACGAGGAGGATAGATGGATAGCAAAAGTCTTGGTATAAAACAAGAGGCTAAAAAGAGCAATTTTATGTTAAAGATCCCTGTCTCTTAGAGAAGAAATTGACTTAAACTAGTGGCAAAACATAACAAATTTATTCTTACCAGTGGGTGCACTGGTTTTGGATAGGATGGAGTTCTCTTTATCAATTCCTGTGATGAACACAGTAGTACTTCTTATCGACATACCTTCTACATACTGTCATATGCACTGCTCGCTGTTGGAAAACCCTAATTTATTTGGATTTATTGTTTCACTAATCAATTCAGAAAACTGTCAATCGGGGACAATGATCTGAATGTATGCAGACAATTAAAAAAATAACAGTTCTACATAACTGTACTCGTCTATGGTAGGTCTTATGTGTTTCATTACCGGTGTCCTTTACATCCTATTTTAGTATCTTCCTGTCTAATATGTGGCACAGACACAGAGTACCTCTTCATGAAGGTTAAGATCATAAAATGAAGGACAAGGCCACGGTCTGAAGCAGTAAAAGTATCAGTAATTCCCTGAATCACATCTCTAGGATTCCATTCTAGTTTTTTCCTTTCTTGGCTCTCTATTTGTCTCTGTATGAGGAAAGGGAAACACAGAAAACACTGCAATATTACTAAAATCAGAAGTATCCAGTTTATTCACGGTGCTGATGAAATGCGTATTTGTAACATCAGCTTCCCAAGAGATGCACCAACGAGCCTGGAAAAGGGTAAAGCGTGTCAAAGGGCTGCTTAGCTGACAGGGGTTACTTCCACGCGTCAACACTCGAAAACTTTTGCCATCCATCTGCCTCCACAAACAGTGCTAGCTGCTGCACCGTGCAAATCTGGTTTCCCACACCGCAGACCAGAACGCAAGAATACTCCCACACTGAGAAAGGAGTTGGGAAGAAACATTCCGGAGAAAAACCAGGTGGCAAGTGCTGAGCAACATCTGACACATTACTGCTTTGCACAGAACTACCTCAATTAGGAAACCGGACAGCTAACTGTGACGTAAAATTTAGTGTAACCTGTAAACAACCAAATGCTTCAAAACCAATGAGACACTTCACTACATGGTGAAACACAACCACTTCCCAGGGAGTCTAAGGAGGGATGGCAAATAAGTCTCTTAGAGAAAATATAACGATAGGGAAAACTTAAACCCGTGCATTTAGTGGATACAAAGGATTAACCTTGATGGAGAAGTTTCTATCAAATCCAGCATAAAAAGCAGGGGGAGGGGGCAGTAAACTGCATAGAGAAGAAATAATTCAGACCAAATAATGTAAAGCACAATCTCCCTGTAAAGACATTTAGAACAATGAAAAATACTTGAAAGAATTTCCAAAACCTTGATGACACAAAAGAAAATACTCAAGAAAGAGAAGGAAATGTACAGACCAAAAAGCAAGTACTGTTTTACTTCATCTGAAATACACTAGAAAGAACAAGGAGAGCATTAGGCTTCTCTAGACATATTTAAGACCAGGCAATTATTTATGTCCAAAAAGATATTATTTAGGGAAGAGAATAAAAGACTTCAAGAAATACACTCAAAAAGTTATTCCTAGAGCAAATTTCACTTCAACTAGTTTCTCTATTAGAAATGATACAGTCATAAAAGCTGAAGCAAGAGTGGGTTCAATTAAAATAAATTTCGCACTTAATTTTGGTTCACTGCCCTTAGCAAATTTGCTGGTGCTTATCAATCCTAGAACAGCCATTGTTCAGAAAGCCATAATCTAGACTGAACACATGTACCATGAAAAGTAGCCTAACCTTAATGGCCCAATGGGACAGCCGCATCAAACAGTGACAGCTCAAAAAGATTTTAGTCATGATTTCGGAGTACTGAAGTTTACAAAGGAAATACAACAGGGTAATTCCCAAGAGATATTAGCGGTACAGGATATAACTACAGTTAATAGTCCGGCATCCTGCTGCTAATTCTGGAATCTAGGACAGCGAAAGCCCCCAGTGCAAGCTGGTGGAGCAGATTCCTATCTCACCAGCTGCCCGCCCGTAGTGGTCAGGGACTTCCTCTATGGCAAAGAAACTCAGGTTCACCAGATATACCTTCTTTCTTTGGGAATGCTGCTTTACCAGTGCAAAAATCCTGCCCACCTTCCTCACCCTAAAGATTCACTAATACCATCAAACACAGGGGCAGGCCAGGGGTTTTTTGTTGAAAATTTTTTGTCCTTTTTTTTTTTTTCTGTTTGGTTTTGTGAGGCCAAAGCAGCACATTCAGGTGAACGATTATTTATAAAGTGTATTTATCTGCTTATTCCATTTTATCTTAGCCACAAAGAAGGAAGACTTAAAGGAAGACAATTAAGACACGCTAAAGTTACCAACGCAGTTACCAACACAGCAAAGCAAAAAGGTAACACAGTTACCAGATTTTTATATGTAAGAAATAAATAGTGGGTAGTACATCAGATCATCACAATGACATCTGTCTTCAATACAACATTGCTATGCTCAACAGATCTAGCGTGCTGTGCTGCAAATATACAGCGACGAGCGAGGATTTGGCACAACTCTGAACTTACGTTTCCAACAGATTCCAGCTTATCACTGCCTGTTGAGTATACTCCTATGAATGATCAAATACACATGCCAGACAGAACTGGATGGGAACTTACCTAATAACTACAGCTCTGAAGATCAGATGCTCAACTCGAAGTTGTTTTTCCACACACTACAGGCTATACACTACATGTATATAATACAAGCTACTATCAGGCTGCACTTTAGGATTCCCTAAGATGGTAGGAAAACCAAACTAAAATTCAGTCAGGAAGAAAATGCTGCAGAAAAAGGGACTCTTCAAATTTTCACCAACTGTAAAAACAGCTTGGTATCAAAAAAACTCAACAAACAAACAAACAAACCAACAAAAAAAGGAAATTACAACTAAGGATACGACTGAAGAAATCAGCAGACGGATACTAAACAAATAAAACCCTGAGGAAAAGAACATTTAGAGAAGTGTAACTAAAACGTATTACTGTGCTCTTTAGAAAAAGAGGCAAGTTTTGCTACAGTTTGAAGTTTAATATCACTTGTACAAAGCTCAGTACAAAATACTACATGTGCCTGCTTATTTCTCTGCCTTGGGTTCCAGTTGTGGCTTTGTGCTAACATACGGAAATAAAAATACTGATTAGGTACTTATTTATTAAATCAAATCTCTCAATCTTCTCCTGTCGGAGTTCTCATTTAGAGTATTCTGTATGTTTTGATTGGAAAGCTTATTCAAGTCGTTACACTGACAAATACCAATTACCTCAAAAAGTTGCAGAGTACGAAAAGTTAAGAATAAGGACTTGAAAACTATCTAGAATGTTAGCCTATCAAGTAAGATCAGGAGCAAAACTCCACTTCAGTATTAGGAAAATTACTACAAAAATTTAGGAAGTAAATTCCAAGTTGCCAACAGTTTTATCTGTATTATATAAACTATTCAAATGTTAAGATACGGACCTGAAGACATTTAAGAAAATAACACAGTAATTGATTGAGTACAGTTTTAAAGCAATTCAGCAAACTGCAACTAGAGTTTGAAATCAGTACCCACTGAAAAGGCAAAAAGCAGTAAAATGTTCAGTAGCAATCATATTAACAAGTAACTAGCTTAATTAGCTCAGTATTCTTAATAAGATGAAGAGCCAAAAAGTGCACAGAACAGAATCCGTTCATTTACTTTACAAATAAACTTTTTGGGAACATGCTCGGAGATATTAAAAGACAGTAATTTATTTATTATTCTGTGTAACTGCAGCAACAGTCAGAAATGCAGAGGTATTATCTGGAAAAAGCTTTACCTCTGCACCACAGAAATAAAATTTATATTTTGCACAGAGATCTCCAGGATAAAAGCAGAATTTTAGAAAGGAAAGAGCCATTTCTAGTATTTAGGCCTGAAAAAAGTCAAAGATTTCCCAAATATCTGTAAGTACTTTAATACCTTAAAAGCCTGTCAACTGCTGAAAACATGAATAATGTTTTTTAAAGGAGGAATGTTCTTTAATATGTTGATAATTTCCCTATTGGCAATAGATTAAGTATTGTATCTCTACACAAATATAATCAACCATTTTAGTGCTAAAAGCTATTTTTACACAGATATACACAAACATCAACTGACCTTTGAAAATGACAACTCTCACCTAAGAACACTGAATGCAATGCAGTATCAGAAAAAGCAAGCAAGCGACAGGCCCGATTCACTCACAAAATAAAAATATAAATAAACATCAAGATGTAAATGCATTTTAGCCTAGACGGCCACCAGCAGGGAATGACCCCCTGAGCTTCTATTCTGACAGTAAGCAATTTCCCAGTATGCCATTTCCTGTGTTTTGACTAAGTAGTTTTGACTCCAAGAATAGCAAAGTTCATGAAGAGTGCTTGGACCAGTATACAAGGAGGTTTACTAACCCCTGAGACTACTCCTGTCTTTCATATTGGATGGCTAAGTCTTCTGCTGAACCACAGCCATTAATAATACTACTTTCTTCTGACAAATAGGAATTACTCCCAGAAAAGCATTTTTCTTTTAATGATTGCATTTTGCTTCTGAATTTTTTTATATTTAAGTTACAGGAAAACATAATTAAACAATTGTAATTTATAATAGGTTGTAATATATAATTATAGTACAAATACTGTAATTTAATATCAAATACTGGCATTAAAAATATTATACCTTATCTTTGTATAAATTAAATAAAAGCATGTCATTGCACATAGTTATTAACTAGTGGAATTAGCAAGAATTGTAGCTTTTGGTTCATAAACATGTCAAAAAACAAACATAAAAAAAAGACCAACCACAAAAAAACCCCAACCACCGAGACAAGCGTTCAGATCTTGCTCTAATGAATAATAAGAAAAACCTAAAACATTTTGTACTTGGAGAGAACACTTAAAAACGCTGCTGTGTGCACAGAGCACCTATCACGTCAATTTTCTGTCTGAATCTTAAAGTTTTTTCTCTATATTTACCTTATCTTTGATTTTGTCGGCTCTGGTGTCCAACAGCTGAGCTTTGCTTTGCTCTTGGTTGTATCTGCGGCCTCCTGCTCCTGAGGTTACAGCTTTCACCTGTCCTGCAGATGACGCAATGCTAGTAGACAGTACAGATGTGCTGACACCAGACACGGCAGTGGTACTGCTCCCATTCAGAGATCCATTTACACCTTCAGAGGACAGATTTACAAAGTGACACTTAAAAAAAAATCTGTAGTAGTAGATGCTTTGAGACTTTACAGTCACACTCACTTGGCTTCCATAAACACGTAACAAGATACTTAACTACTCATGGATTACTGCCAACATACATCAGAAATTTGTTATCCAAGAGTCACTTTGATTCACCCACAGTGTTATTGTTATTAAAACATGGAAAGCACCCATGATTTAAAAGACAAACACATTAAAATGCTATAAGGATAAAAAAAACCCAAAACCTGAAATTCCCCATTTTTAAGCACACATCATCCTTGACTTTAGTCAGGGGCAGAAAAACAAGATTTTGAAGAAAGAATACACAAAAATATCCATTCTGATATCTATCTCTCAGAACAATTTGTTTATAATTTTGAAGTATTAACCAGCTCCAAAGAAAGCCACATGAAGCCCAAGATATTTGATGAGTTTTGCAATGTGTAAAATGAGGTAGGGGGAAAGTTGTGGGAACGCACAATGTTTGAAATAACAGTCACATTCAAGCTTGCCTACTGATCTGTAAAGACAACTTCTGGTTTCTAACAACCCCTAACCACACAAATGCGGTACCCAGGACTATTATTAGATGGGTTCAGAAACACACAGTGGGTCATAAAACCCACCAAAACTATTTTTAAAAAGCTTTGTTTGTGCATCATAGAATCACAAAACAGAATATCCTGAGTTAGAAGGAATCCATAAGGATCACCAAGCCTAGCTCCTGACTCCACACAGCTTGAAAGTTAAAGATCAAAGAGCATTTTCCAAATGCTTCTTGAATGCAGACTGGCTCGGAGCCATGACCACCCCTGGCAAGCTTGGGCCTCTTGGGGAACAGCATTGTCCTGATATCCACCATGAACTTCCCCTGATGCAGCTTTAAGCCATCCTCTACTGTCCAGTCACCAGAAAGAAGAGACCAGCATCTCCCTCCCCGTCCCCCCTCATGAGGAAACCAAGGACAGCAATGAAGTCACCCTCAGCTGACCTCAGTGAGGCCTCCTCTCAGATGAGCAAACCTAGGATCAAACATTAAACAAATGTATCTTGCGTTTTCAAAACATATATAATACTGCCACATAAAACAGTAGTTTGAAACACAAGAAAATGTTCTCGTTCACTAGGCTGTTTTCATTGGGATCCCAATGCCACAGCCATCCCTCCCTCCATGCCATCGACACACAACTATCTGATGCCCATGGAGGAACAGCACTCACTATAAAAGTACAAGGCCTCCTAAATAACACCACAAGCTTGAAAAGAAATCTTTTCCCTATTACCCAGTCACAGACAAACTCTCTAA